>OZ023320.1:22343452-22815952 GCA_964007375.1 Ophion obscuratus | reverse complement strand
GTTCTCAAAAACTTCCCGAAACGCGATTTTTTCAGACACCTGACTGTATCGGCCACCGTTTACTTCCTCTCCAAACGTGTGCGATGCAAAATCCCGTGCGACAGAAGTATCACACCGACACTACGAAGGTAGCACTTGAACGATTGGAAAAACCGTTTTTTAAATTATCGCAATTTAAACAAATTTGCTTTTGCATCATGTTCACAAAAACTTGTATATTCCCTGATATTGCGAGCCGTTCCACGCGGATATGCTTGAGCGAATTTCGAACCTCAATAGCTCCTCGATTAATACTTCCACCGGGAATTCAATTAAGTTTCAATTAATCAAGCAAGTTGGGGCGAAGGTATTGAGTGAATTTGTATGGACGGAGCGATGTTAAAATGCGCCTGTGCCTCAGAGTCGATGTGTACACTCGTTTCACCTGACTCTCTTCGGGCTTGTTGAGAAATCGGTTTTATACATACATACATAAATATATACGTACCACTGTACCCTCTTTCGTCTGAGGAACTTGGAAATTGAATTTTAATACGCTTCGTATTAGTTATTGATTTATGTTCGTTATATCCGTGGTGAAACGGTGGAGTGGCTTCATTGGATTTTCCGCCATGAGGCGCTCCTCCAGGCATAAATGAACCTATATATTGAGATACCCAAATCTCCAAAGACGGCCATATTGTTGTCTACAGCGCTGTTTTGAAGGTGATTTATAGAATGAAAACTTTAAAAAAAATAGACATGTTTATTAATTCTTCAAGAATGTGTACAAATTAAAAAAATGTATTATCATGTACTTTTGTACTTTTGTTTATAACGGTGCGCGGTAAACGCCGCTGGTGACCAGTATTGTGGATGAGTAGAATCTGAAAAAAAGACTAAACATATTCTTAAGGGGAGATATGCACCTAGGAGCCGGACAAAAGTCATTTTTGTGAATTTTTTCAAGGAAAAGTATTTGAAATTTCGGATTGGAGTTTTAATTATCTAAAAGTATATACATTCAAAAATATGTTTAATTTTCTTTATTTAAAAATATCAAAAATATAAAAGGATATTGTATGATCCTTGGAGCGTCGTAAAAAATCTGCGTATTCGGTACCCACTGGCGTTTCTTCAAAAATCATCTGAAATAAAAAAACCAAAAAGATTATTAAATTAGATACTATAATCTAGTACTTGTTATAGCCGATTTTGAAAATATCGATTTATGACAAAATGGCGGACGTTTGAACATAAATATTGATTTTTGGGCCAAAAATTAATTATTATTTTGCCTATAAAACAAAAACTAAGTAACGGGAAAAAAAATCCTATGATAAGTATTAGATAATGGTGTATAGAACAACCACAAAAAACCTCAAGGCAATCGGTTCATTGGTTTTCGAGAAATTTTGGGTACCGATATGAAAAATGTGGTTTTGAGAAATACGCGTTTGAAAATTTGGGAATGAATAAAGCATGAAATTTGTCAATTTACATGGAATCATCGATACCAGGCCCATATCCAGGTAGGAATTGACGATCAACAAAGGGCTCGCTAAGCTCTAAAACAAGGCTCACATTTTTTAATTCAGGCTGAGAACCAGCCTGATTTCAGGCCTAGCTAAACCCCTGAATGATAACGCGGTTTCAGGCTCTTGCACATAGGCTTAAACAAGGGTTGGTAAAAAAGACTGTACTAAGCTTGCAACGACGAAACAACAAGCCTTGTTTAAGGCCTTAAACGAGGCTCGTTTCAAGCCTTGTTGTTTCGTCGTTTCAGGCTTAGTACAGGCTTTTCTACCAACCCTTGTTCAAGCCTGTGTGCAAGAGCCTGAAACCGCGTTATCATTCAGAGGTTCGGCTAGGCCTGAAATCAGGCTGGTGCTCAGCCTGAATTGAAAAATGTGAGCCTTGTTTCAGAGCTTGGCGAGCCCTTTTTTCTTCGTCAATTCCTACCTGGGAAGAGCGTCACTATAGTGCAACACAACTTCGCTTTGTGTGCATAACACTGTAATATTTATTTCATGGCTGTTTCGTTTCTTACTTAATTCATGAGAATGTCTAAACGAAAAAAGTTCATTTTTTCGGGTGGAAAAATGTCGATGTTTATTGCGTCAAATTGATCTAGAAAATGAAGATAGAGGATGAAGTAAAATGTCAGTAGTGTAATTTTTTTGCAGATACACAATTTCAACATATTCTCGCATTTATTGCTAATTTTTTTTTCATAAAAGTACAGAAAAAATATTATTTTAAACTTATTTTATTTTATCACAACCTGAAACAAGCCTGCATCCAGCCTTGATTTTTTAGGCTTAAAATTCACCGGCTGAATAAAGCTTGAAATAACCCTGAGTTTAGGCTAAGCAGCCAGTCTGGGTTCCAGGCTGCTCCAAACGATGCAATAAAGCCTGGCACAGGCCTGTCTCACTCAGGCTCGGTGAAACAAGGCTCGCACAAGCTTGTTTCCATCGTCAGCCTTTTGATTTCCTACCTGGGTAGTGTAGGTCTTCTACGGTCGACGGAATGTTCATACCTTTTAAATCCTCGACCTCGGCCATCTATAGGTGTATATCTCACCTTAATCTTTATGAGTGTTGTGCGTTTGGTACTGAATCCAGCTAAAAAAAATCGGACAAAGTAGGACTATGCTATACTATGATTGTAATTTTTTTCTATTTCTTAACCGTTCTGCGAGTTGTAAAGTAAAATTATTTCGGCTCGACTTTGCTACCAAAGTTGAAAACGTTTTACTGAAGGTGTATGCCAAATCTCAGCTCAATCGGCCAATTGATTATCGAGATATTGCGGTGGCCGATTTGAACCGCATAATTTTGAGAAAAACGCGCTTGAAATTGCTGCGTCCCGGCAGCGCCCTTATAATCTTTATAACTCGGATAATTTCATGTGTATCATTGGGGAGCGAGATACCTTTAGGCCAGGGAAAAAATTCTGATTAAAAAAAAACATTAAAAAGAAAGATTTTTTACCTTTTTTGAAATTTAGACCATGTTTTATTACTACTTTTGGCTGTTTCATGGTATTTTTCTAAATCTTTAAAAATGACGAAGGTATGGCACGGTCTTCTAAACGGGTTGCGGCGGATGTTGTCAGACGACGTGACACGTAGCGTCGGCACGATTAATCTGAAAGAAACCAACGAAGATTTTTGTCTCATTGACATTCATACGCAGAATATGAACCAAGAAAAAGTGAGAAATGTTGAAAATCGACTAAATGGTACGCTTCCAAACAAAAAGATTGCATTCTCCGAAAAAATGACCACATTTTACAATAAAAAATTCGTCTCATTTAAAAATTTTCAACAACATATAAGGTCATGTTTTCGATAATAAAATTTCAAAGATTTATACCAAATTTCATCAGAATCTGTCGATTAGTTTTTTAGCTATACGTCACGCTAGTTTTGAAATACCATACGTCCGCACATTCTTAAAGATTAATTTAAAAGTACCATGTAACTGCTAAAAGTAGTAATGAAACATACCCTAAGTTTCAAAAATGGTAAAAAAATCTATCGCTGATTATAAAAAAGTTTACAAAAAAAAAATCATGAAAAACAGTAATTTTTTTTCCATTCCTAAACCAATCTCACCTTTTAAACGGTTTTCACAGACGTATGCAGAAAGGTCTGTAGAATAATGAGACAGTGTTAAAAACAAAAACGATTTGTTAAAACTTCTAGGCAACAATATTACCTTAAAGTTTTACATCCGACCGAAAAAAAACATCGTGCTTGACAGAGCACAAAAACCGCTATATCTATGTATTTAATCGTCGAATCGAGCAAACTCCTGATTATGATATAATCAATTCGCTCGGGATCGCCGTCACCATTTTTGCGAACCGCGGGGCCGCGACCAGGGCAGCAGGGGTAACGGGACGATGGGCGACTTCACGAGGGTTGGATGGGTTCCCGGAGGGGTGGTGATAAGTGAGCTCGATCCATCACTGCTCCCGGCGAGCCGCGGCCTCGCGATCAATGCTCAATGGCTATGGTCTTGCTCGAAACGTGTACTTATTTTATGTTTCAGGTGGTATAATATTATTTTTTACGTAACCGGAGAACTTCTCGCTACTGGTGAACAAACAAAAGCTCCGCCAGAGTCCGTCATTTGTATTTCCTTATTGCATTATACTTTACATTCTCTCTTAGTCTCTTTCTCTCCCTCTCTCTCTCTCTCTCTCTCTCTCTCTCTCTCTCTCTCTCTCTCTCTCTCTCCTCTCACACACACACACACACACACACACACACACACACACACACACACACACACACACACACACACACACACACACACACACACACACACACACACACACACACACACACACACACACACACACACACACACACACACACACACACACACACACACACACACACACACACACACACACACACACACACACACACACACACACACACACACACACACACACACACACACACACACACACACACACACATACACACACACACACGTGTAAAACGTGTGCAAGCCACAAAATGTACTCACTTATGCATCTCATTACTTATTATGCTCTTTACGCCATCACGCCTTCACTATAATATTTTGTTATTTACTCAACGAAAAACTCTCAGCTATGATAAATAGATCAATCTTTCTCTGTCGTTATCTACCGTATTATTTTTTATTTTCACTGTGGCCTATTCATAAAAAAATAATAAATCAAAATTGCAAAAACAAAAAAGATTATATCTTGAAATCACAAAAACAGTATTATTTTATCATTATCAACATCATTATTGTATATTAATCTTTTTCCTTAGTTATAATTATGAATTCTAACCAAAGAAAACTTAATTACTATGCATTGTTTCATTTATTTTTTCAAACTCAATATCATGGTTGCGATTATTGTTATTCTTCCGGCAAGTTGCATTATCTTTATTCTCATTGTAATACATTCATAAAAAAATAATTAAAACAAATTGCATTACAATAAAAATGTTGTCTGTAAATAATTTTATTATCATTTCTATTATGTTAATTGTGATCTCTATTCATTCTCTCCCTCCCTCTCTCTCTCTCTCTCTCTCTCTCTCTCTCTCTCTCTCTCTCTCTCTCTCTCTCTCTCTCCCGCTCTCTCTTATGTCAATCTCTATTATTTTAATTATTATTAGGATTGCTATCGTTTATTGTGTTGTTAAACATTTTTTATTGTGACCTTTATAGTTTCATCCTGCGGGGTCCTTGCCCTTTTCCGTGCCCGCCTTTATTTCATTTTTTCCTCGTTTATTGTTATTATCTCTACCATCATTATTACGAGTATTATTGAGGTTCATTATTCATTATATATATTGGTCCAGTTCTGTTTCACTATAAGTTCAGGGTCGCATCTTTCGCTCGCCTTAGGATTTGCCGAAGACACAATGGACCTATTGTCATCCTATACCTGATCTAGTTTAATCCTTTCTTATATAGTATATCATAAGTGGCTGTATTTACATGTGATTCCCGGGAACAAAGTGATTCGTCATGCAAATTTAAGGGTATGTAGGGAAGTCGATGCATCAAACTAAAAAAAGTTTCACACACTCACACACGCATTCACATATACATATACATACATATATATATATATATATATATATATATATATATATATATATATATATGTATCTGAATGCAGTTGCGTATTTACAGTGTCATTTTTAAATGTTTCGCCGGACGCGCACGAAGCTCCGGGGTGAAATGGATTAGGGTCTTCCTCGTTGGCTGTAGAGCTCGGCCGCGATGCTTCGTGTTACAATACTTATTGCATCGTTGAAACCACCCCCACTCAATTATCCGTACTGTGGAAAACGCTTCCGCATGATTACCCCTCGTCGACTGTCGGTCGCACGAGATTGTATTACCTTTCGCGGCTAGTTGTGTACACACACACACAAACACACGGCCAGCTATACGTATCGATCGAAAGTGTACGTATGTATTTTGCGATTTTGCGGCGGGTGTAGGTGCGCGGAAATACCATTGGGGAAACGTATGCTTCCGCACAATAGCGAATGTATACGTGTACGGAGCTGTGAGACACGAGCACTATATTTTACACACGTAATGTGTGATATGCGAGTATGTGTATCTATGCGTGTATATTGTGCGAGTTATTCAACAGTATGGGGCTCGGGGTATATCGCTTCGGCGACAAATCCGAGCAATAACCTCGCTCTCTCTCTCTCTCTCTCTCTCTCTCTCTCTCTCTCTCTTTCTCACACACACCCACACACACTCGCGCTCGAAGTTTGTTCCCTTCTTAGCACTTTTGTGCACGTAAAATGTGCAAATGTGGGCGACACGAGTCGTACGCAAACTGGTTGAGTTACAGCCGCAGCCATGCTTATATATATATATATATATATATATATATATATATATATATATATAAAGTAGGTACACAAAGTTCCGCGCGAGTACAAGAGCGTCGAGGGTCGTAGGAGGATAGAGTATGTACAATATAGATACGGTGACGAAAGGGGAATATGAGAACGGGAATCCTTCGACATCGAGGCGCGAAGGAACTGCGCAAAAATCACGTGTAAGGGAAAGAGAAAGAGAGAGTAAGAAACAAAAAAGAAATAGCGAGGGGTAGTTTCTACACATGTGTGTGTGTGTGTGTGTGTGTGTGTGTGTGTGTGTGTGTGTGTGTGTGTGTGTGTGTGTGTGTGTGTGTGTGTGTGTGTGTGTGTGTGTGTGTGTGTGTTGGGTGTGTGTATGTATACGTTTAACGTTTGGTGCTTCTGCCGCCGAGGGCCCCCGCGTGCATACATACACCTCCCTCATAATATCTCTAAGCCACGCAACTTTTAATATCGAAGGGTGTTTTCTCACCTTTAGCGTTATATTAGGCAGGGTTGAGAGGGGCAGGGTGGATTTAAATTTAAAGGTCGTATATCCGCGCCGTATACCTATCCGATATGCTAATGGCGCACAATATCAACCGGCAAAGCTCGCGAGAAAAGTAATAGTATGGTGTAGCTGTATATACGGCCCATATATTTACTACGCGCTCGATATGAAGTCTTGCAAAAATAGATCTGTTTTATTCTTTACGTATACTCGATGTGTATTTATTTATGTGTATATATATATATATATATATTTACGATTCTACAGATCTCATAAACAACTCTTGATCGTCTCTGCAAGATATTGGGATGAACTTTTTTTTGCGCTCTCTCTCTCTCTCTCTCCGTTTTGCAATCGCAAATCTTTCCAAAGATTCGAATCTCACTTGCCACACCTTTAAATTCACGCTGAAGCTTTCTTTTTTTTTTCTTCATTCCCCATTCGCGAATGTGTGTGCAAACGGCCGCAGGGTCGATCGGTTCGTTCTCGCCGCTGAAAATTTAGGGGTTGTCGGTGTGCACCTGCGAGGGTTGCAACGTTCGAGCTTGCAATTAAGAGTAACGCGAGACGCCGGCAAGGCGATAAGAATGACCGAATGAGTCGAGACTCGCGGGCCCGAGGGACGACGAGGGAAGGAGGACTGACCCATAAGAAAAATCGACGTCCGAGCACAGCCCCAAGTTACGTGTGTAGGTGCGTGCCATCGTTTTCAGAGAAACGAGAGAATAAATATTATAGCAAACCTCCCTGATCCATTCGCATGCATAAACAATAGGTTGGCACAAATTTAAGATCTATTTTTTCCCCTTTTTCTCAACATCCAATTATCTTAAAAAAAAAAAAATGGTCACGAAAGCTGCGAGCGGTCGAAAAATATTTACAGGTCGCTCAAGCCTCCCAAAAGTTCAAATTTTCATTAGAAAATCGATTTTTTTTGTTCACATCTCACCCATGAATTTTACGCTTTATAATTTTTTAATTAAGGCCTCGTATACGCGATTTCGCCGATTTTCGAAGGTACTTTGTTAGACGCGGTTAAAAAAAATGACGCATGTGTTGACATTTTTTACAGGTCATTTATGTAGTGTGAGCCAACAATATTATTTTTGTTTAATTTTCATAATAAAAATTCGAAAATTAAACTTTTTTTACGCAATGTTCTGTCGGTAGTTTATTTTTTATATTTTTTTGTGTCATTGAAATTTTTGTTTCTGTGGTTCACACAGAATGTGATGATACTAAGAATGTGTTGTGAAAATTTCAAAGCGATCTGAACCTTCGTTCAAGAGTTAGCACTTTCACAAGGTTCAAAAAAGTGAATCGTGGGAATATGTTATATGTCCGCCATTTGTTAATATTTCTGATTTTTTTTTACAAATACTTAACCATGTGCATAAACGATCTGTAAAAAAAAAACGTTGTCAGTATATGCGTAATTTTTTTCAACCGCGTCTAGAAAAGTATCTTCGAAAATCGGCGAAATCGCGTATATAAGGCCTCGAGTGGTCGCTCAAGAGCTTCGAATTTTCCAATTTTCGCCATTTTTTTACTCTTCTCATTCATAAATTTGACGCTTGGTAAAATGCTCAAGACAATCGATTTTCTTTAGAAAGAGACTTTTCGAATTTACCTCGCACTGCTAACCCAAGAATTATGTCCTTTGTTCTCATAAAATAATTCCTCAAAGCTCTGGTCCGTAAACAAAATTATAGGTCGCCCGTTTTATCTGGTTACAAGTGTGAGGTAATTTTAAAAAATCCGTTTCTAAAGAAAAAAAAGGATTAATTGTTTTGAAATTTTTACAAAATGTTACATTCATGAGTGACAAGGGAAAATAATCGCGACAATTGGAAATTTCGAAGCTCTTAAGCGACCACTAAATATTCATTGGTCGGCTAGAGCTTTCGCGAGCTTAATTAAAAAATTATTAAGCGTAAAATTCATGGGGAGAAGGGAACGAAAAAAAAATAATTTTTCAATGAAAATTTGAATTTTTGGGAGGCTTGAGCGACCTCCAAATATTTTTTTACCGTTCGCAGCTTTCGCGGAATTTTTTTTTCTTTTTTAAAGTAGATAATTAGATGGTGCGAAAAAGGAAAAAAAAATAGAGCTCAAATTTGTGCCACCCTAATAAACAATCGTGACAGAGCAATTGCAAAGGAATGAAAAAAAAACAAGCAGGTTCCAAAAATGTCCGGCTTTTCTCGAGAGGCCAATAACTCCGTCTTATCCATGAGAATGGCACGAGTCTTCTATCTCAGTCTTGGATATTATTCAACGTTTTCTTGCCGAGTGCTGTCTCACCTTCTCGCTCGTTTTTCGCCACGTTGCGTGTGCCACTCGCTGCTAATCTCGAAGAAAGTTAATGCCTCCTTTGCAATGACATATACATGTATACACATGGGCGTATATCGCGAGAGGGGCCAAGCGCGTATTAGCGGCCAAAGCAACTATACCAAACGACACTAAGACTATTAATAGCGAGGGCCATAAAGCACGACCACTCGTATATCGGCTGTTCAAACAAACTCTTTAAGCGTGAACGTATACCGCGCGGCCGTTCCGTACACATGCAATGAGGCACGAACCTCCTTTACCACCGTAAGACTCACTCACGCACATACGACCTTTTGTCACAGCCCTTTGATGCAAAAATAAATGCATGCTCGGCACACAAAAGAGTCGGTTTCTATTTTACTTTTTTTTCTAGACAATAGTTTATATTCATTTGTTTGTTTAATCCACACGGCAGCTGAATGGTTAAAGGAAAATACTAGTTAATTTCATCGCCCCTTAAGGCAGTAGTCTGGTCTAGAAATTTGACAAAATCGATGTTTTTTCCCTTCATTTTATTATTCCTTAGAACTTTCTTATTTTTTGGAAAATTTTGACTGTATATGACCCCTTAAAACTTTGGGAGAGTAGTTTAGATATATTGTACTATTGGATAATAACATTTTTTTTAAATTGATATTTTGAAATTGTCAAACTCACGTACCCCCTAAACGAAAATTCAAGGTTTTTTTTCCGATGGTACTACTTTCGTATAACGATACAGTTGTAATAATTAATACACGTGAAAAAAAGATCGACGATTCAATAGCATGCCTTTCACCGATAGCGAGTTATCGTTCTTTCGATCTGTGGGGTGAAAAATATTACCGGTGTATTTATGGCGAACAGAAAGAATGTTTTCTCCGCGGTTGCCTCGTTATTTTGCAAGCTACAACTCTGCCCGCGTATCGATTGATTTACATTGCTCGGACACTGTGAAATTGGGGACGCGTGGACCGCGAACATACACACACGTGTACGAGTGTATTTATGGCTTTTATCCACCGCGCAGAGAGACAGAGTACGGGTATGCACCGTGTGGATAATTAAAAATCATACTCGAGGGTCAAGGCACGTGTTTGCGAGCGCATGGTGCCACCGAAACTTGAGACCTGGCACACGGAGAATTCTGTCCCCACGGGTGAGAGCGCATCTCTCGCCCCGGAGAAACGAAAAGAGAGGAAAAGAAGAAGAAAAAAGTTCGAAGATGAAAATCCCAGCATCCAGGGGGCTCCAATTAGCAGAGATCCGGTGGCAATAAAAATCGAGACAGTAAAATCGTTGAGAATCGTGCGACAGGGCGAATAACGAAGACGCTGTGGAGCCGAACGAACCACTTGTCCTACCATTTCGAATTTCGTCCGCCGAATATTTTCCACGTACTCTATACACGATCGAAAATTTTATTCTATCGCCGACGAAGTTTTTTTTTACATAATCGGAAATATGTAGTAATCTTTAAAAAACGACGTTTTTTTTTTTCAAATGCTCATAACTTTCGGCAAAATTTACCAAATAAGATTTTTTCTTCTTCAAATCTTTATTCTCAAATGCACTTTGTGAAACAAAATATTAAAAGCCAACTTCGATAATTTTTTTAAGTTTTTTTGGAACAAAATACGAATTTTTCAGTTCAATCTTTGAGATTTTCGATGTTCTATTTCGTAAAAAATATGATGAATGTCGCGTTTTTTTTTGCCGCAAGATCCATCGTGGTACAAGTTTTGTTTGTATTTTTTTGCCAAATGAAAATTTCGAAATAGTCAAGAATAAAAACTTTTCAATACAGAAAAAAAAAACGAACAATCTTACCGTGATGGAACTTGAGGCAAAAAACGCGGAATTTATCATATCTTGTTACGAAAAAAATCGAAGATAAAAAAGTCAAACTTACAAATATTCGTGTTTTTTCCTAAAAATTAAAAAAATTGTATTGAAGATAACGTTAAATATTTTTTAAATATTTGTTTTTCATGAGGTAAATTTAAAAACAAAAAATTGAAAAGATACATGATATTTGGTCAATTTTTCAGAAAGCTCTGAGCTTTAGAAAAAAGTCGATTTTTTTTTAATTCATCACACATTTCGGATTATGTGAAAAAAAAATGAATAAAATCACGTAAGCGTGTGTAGAAGGCAACAATAACATATTTAAATTTCAGCCCAATCAGAAAAGGTCGGGAATCAGAAGTGGTCCATTTTGAGTGGAATGCCTCGTATATACATATGAGGCATTCCACGTCACTTCAGCCAGTAAAAGAAAAAATCCACAAATACTTTTGAAAAATTGAGTCACTTTATTGAAAAATATTCACCGAGTGTCGTAATTTTTAAAAAAATTCTGACGTTTTTTCCCGTTGATTACCATTTTTTAACATTTTTTTATTCAAATGGCTGTATCTTTGGCAGGATTTAACGTATTTACATTCGTACAAAAAACGAAAATGTGCGTATTTTTCTAGCCTTCCAGAAAAAAATCAATTCAGATTTTATTGGGCAATCCGAACGTCCGTTTCAGGGCAAAATATGACAAATATTTTTTTCTCAAGAAAAGCCACTCGTTATTTTTTTTTTTCAATTTCCCCGAATTGTGAATACGAAAAATGGATTTTTTGTATTCTTTATACTATGGGATTCCTAAACACCGTGAAGTAACAGCTATATTTATTTTTTTATTAATATTCGATTGAAAAGTGTGGAGCACTCCAAGGCTCCAATACATATGACACATCTGTCATATGTATTTAAAAAACCTGGTAAACATACAGCGAGTGCTCCACACTCTTCAATAAAATTTTAATAAACAAATTTTAAAAATAAAAATAGCTGTTACTTCACGCTGTTTAGGAATCCCATAATATAAAAAATACCAAAAATCCGTTTTTCGTATTCACAATTCGGGGAAATTCTTAAAAATAAAATATCGAGTGTCTTTCCTGGAGAAAAAAAATATTTTTGCATATTTTGCCCTGAAACGGACGTTCGACTTGCTCAATAAAATCTAAATTAATTTTTTTCTGGAAAGCTAGAAAAAAACGCATATTTCCGTTTTTAGGGATGTAACTACGTCAAATCCCGCCTAAGATACAGCCATTTGAGTGGAAAAATATAAAAAAATGGTAATCAACGAAAAAAAGCGTCAGAATTTTTTTTTAAATGTCGACACTCGTTGAATATTTTTCAATAAAGTAACTCGATTTTTCAAAATTATTCGTGGATTTTTTTATTGGCTGCAGTGACGTGGAATGCCTCATATATTAGGTGGTTGCATATTATAGTTGACGAGTTTTTAACCAGCATGTTTAATCCTGTCATGGTCAATAACCATCTAGTCAAAGATCGCCAACGATGTAGATCTGTTAAATTTCTTCCAGCATCGCTATGAATTTCGACTATCTGAGATTTTTGTCCAATCAATGTGTAAGTACTTTCTGAATGTATGGGCAGAGCTTCACCAACAGCGCAGATGTCACTTTCAGCTTGGAACCGTTCCACCACTTGAGATGAGTATTTTTTTATAGCTAGCCCAGTCATTGCAGAATTTATTTATGAATTAAGGTCTGGAGCTTTCAGTATAAGACAGTTTTCTGCAAAAGGCTATTTTTTTCGTTACTTCTTGCCCGGTCTCCTCCGGAAAGCTCTGTTCATTATATTTGTCCATCGATCTGTCATTATACGGTATATCGGAGGGCCCGTTTTTGCTGTTCTTGCGTATCATCATCAACCAAGTTTAGCAAAGTTTTGTACTGGATTTTTTTTTCCCGCAGAGCTGATCGAATCTTTCTGTTTTTCTTTGTCCTTGGAAACCCCCGATTTTTATGCATACCGTGGCGAGCCAGTCGGCGTACTTTCCTCGTGGATGACGGTGGCCACCGTATTGTTCTTCACTATCTGATAATTCTCGATCAGTGGGGTACGAAATGTCTCGCATGTGACTCCACTATTTAAGAATTCTCGATAATTGTTGTTTCAGGTGGCTCGCAAACTGCGCCCCCCCCCCCCACCCCCTATATCTGAGAATTCCGAATTGTAGTGCGACGTAGCCTGCGGACTATGGCTCTGCAGCATTTTTTTTTCTCGACAGTAGTGCGACGTTCATTCGCACTGCTAACGCTCTTCACGATCCGACAAATCTCGATTATTGTGGTACATCGCACCTCACAGGTAAGGCTCTTCATTGCCTACGAAGTTCTAACAGATTAAATTCGCACATATAAAATCATGTGCGAATTTGACAATTGTTTCGTATGAAAGAGTGATTCACTCATAAAAATAATTACACATCTATTCGGTATGAATATCAAGCGTTAGAAAATATATATTTTATTTTTCGTTGTACAAAATGGCCGACTTCTAATGTTTTCTTTTGTTATATTATTTTAGGCGCTCCGCGGCGTGAAATTTAGCATCCACAATTTTTTTTACCTAGAACAAAAAACAAAAATTCTCGTCAATCTACATTAGAATCCCTAGAGAAGTACGTACAGAATTCAAAGAATATTGTTTTATTCAAAAGTTGTAAGTATTTGAACTTAAGAAATTAATTTTCAGTGAACATTTTCGTTGTAACTGCACTGCTCATAAAATGAAAAGTTTTCGATCAATCAGAAATTCCATACGTACTTCTCTGCGAAATGTAATTAGGAACATAACTTTTAAATTTAAGGCGTTGACCCCCACTTGTAGCGCAAAAAACGCCTTTTTCATGAATTTTTTTAAAGAAAACTACAAAACTTTTTTAATCGATCAATGTACCATCTTAAAGAACACATCTTGAAGAACTTTCCGTAATTTTTTTATTGAAAAATATTACATTGTTTAGTGGCAAATGGCCGTCAATGAAATAATGTTTTTATATACACGGTTTGCGGTGACCAACATTGCGGCGAAGTGGATCATCTGAAAAAAAAATGCGGATGGATTTAGTCAAATATAAGTATAAACTAGTCTTTAATCGAAGGCTTTTGAAAAATATTCATTTTTCACAAAATGGCGGACAGTCAAACTTAATGGTTCGATTTTAACGAAAAAAACGGCCGTTTTTTAGCTATAAAACGGCCATTTTTTTCGAAAAAAAAAATCGAACGATTAAAGACTACATTTTTATGTATTAAATATGCCTGCAAAATTTCAAGAAGATCGGTTTATTAGTGTTCGAGTAATCTTGGTCACCGACTTCAGAAATGCCATCTTGAGAAAAACGCGTTTAAAGTTTCAATTTCCGGTCGTTTACACAACGGATTCTTCTCTTTCAACGCTCATATCTCAGTCAATTTTGTTCGGATCGACTTGAAATTTTCAGGACATATTCTCAGATACTTATACCTCAAAAAAATGCAATAAAAAATAGACTTTTTCAAAATCGCAAGTGGTGGTAACCCCTTAAAGTAAATCGAGTGAAAATTGTTGAAGTTATTTGTCACGCCAATTGGCTGTTTCGAGAAAAACGCGTTTAAAGTTTTAGGTAGTCTATGGACGCGCCAGAGAAGAATGTCTTGACATAAATCGAATAGTAACTTATTCTTATGATGATAAAGCACCGTTTTAGCGAGAAAAAAATCGATTTTTTGAAAATTCTACTGTGGCCTTACCCCTTAATTTGTCTGATGGAAAGTCGATAACTATTGGAAAAGCCCTATAACCAGTTATTTATTCCGTTCCAGCAAAGATGTTTCGTGTGACGGTGTGTCTGCTGGCGTGCATCGTGGCTCTGACTATCGTAACGTGTGACCCGATTCTCATTCTCCGATGGGGCATCGGGCACCAATGCAAGGCTCGTGGGTTCCCTGGAGCTTGTAGAGTAAGTGTGTCTTTGACGAATTTCCAACGTTTCATTGTAACATTCATATAGATCAGCCGCCTTCCACGTTTCAATTGTCATATCGTTTGGACAGATTCAGAACGATTACGACGGTGCGCTGATGTGTTCGAGCCTTAGGTGTGCTCAGTGGCATATGAAAAAATCGAGGTACGACCCAATCTATACGGGACCAGTTAGGAACTCCTTGTGGATACGAGGAAGTAAGTACTTTCTGTCGAGCTGGCTTGGGGCATTCTGCCGTCATATGGAAAAAGGCATCTACAAAAAATCGAAAACAGCAATTTTTGTACTGATTCCAACGGTACCAAAAACGAATTTTCGATTTTTTTTTTGTAGATTTCCCTTTTCTTTCATATAACGGCAGAATTATCATCCTTTCGTCTGCGAAAGAATTTTTTTGATAATCATTTTACGTTAAGGGGAGATATACACCTAGGAGCCGGAAAAAGGTCATTTTTGTGATTTTTTTCAAGGAAAACTATTTGAATTTTCGGATTGGGGTTTTAATTATCTTAAAGTATATACATTCAAGAATATGTTTAATTTTCTTTATTTAAAAATATCAAAAATATACAAGGATATTGTATGATCCTTGAAGCGTCGTAAAAAAATCTGCGTATACGGTACCCACTGGCGTTTCTTCAAAAATCAACTGAACATAAAAACCAGAAAGATTATGAAATTAGATACTATAATCTGGTACTTGTCGTAGCCGATTTTGAAAATATCGATTTATGACAAAATGGCGGACGTTTGAACACAAATAGTGATTTTTGGGCCAAAAATTAGTTATTATTTTGCCTATAAAACAAAAACTAAGTAACGGAAAAAAATCCTATGATTAGTATTAGACAATGGTGTATAGAATAACCACAAAAAATCTCAAGGCAATCGGTTCATTGGTTTTCGAGAAATTTTGGGTACCGTTTTGAAAAACGTGGTTTTGGGAAAAACGCGTTTGAAAATTTGGGAATGAATAAATCATGAAATTTGTCAACTTACATGGAGTCATTGATACCAGGCCCATAGTGTAGGTCTTCTACGGTCGACGGAATGTTCATAGCTTCTAAATCGATTTTTTCGACCATCTAGGTGTATATCTCCCCTTAAGGCCTTATATACGCGATTTCGCCAATTTTTGAAGGCACTTTTGTAGACGCGGTTAAAATAAATGACGCATATATTGACAACGTTTAGATTAAAAGATATACTTATATATAATTATTTATTATATATAATTAATATATATAATTTTTAATAATTATTAATTATATACAATTATTATTAATTATATATAATTAATACAAGATTATTTATAGATTAAAAGATAGATTTAAAAAGACTATGTAAAAAAACAGAAATATTAACAAATGGTGGGTAATCAATAAAGCAATGTATTTTTTTGCGGTCGCGTTGGTGGTGAACGTTCTCAGCATCGATGTGGGTATCTGAAAAAAATGAACATATTTGTAATTGCATAATGAATGTATCTTCAGTGTGAACGAACAATATGATAAAAAAAATTATTGTAATAAAAATTCGAAACTTAAAATTTTTTACTCAATTTTCTGGCGGATTTTTATTTTTCATATCTTTCTGTGTCGTTGAATTATTTGCTTCTGTGGTGCACATGATAGGTGATGATACTAGAAATATGTTGTAAAAATTTCAAAGCGATCTGACCCTTCGTTCAAGAGTTAGAACTTTCACAAGGATCAAAAAAGTTAATCGTGGAAAAACGGCTTTGAAATTGGCATTTGGGCGCGCCACGCGGTATTTATTATTAATGCAATCCTCATTTGAGGTTAGGAATATTTTAAGCTTTACAGAATTTAAAAATTCTGTAAAGCTTAAAATATTCCTAACCGTTCAGGCTAATGGAATGAAAATAATAAAAAAAAATGAACAATTTTGAAATTTCCCGCGTATATAAATAAGGCCTGAGGATGAATTGATCTTAGTCCCAATACGTGTGTATATGGACATATTGGAAGTATCGGGTGCGAGTCGACGACATGAGCCTGATTATTTGGACTCGGTGCATGAGTTATAAGATCGATTGATCCTTTCAGGTTTGCATCGATCGAGAGTGTGTCCCAAGAAATCCATCGGACCCTGAGCTATATTACGATGACGGTCCCATAGTGAACTGCGGTTTATTGCGGCGGATGAAAATTTCCGGACCTCCTCCACGCATCGTAATGCGTCGTCCTTGGCTGGTACATCGGGTTCCGGTTGACAGATATTAAGGTAGAACGAGCGCGCGCTATTGATTTTCCATAGATTTTTATTCAAATGTTAACCAAACATTGTTCATATCGTTATGCATGTTTGAGTGAAATTTCAGAACAGTCGGCTATATAGAATGGGAGATAATGGGTTTTAAAATTTCAACTTTTAACACTTCAGGGCCTGTATTGACCGAAAGTCAGGTCACATAATTCGAAGTACCATTTTATTGTGTTTATAAATTTTGAAAAAAAAAAAAAATATGTTCAGAGAGCAAACTAGATAGGAAAAGAGTGAAAAAAGTTTGGATTCCCTTTACTATTCAGTTTTGCTAAAAACGTTCAGTAAAGACAGAATAATTATCCGTAAAAAAATATTTGTCCCCTATAAGAAGAAGACATATGGCAACACCGCAGAACAGTATTGTTCAATGTTTCGTGAAAAAAAAAACAATTATCGTGTTCCTAAAGTTAAAAACTTTTATCGTAAAAAAATATTCGCGGTACAAATATTAATATTTTATATTGTTTATGTTATCTTCATTAACAAATAAAAGTGTTGGTTAATTCATAACTAATTGAAAACTTTGTTCGATTAAAAATAGCTTCCAAATAAAAATTTCTGTTGCAGTATTATTCTAAAAATGCCGCGCAAACTTACGTCATTGGATACGTGGAACGATGCGGTGGTACCATATGTCTTCTTATTATAGAGGACAAATATTTTTTATGGAGACTTATTCTGTCTAAATTTCGATGCAGACCCTGCAGTGTTAAATGTTGCAATTTTAAAACTCATCTCCCAATCTAAATAGTCGACTGTTCTGAAGTTTCACTCAAACATGCATAATGATATGAACAATAATGTTTGGTTAAAAGTTCAACAAAATCTATAGAAATCAAGAGCGCGCGCTCATTTTACCAGCAGATTAGCTTTTCGGCTAATTGCTGTTGTCTCTCGCGTATTGGTGAAGCGACCAGAGCGCATGGCTTCTAGTGCTTGAAAATTGTATGTTGTCAATGGGGTTCCGGGCATCAGCAGAAATCTACACAGGGCCAATAAAATGTTACAAAAATTAATAAAACCGATCTTACTCGCACTTACTACTCAATATCGGAGCATTCAAAGTTCTGAATTTCAATCCGGCCCCGAAAATTTAAATTTTTGGGACACTTGAGCGACCTCTGAAAATTTTATGACCGCTCGCAGCTTTGGCGAGATTTTTTTTCTTTAAGGGGTAAGGCCACAGTAACGGGTATAAAATCATGTGCGTATTGAAAAAAAAACAAAATTCGTAAGAAAAAGTGATTCACTCCTAAAATTAATTACACATCTAGTTAGTATGAATATCAAGATGTTTGAATTTTTTTTTCCGATGTACAAAATGGCCGACTACTCGAAACTTGTCGAAACAGCTTTCGTCCGTTTGGCGGGACAAATAACTTCAAGAATTTTCACTCGATTTACTTCAAATTTCAAAGTTATGTTCCTAAATGCATTGCGCAGAGAAGTACGTACGGAATTTCTGATTAATCGAAAACTTTTCATTTTATGAGCAGTTTATGAGTCGTTATAACGAAATTTTTCACTGAAACTTCATTTCTTAAGGGCGGGGTGAAGTATTTAAATATTTTTTTTCATTTTTTTTAAATTTTTAAATGAATGCATAATATATCAAGAATATTGTGTCAAAATTTCAAGTCGATCGGAGTAAAATTGACGAAGTTATGAGTATTTGAGCGTCTATTGCTCCATGCCGTTCTCTTCTCTTCTGCGTTTTTCAAACCGTTTTTCTGAGACTTGTCATATTTGAAGTCCATGTGCACGATAACTCAAAATCTACTGGACCAATCGCTTTGAAATTTTGTACAGTACTTCTTCACATAATTCACCAGGTATTGTCGAGAGCTTTTTTGTTTTTTTTAATAATTACTAATTTTTCAACAACACATTAGCCGATTTTTTAGCGAAAATCGGGTTTTTGGCTCCCAAGCGCTACGAAAAATCGAAAAATCGAAAGAAAAAAAAATCCTCCCGTCATTACCTCGAGAAACATCTCCTTTAACAAATGCATTTTGATTTTTTTGTTTCAAATGATTCTGTTGCGAGTTATGGTGCACACCGCAAACCAACTTTTTTTCGAGGCGCTTCCGGGGTTTAATGTTCACTCGCTCAATTTTGAATATTTTGCAATGCAAATTTAGGAGAATGTTATTCAAATGTTGCTTTATTATATGTAAATTTTTCAATAAACGAACACTATTCGTTACGCCAAAAAAAATCTTAAAAACATGCCTTTTTTTCGTCGAATTAAATTTACCCCGCCCTTAAGATCAAATACCTACAACTTTTGAATAAAACAATATTTTTTTAATTCCGTACGAACTTCTCTAGGTATTCTAATGTAGATTGACGAGAATTTTTGTTTATTGTTCTAGGAAAAAAATTGTGGATGCTAAATGTCACGTCTAAAAAAAAGATAACAAAGGAAAATATTAGATAAATAGATGCGTAATTAATTTTATGAGTGAATTACTTTTTATTCCAAAAAGAAATGTTAAATTCGCAAATGACTTTATACCCGTTACTGTGGCCTGACCCTTTGAAGAAGATAATAGGATGGTGACAAAAAGGAAAAAAATAGAGCTCAAATTTGTGCCACCTTAATGTATATATATATCGCTCAAGAAAAAGAGAGCAGGCGATACATTTCATGATAAAATTTACGCTCAGTTGAACGGGAAGGAAGCGTTGTACGGTAGGCGAGCGAGCCATTGTCGAGGAAAATACATGTACTACGTCCGGAACGCTCGTGGTACGCCAAGGGGGTGAATGGGCGCTGCGTTCAGTCAGGGATGCTGTGGAACGCCGCGAGAAATGTACACGGTGGCTTGAGTAGCGAGAGAAAGATCTCTCGCTCTCCCTCTCTCTCTCTCCCTCTCTCTCTCTCTCCCTCTCTCTATGAGAATACACCGCACGGGCTTTTCCAGTAGGGAGGAAATTAGAATTGAATAGTTGATGAATTTTAGGAGTGGCAGAGTGAAAGCAAAATAGGGAGACGGAGAAAGAGAAAAGGGAGCCATGGAATAAGTCTCTCTTGCTCTTTCGTTGCACCTTTTCGAGGGATCCGTGGAACGAGAGAATACGTGCGGTTGTACCGATATTACCTCAGCTCATACCGCACTACCAGCGAGTAACCCACCCCCTTCATACATAGCGAACGGCACCCTTTCGTACCTCTTGACTAACCGGCAAACGGTCACTTCGCTCTCCCCTGCATGCACATACGGAAACGTCTCTCGGTGCCCTCGGAAAATTTCACAAATTCGCGTGGATCACTTACGCACGTACGCATATCTATCTATATACATATATATCTATCTATCTATCTATCCATCTATATATATATATATATTAGACTGATTCAAAAAAAAAATTCCTTCTGGATTCTCGTGCTATTGTTGGGCACTGATAAAACAAAATTTCTCTAAAAAGATGGGCGCGGTCACTCAATTTTTAGAGGTGGCTATCTCGACTTTTTTGTATTTGAATTTTTTTAACGAACGTATTGCATTTAAGTATAGTCATGGCTTCGGATTACGGATAAAAATCACATCCAGCAGCTTTTTCGTAACAAAAATAAACTCTAACAATTTGAAAAGATTGCAATATTCACAATTCAAATCCAGGTAGATCAATAATGGCGTCTATACTACTCTCGTTATTCATGTAGATTTATTTATACGCATTAACATTTCGCACTTTTTACGAAAAATTAAATTATAAGCTTTTATTCATAAATCGTATATTTACATTTTCAAAATGCTACGCTTATATTATCTTCAAACTCATTTACATTTCTTCCTGGCCATTCTCAAGTTCGTTAACATTTTGGGCAGAACGAAAATGTGCAACGTTGAACAGTTTGTCCAAATCTCTCTTAAATTTATGCTCCTTCGATATTTGTGACGGCAAATTCTTTTTAACCCGATTTTTTAAAAGTTGTTTCCAGACTAGATGGAGTTTTATTGATTTCAAGATTGCGTTATTCAATCGACGCGTTGGAATTTCAGCTCATTTCCATTATTCGAAAACTTCTTTCATCGTTTCGTGTACACTTCGACGTATGGTCGGTTTTTCTCTGTTATGTTTGTAATAGAACAAACTCAAAACTTTTCCGATTTTTATCCGTAATCCGAAGCCATGACTATGCTTAAATGCAATACGTTAGTTAAAAAAAATTCAAATACAAAAAAGTCGAGATAGCCACCTCTAAAAATTCAGTGACCGCGCCCATTTTTTTAGAGAAATTTTCTTTTGTTAGTGCCCAACAATAGCACGAGAATCCAGAAGGAAAAAAAATATTTTTTTTTTTAATCAGTCTAATATACATCTATATCCATCATCGCTACCTAACCTGAGCCTGCAAAACTCAACGAATTGACCACCGAATCGGCCCCGCGCGATTGATCCCTCTTGCGCTTTGCTCGATCGTCGTGCATTTTTCGCCCAGCCCCTAGATTATGCACGTACCTAGTGTCACGCGGTCGCAACGCAAAATTCAGTGACCGCGCCCATTTTTTTAGAGAAATTTTCTTTTGTTAGGGCCCAACAATAGCACGAGAATCCAGAAGGAAAAAAAAATAATTTTTTTTTTTTGAATCAGTCTAATATATATATAGTGTGTGTGTGTGTGTGTGTGTGTGTGTGTGTGTGTGTGTGTGTGTGTGTGTGTGTGTCTTGTACATCCATGTGCGAATGAGCAGAGAGTAGCTGCGTATAATAAAATACAAGTGGCAGTAAAACGCAGAGATGTGTTCGTATAGGGTGTCTCAAAATGATCTGACATTTTCATTTATTAATAAAATGTATTATTTATTTGAAAAGTACGAATATTTTTATTTTAATATAAGGCACAACATGAAGGTTATGTGTGGAACACAATATCTGATAAATGGCCGCCTCCTCCCTGCGTGCAAACGTTTACTCTTTTGACGAAATTTTCAATAACATTTTGTCATAATTGCGCTCTGATTTCATTAGGGACGCAGGCCACTCTAGACGCCACAAAGGGCACAATTTGTGAGTTTTTTTTTCAGCGAAACCATAAAATAAATCGAAATTACAAAATAGGGGTTTTATTATACACGCAATTGTACAAAATTATTTTTTTCACATCGATACATGTCAAGATGGCGAATGTGCAGCAACTTTCCGATGACGCCTTTATTTCTGGAAGGTCAACGGCCGGATCAACAGTTCCTATAATTTTTGGGTTATGATGAGTCACTAAAGTATTTTCGATTATATACAAGAATGGCTATAGAAGTACGGAGGATTTTTTTGATATATTGTTTTTTGTCAAAATAGCGCATTCTCTAAAAGAAAAAGTATAAAATGCCATGAGAAGATCGTCAGAAAATTGTCGATAAAAAAGGAACTATGCAATATAATAAAAAAAAATCCTACGCAGTGCCTTAAAAAATGTTATTTTAAGTATGCAGTTAAAATTTCAAGTGAATCGGTTGAAATTTCTTTGAGTTATGAGTCCGGCCGATTTGAAAAATGTAGTTTTGATATAAACGCGTTTAAAGTTAGTAGAAAGTCACCACACGAACAATGTTTTAATACCTTTATTCTTCAACAATCTTCGAAAATCGAGTACTAAGAGATTTTTCACACCCTTCATCTTTTGGAATATAATTGTATAGGTACTCGCGTACGTTTTTAACAATAGCAAAAAAAATCGAGTTCTGGAAAATTCTAGAGCGGCCTAAGGCCTTAATGGCGCGTCCAATTGCTTCCTTGAGCTCCGGAATGGTCTTTGGATCATTGGCATACACTTTTCCTTTCAGAAAAGCCCAAAGATAGAAATCCAATGGTGTCAAATCGCACGATCTTGGTGGCCAATTCCACAAACTTCCTCTGCAATAACTGCATTGTTTCGCTTGCGGTGTGGCAGGTTGCGCCATCCTGATGTCCATTGTAAGTTCATGCCGTTCATGCCATTTATCGGATATTGTGTTCCACACATAACCTCCATGTTTGCATCTTATATAAGATACACCCTTCGACTGCACATTTCCGCCATGAACCTCCGACTGCAAATGGTGTCAATCTGACCCCCGACGTTTTTCAGATCGTTGTATTTCGGTGAATATGCATTTTTTTATTTTAAGGGACGCTTTTTTTAGTCAATGATCTTTAATTGATGGCCCGAAATGCATCTATTAAGAAAAACAAAAAATTAAGTGCCCAAAGATTCGTTCGAAGTGCATGAATGTACATGTAGTAATAAAACACAAAATTTAACCAACGAAAATGTTTTCTCTTTCACCGCACTACTGCATAACCGGGGTCGATTCGACCCCAGGTCCTTTTCCGACAGCTGTCCTCAGTACACGGGCAGCATGTGAGATAGGGGCCGAGTGTCCACCTATAGAGTAGGAGTGGGGGAACATTCGAGCGCCGCCCTGTGGCCATAGATTACCCCGTTTTGCGATACAGGCAGTTGAAAAAAGAAAGGGGTCACAATGACCCCAGGTGCAGTCTAAGGGTTAAAACAAAAATATTCGTACTTTTCAAATAAATAATACGTTTTATTAATAAATAAAAATATCAGGTCTTGTCGAGACACACTTTGCATATACAGGTGCCTCTTATCTCTGCCACCCGAAATAACTCGGTAATTATCGACGTCACAAAAAATTGTTCCAGACGAAAGTTGTACGGTGTGAAGTGGGTCATCAAATGCAACCAATTTTATTATTTCGGTGGAGGCGCTGACGCACAGTGAAGGTGACCTCCACTTCTTAATAATGGAATGGTACATTTTTTTTCAACCACCTTGTGGAGCACCTCAAGTCGCATAAAAAACATTAAGGGGAGATATACACCTAGGAGCCGGAAGAAAGGTCATTTTTGTGAATTTTTTCAAGGAAAACGATTTGAAATTTCGGATTGGGGTTTTAATTATCTAAAAGTATATACATTCGAAAATATTTTTAATTTTCTGTATTTAAAAATATAAAAAATATACAAGGATATTGTATGAATCTTGGAGCGTCGTAAAAAATCTGCGTATACGGTACCCACTCGCGTTTCTTCAAAAATCATCTGAAAAAAAAACTAAAAAGATTATTAAATTAGATACTATAATCTAGGACTTGTCGTAGCCGATTTTGAAAATATCGATTTATGACAAAATGGCGGACGTTTGAACATAAATAGTGATTTTCGGGCCAAAAATTAGTTATTATTTTGCCTAGAAAACAAAAATTAAGTAACGGAAAAAAAATCCTATGACAAGTACTAAATAATGGTGTATAGAATAACCACAAAAAACCTCAAGGCAATCGGTTCATTGGTTGTCGAGAAATTTCGGGTACCGATTTGAAAAACGTGGTTTTGAGAAAAATGCGTTTGAAAATTTGGGAATGAATAAATCATGAAATATGTCAACTTACATGGAATCATCGATACCAGGCCCATAGTGTAGGTCTTCTACGGTCGACGGAATGTTCATAGCTTCTAAAACCTCGACCTCGGCCGTCTAGGTGTATATGTCCCGTTAAGGGGTCAAAGTCATTCAAGGTCACCTATTAAAATGAAATACAAATCTAAATATCTCGGATCACTACCAAATATTTGGTAGTGATCCGAGATATTTAGATCTGTATAATCGATACTGACCTTGAATGACCTTGAACGACCTTGAATGACCTTGAACGATCTAGAAAGACATTGGACGACCTTGAACGACCTTGAACGACCTTGAACGACTTTGACCCCCTAATGTTTTTTATGCGGCTTGAGGTGCTCCACAAGATGGTTTAAAACAATGTACCATTCCATTTTAAAAAGTGGTGGTGATCTCCACTGTGCATCAGCGCCTTCATCGAAATAAAAAAAAAATTGGTCACATTTGATGGTCCCCTTCACACCGTACAACTTTTGTTTGGAACATTTTTTTTGTGACGTCGATAATTAGCGAGTTATTTCGGGTGGCAGAGATAAGAGGGACACCCTGTATATGCGTATATATGCATATATACGTGTGCGTGTAGAGAGGGAGAGAATTGTGTGTGAATGTGCGTGTATCGTGGCACATCGCGATGGAGCCGCGACGTCGTGTACGTGAAAGCGGCTCGGCTCTGTAAGTAATTAGGAGCCAGTGTGGATTGAGCTAAGGCAAATATTACGTACACTCGGTCTCCCGTACGCCGATATATGCACGAATGCGCTTAATGCGGTCTAGACGAAGTCCGCACCGAAGAGGTGCAATATATATGCGCCTTCACGTACGAATGCAAATACAGATATATCGCAGTGGCCCTGGCGGTGCAGAATGCCACACACATCGTGTTCACGAGCTATCTATATCCGTACACGTATATCGAGTGTGTATCAAATGCGTATGTATAATTATACTATATATATATATATATATATATATATACACATACATACATACATTCATACATACATATATATATATATATATATATATATATATATATATATATATATATATATATATATATATATATATACACATACATACATACATACATACATATATGTGTGTGTGTGTGTGTGTGTGTGTGTGTGTGTGTGTGTGTGTGTGTGTGTGTATTTCTCTCCATTGAATATTAGCCTTGGCACTTCTTCACTTCGCTACGAGGGAAGTTTCACTTTTTCAAATGTTCTTCACTTTATCCGGCGAAGCGAATCCAGACTACCGAACTTGGCTTTCGCATTACCGATATTAGGGGGAACGAAAAAAACCCTCGGAGCGTACCCCCGCGGGGGCGTTTTCCTGCGATGGGGATTCGTCCTCGCTTAAGGGGTCTTCTCACTTTATACGCTAAAAAACGAGCTGTTTTTATGAATTTGTTCGATAGGTTTATATCATTGATATTGATATCAAAGTTGTCACACTTAATAAATATACTTTTGAATTACACAAAAGGACATTTTTATTTATTTAAGACAATATTTAATATTTACTAATTTAATATCAATATCAGAAACAAAAAAATCAAACGGTTTTAGATTCAGTGTGTTAATGGCTATAGCGCATATCATACGATTTTTGATATATGCAAAAATAACAAAATGGGGGACATTTTTCGAAAAAAAAACAACGTGTTTTTTTAACCATTTTTGGCAAAAAAAGTGAATATCAAAATATATAAAAAAATCCTTTATGTGCGCTATAGCTATAGTTGTAAAGAATATGTGATTAAAATTTCGTAAGAATCGGTTCAGTGCTTCCGAAGATTTTATCAACAAGCCGTCGAAAAACGTTGTTTCGAGAAACACGCGTTTCCTTAGGCCACTCTAGAGGCCGAAAAAATAGGCTTTTTGGAGATTTTTTTTTCAGAAAAACTACAAAGTAAATTGGAATTACAAAAAGGGTGTTTATTATACATATCAGTGACTGTGTACAATAATTTTTTTTGAAGCGATTAATTTCAAAATGGCGGCTGTGCAGCGTTTATCGCAAAACTGCATTTTTTAAGTTGGCCGGGAACATAATGCCGACAATTTTCAATCGATTCACTTGAAATGTTGAATATATCTTGAAAAATACATTGTCTATGTAAGCCCGTAGAATTTTTTTATATTGCATTTTTCATTTGTTATTAATAATTATTTGACGATTTTTTAGGTATATTTTTGGAATGTGAAAAATGTTGTCAGATAATTGGTAATAAAAAATGAACTATGTAATATAAAAAAAAAAAATCCTACGTACTTCCATAGACGATGTATTTTTCAAGATATATTCAACATTTCGAGTGAATCGGTTGAAAACTGTCTGAGTTATTTTTCCAGCCAACTTACAAAATGGAGTTTTGAGATAAACGCTGCACAGCCTCCATTTTGAAATTGATCGCTTAAAAAAAATTATTGTACACGGTCACTGATATATATGATAAGCACCCTTTTTGTAAACTCGATTTATTTTGTAATTTTTCTGAAAAAAAAAAATCCCCAAAAAGCCTATTTTTTCGGCCTCTCGAGTGGCCTAACCACTCAGAGTTTGTTTGGATTATATAAACGCATACAGTTTTTTTTAAGTATTTCGAAAGTGTATTCATTAAGTGTAACAACTTTTATTCGTTAAGATCTTTCTGTCTCCGACTCTCTTAACCCACTTTTTGAATGGAAAGGAAAAAAAAGCGAAGATCTTCGTACTTTAACGTAGCGCGAAAGCATCATTGGGATCGTTTGATAGCAAACGGACTTGCAATTTTCTGCTATGGGAAAATCGCCTCTTTCCGAACTGGCCGCACTGAAGCTGAGAGTAGTGGCGGAGAGAGCGGATGGGGAACGATTGTGCGGGTGGCTCGATTGGATAAATCACGATTAAGCTCTTATATGTGGGTGTATGTATATCCTAGGAAATATGTACAGGAACACGCCACGAGACTCACGAGGAGAGGACTCTGTTCCGTGAGGTCGAAAGACTACAAGGGGCAAAGCAAGGGAATGACATCCATGGAGGAGCAAGGACACCGTATCAGCATATCGGGAATGAAATAGAGAAAGAGAGAGAGAGAGAGAGAGAGAGAGAGAGAGAGAGAGAGAGAGAGAGAGAGAGAGAGAGAGAGAGAGAGAGAGAGAACAGACGAATACCGGAGGCATTATCCTTTAATCAAATACATTACTGAAAATTTATCGTGCCCCACGAACTAATTAAATGCCGAAGGATAAATTCTCGCCGAGCTCCAGAGCTTACTCCTCCTGCGTACATGAAATTTAACATTCAATAAAATAAATCGTTCAACTCTCGTGTATATGCCGGTCTGAAATCGTTCGTTCCTCATTCCCTCGATATTACGCGCATAGGTATATATATATATATATATATATATATATATATATATATATATATATATATATATATATATATATATATTTGAGCATCGTACACATACGTATATTTCATATTAATCTCTTTCCCTTAACCCCTTCGGGCACATATATCTCTCGTGTGTTTTCCTTGTTATACATTCCGCGCGTTTCCCTGATCGTACTCACGTCCTTCGTGACTGAATCTACGTGTACTCTTATATTAGCCGCACCATCATCGTACCGCGAATCTCTCAACTTTGACTTACAATTTGTTCCAACATTGGAAGTCGTGCTGATCATGATCTCGATGTCTTTTCGGCTTGCAGGGAGTTTCGAACTACCACTCGCTGATATGAGTGTGTGTGTGTGTGTGTTTTCTTAACGTTTTGATTTGTTTTTGACGAAAACGATTTTCGAGTGAGAACTTTTTTTTAATCGGATTCTTTTGTAACAGAAAGGGGCATTTTTTATGAGCTCTTGAATTCGCGATGTCCTTCGATCGTCCGATAATGAGCGAAAGGGAGGACACCACTGTGACGGGCCGAAAAAGGCAGTTTTTTCCACATCTTTTTAGCCTACTAGATTATTTGTTTGGGATTTGGAATAAACATGTGTTATTAAGCATATATTGAACTTAGATCGTGTAAGTTTTTATTTAAAGGAATTCAAAATGAACAACGTTATTGCGGTATAATAGAGTCTATGTATAAAAAATGTGGTTCATCAACCGGAACGATAACTTGATGACGGTTGGTCCGAGAAATAAAAATGAAAAAGTTAACAAATCTATGTAAACATAGTTCTCGGTGTACGTAGTCGTTTTTTGACAGAGAAAATTCACTAAATGGTGGGTGTTCAAAATAAAAGTGTAATTTTAGAGACATTTTTACTGACATTCGGGAGCTTAAAAAGTACTAAATAAAAAATCGGCCACGTACAAAGATAGCTATTGCTATTGCAATTTAAAAAAATTAAAAATCGGACAATTATAGTTAGAATTATGATTCCGGCCAGGTCGAGAAAGTTCGTTCCGAGAAAAATTGAATCCGATGGCGATTGAAAGTTTTAGTTATGCGTAAATCGTTGCGCTACCTGCTTTCGCTCAAGCGTCTATAGCTTGGTCAATTTTCAATATTTTGACTTGAATTCTTTTTCGCATATCCGTGAATATGTATATTTACCTCGAGGAAATGCAAAAAAATCGAATTTTTCACTCGTCTCAATGGTATTCCGCCTTAATAGGATAAAGCTTGAAAACGTTGCCATTCCTCTGCACCTTCGGACATCCCGTGCAGGAATGGTCGTAGGGATCCAATTAGATACCTCTGATTGTCCCCACTACCCGATAGGGATCCAATGGATCATCGACTTGCCCGTGCGGAAAACTGATAGGGCATCCCTAATAAAAATAAGGGCCTTTCGGCGCTTCCCTAGTGCTTTCCCTAGTAGGGATTTCCACAATGGGCCCAGACTTGGCCATTATTGGGATAAACTTTTAGGGATTCCCACAATAGGCCCCGACTTGGCCATTATGGGGATAAACCTGTAGGGATTTCCACAATAAAACCTGACTTGGCCATTATAGGGGTAAACCTGTAGGGATTTCCACAATAGGCCCAGACTTGGCCAGTGTAGGGATAAACAAGTAGGTATTTCCACAATAGTCCCAGATCTGACTATTACAGCGATAAACCAGTATAAATAGCTTAGGCTACATGGTTGATGGTATTTCAATTATTCAAATCGATTATATACATCGATCGAATAATATTATCGAACGCAAATTGGGAAAAAGCGTAAGGGCATTAGCAAATAAAAAATCAACGATGAACACAAATATTCAGACAAACATCAGACAGTATTTATTTATCAAATGAAAGAAACCTTTTACATAGATACAAACAATTACTCATGGTTTCACTCATACATGGAGTAATGCTAGCGCATTAGTGTGAAAAGTCCCAACCGGTTTTCTCGATATTTTTATAGCAACTAATTTCCGCTCAATACTCATCATAGGGAAAATTATTTCTTCGAAAGACTTCACTGTTATTTCCCATTCATAAACTTTATCTGACTGTGTAGGATAAGTAAATAAATTGGTTTTTGTTTTCCAGATCTTTCCCTCAATGGAAATAGATTCTAGTGATTCAGTAGGACCATATATTTTTTTTATTTCTACTACACATCCATTCCTTAGAATGGATGTGTAGTAAAATATATTTGTTTAAATAATGCAAAAGCCTGGCATGAGGGGCGCAGGACGCGTTAAGTCTCATCGAGATGACTTATTTACGTGGACCTTGCAGAAAAACAAGTGAATTCCATGGTGTTTTTTCCCCTGTGATATATTAATATTTTTCCGTGATATATTAATGATTGAGAATTACTTATTCAATTACTTAATAATTACCTAATTAAAACTAAGATAATATTACTTTTATTGGAGTCATTAATACGTTACTTTATAAAGTGAACATATAATGTCGCTCCTCCGCGTTCTGTACCCTACAGACTCATTTCAAACTGTGACTATAACTATAATGAATGTGATGATTATATAATTTCAAACTTAAGTGTTACAAGCTATCACAATTCTAAAAAATGTTATCATAGTGGATAGTTCCTTAAAAATAAATGCTTGCAGTGAAGAGAGTTCGCCTCACATTACTTTTTTGTATTAATTTTGTCATGGCAGTTTGTCATAAATGCTCACATGCAAATACGCAATCACATTTCTACGCGCGCACATACATACACATGTACTCACGCCCTAACCTATGCACATGAACAATTACATAAAAACAAATAGATATACCCTGACACATTTAAGGCGTTACCCTTATAGCGCAAAAAAAGGCCTTTTTCATGATTTTTTTTAAAGAAAACTACAAAACTTTTTTAATCGATCAATATACCATCTTAAAGAACACATCTTGAAGAACTTTCAGTAATTTTTTTATTGAAAAATATTACATTGTTTAGTGGCAAATGGCCGTCAATGAAATAAAGTTTTTATATACACGGTTTGCGGTGACCAACATTGCGGCGAAGTGGATCATCTGAAAAAAAAATGCGGATGGATTTAGTCAAATATAAGTATAAACTAGTCTTTAATTGAAGGATTTTAAAAAATATTCATTTTTCACAAAATGGCGGACAGTCAAAGTTAATGGTTCGATTTTAACGAAAAAAAAATCAAACGATTAAAGACTATATTTTTATGTATTAAATAAGCCTGCAAAATTTCAAGAAGATCGGTTCATTAGTGTTCGAGTAATCTTGGTCACCGACTTCAGAAATGCCATTTTGAGAAAAACGCGTTTAAAGTTTCAATTTCCGGTCGTTTACACAACGGATTCTTCTCTTTCAACGCTCATATCTCAGTCAATTTTGTTCGGATCGACTTGAAATTTTCAGGACATATTCTCAGATACTTATACTTCAAAAAAATGCAATAAAAAAATCGATTTTTTCAAAATCGCAAGTGGAGGTAACCCCTTAACATGCACGTATATCCACTGTTACGGATATTTTATGGCGCTGAAATAATTTTGATGAGGCGCCGTTGAGGCATTTTCAGGGCGCTAAAGTGGTTTCGATGAGGCGCTATTGAGGCATCTTACAAGGCCCCGGTCGTTGCACCTTTAATGGCCCTTGTTGACAAACTATGACCGGCCGCTGACGGCCCTCATGTGGCTTCCAGATTAGGGCCCGAATAAAGTTAGGGGAGTATTATTGGGGCCCGATCACAGTTCCAACTCAATTTCCGCACGGGAATTGACATGCCCCACTTGTATCTAGCATGCACCGTCGGTGTGCTAGTGTCGGTGGCGGCAGCAGACCCCGTGGCTCATAACACACCGCTCTGCCCTACGTTTAATTATCCAAACAAAATGTACATATATAAAAAATTAGTGAATCCCAAAACAAACAAAAATTTGGTAAAAAACTACATCTTAAAAATCAATTTGAATCACATCACTGAAAATCCACGGTAATTCTGCACGGGATATGGCGCGTATCGATCGCAGCACCGTTGAAGTTGCGAATCGACCACGTAAGAGAAGTGCTCACATCAGTAAGGCCAGATTATCGGAGCGAGGAACAACTCGGAGGAGTTATCGTTCGCGTGAGACTCTCCCCGCTCGACAAAACAATCAATTTCGTGTAGCACGAGAGGGCGCAACTCGAAGCAAACACACTTCCCTCTTGGTCGGTCTCATCATGTGATTCAAGGTGGAGGTTGGTGGTTGGAAAATCCTGGCAAGGATCCTGAACTTTCCTACGGATATTTTACACATATATTCCAACAAAAGGACATTTTGGGTCTGTTTTTTTTCTACGTAACGTTGGCTATCGGCTTATTTGCTCGGAGGGCAATCCTCGGATGTCTTTAAAATCACAGTCCCCGTTTGATGTTCATCCGCGTATGCCGCGCTTCCGAATTTATCGTTCGTGAAGAGAACGCCGGGGCCAGACGAGTCGGTGAATTCAGCCGAGAGGTGCACGAGGGCACGACCACGATCGCGGATTCGCATCCATCATTGTTCCACAGGGAAGACTGATAGGCCGGTTGCGCCTTGTCTCGCGACTCATTACGATCCCCTATTGATAAAGATACACGATCGGGTCGACCGAGAGATTACTGCAACCTGGTCGATCCGAGAGTTTCGTCTCCCCCGACGATGAGGCTATTCGGAAATTGGAATTGCGATATCTCTCGTAGCATCTGCGCCCGGCTCGCCTGAAGCTCAAATTCGGCCGAGAGAGAGGATTTTCCACGAGCACACTGCAAAAACTAGACGTGTTTGACATGTGTTCAAAGCATGCAGAAGTAACACAACATAAAGGCTAGACACGCGTTGCCATGCTGATTCAACACACTTATGCATTTGGTAACACGTAATGTATAAAGGGAGACTTTGTCCCGGATTGAGCAGCGGGAGATGTTAGCGGCTCAACATGAGCAGCTAGAAGAAGAGGAGGGATGCCTCTATGGACCAGGCATTGACGATTAGCGGTAATTATAAACACATTTGTGTAAACACATTACAAAACTTTAAACGCGTTTTTCTCGAAAACACATTTTTAAAAATGGCTGACATTCTCCTGATCGCTGTAATTAACATATCGACCTGAAATTTGGAGAGCATACTCAGAAAATATGTCTTCACGGAATGACGGATCGTTTTTTCGATAGATACATTTTTGCATTTATTATTTATCTTTTTATGCGAAAAAAAACGCGTAAATTCGATTTTTTTTAAATTGCCGCCATTTTCCGAAATTTGTACTAAACGAAAAACCCATCCGTCATTCCATGACCAAAGGGTCACAGATTGATAATATGCTTTGAATTTGTGTTTCAGATCAACAAAGAGGGGATGATCAACAAAGAACAGTGATGTCAGCCGTTTACCTCCCGCGATTTGAGGACCTGTTTTCGCGGAGCTGCAACGGCCGCCATTTCGGTTTTTTTTCAAAAAAATTTTGTTTTAATGTTCTGTATATCATGAATGAAAGCAAGAAAAAAACCGCAACCAAAAAGCTTTACTCGTTTCCCTTCAAAAAAAATAAAATGTAAATACCTGAAATATGGCACTCCAAGGACAAAGTCTCCCTTAAGGGGCGATACCAGTGTGACACTTTAAAAAAATCGTTTTTTTTTCGTTTTCTTTCGACAGTTTATACTTTCAAGAATATCATTATCATTTATATCAATATCATTTTATCTTGCAAAAATCGATAGTTAAATATTTAGACGCGTTTTTCGCGAAATGAGATTTTTCAAATTTGCTGACATTGTAACTCAAAGAGGAAGTATCCGATTGACTAGAAATTTGCACTGGGTACTCTTGAACATGTTTACTCTACAATGACGTAGGGTATTTTTGATTGGATGAAAATTGTCGACTTGGCATTGAAAAAAACGACCATTTTATAGGCAAGAAAAGAGAATTTTTTCATAACTACGCCATTTTGTTAGATTTTGATATTTTTCGAAAATTCTTACGTTGTTGTGCAGGAAATACCTTCCGGTTTAATGACATTTTTTTCCTTTTTCGGTTTCAGCTACTCAATCGACAGGAATCATGTCAGCAGTGGAGGAACTTTTTTTTTCGCGCCTCCGAAGGTAGCGCACAAGTCGCTTGGATCTCAATATTTTTCTATGAAAAAATTATGTAATATAGGTCAAATATAGCCGAATATATTCTTAATTTTCCGAAACATTTAATTGAGTACTTTTCTTCCAACAAATTCCCAAAAATAACGCAAATGTTCAGCGTTCACACTGGTATACGCCCGTAAAATTGTCTACAGCCATTTACACACCTAAAGTGTGTAAACCAGCCCACTTAATTTGGAAGTGCAAGTATCGAGACGGGGGAGGATCAGATAACAATGAGAAGGCGGAGAACGATCGAAAACACCGCGATTCGTAAAGTATTTTCGTCCGCAATGTTTACCAACAAAATGCCTGAATCGCTGATAAAAAAAATGACAATTCCCGAAGTGATTATCGTAAAATTGACCTGAAGGCACGATTACGATATCTTTGGCGCCTTTATTTGACCCTGGTTTATTAATATTTGGCCCAAAATAAGACTTTTTTCAAGAGTGACAAAAATTGAAATTCGGCGTTTAAGGGGGTGAAACAGGGGGTTGAAAGTCGAAGCATTATTATGTTTGTGGTTCCCAATCTTGACCATGCAGCGTCCATATTCGATAGAAAATGCGACTTTCGTGTGTGTGTGTAATCGTTGGGTGGGTCTGGAGCACCTTCGATGTGTGTGTGTGTGTGTGGAATCGTTGGGTGGGTCTGGAGCACTTTCGATATGTGTACGATACCGTTCAACGTTGATCAGTCTTAGGTGCTCTTAATTTCATTTTTCCGGCATATGCTTGGGCACGATTACGATATTTCTGGCGCCTTAATTTGATCGTGGATTATTCATATTTGGCGCAAAACAAACACTTGTTTGAGATTTAAAAAATCGCGATTTTGGCTTCCTTTAGAAGATACAGGACATTTAACGAATTATTCGTTATTAAGCGATTTAGCTGGTTTGCGTTAATGTAGCTTTCTTCGGAATGCGCTGTGTCGAGAAAATAAACAAGAACAAACCCAAACAAAGTACGACGTAACAATGTAAAACACGTGGAAAATTCGATTTACATAGAAAATCGGAAAAATACACTTTTTCTCTTCGAAGCGCTGTAAATCCAAAACTAAGGCTCAAAACGAAAAAAGTTATTCCTGTTTTTCGTATTTTTTTCGGCCATATTTCATAATCCAATGGTCAAATTTAGGCGCCAAAGATATCGTAATCTCCCCGACCTGAAACAGCGAACGACCTTACCTGCGCGTAACGTAACATTTTAGTCCGGGCGCGTCGTTATTTCAATGTCGTTAGGGTGTCATAGTGGCTGTTCAGGAAAGTAAAGTCCGATACTTTGAGGGTTCATTTTAGGCTTACGGTCATCTTGCGGGTTACGCGACTGGAATCTCGTCTCGTGTCTCTTAATACCTACGCTTTACGAGGACGAGGCTTCCAAGTCGTGGGCTCTCTCATGTCCCGGGTAGCTTCCGAAGGGGACCGACCTATCTTTACGAGAGATCCTTCTCTTTGAGCGCTTCGTTGGCGGATATACGTATGGACTTCACCAAAGACCGGCATATATTTTCGGACTAATCGTTGCGCGAGATTGGAATTCGATTGAGCAGAATAGCCGAGCGGGACACTCGAACGAACGAAGCTTTCGACGAAAAGTCTCGTTGCCATTTTCGCTAGTCCTACTTGCGATCGATTCTCCATACAAAGACTGCCGAGGTCTTCCTCGCGTTTAATTTTATTTTTCTCGAGGATTTTCAAGCCCTCCCACATTCGCGAAACGATCGCCAAAGACTGCAATTACGAACACGAATATCAGGACTCACTTTTACGTTAACTCGTTTTATTTTTCTCTTGTTTCGCGTTTTATTTTTGTTTTTTTTTTGCCCGCATGCTTCGGACGTGGGAGTCGGATACGAAAGCCGCTCTGCATACGGCCAACTATTTGTTGCAATTATCCCATAACTTACGACCCGTCGCGATAACATCGGAGTTTTTCGTCGATTTTTCATGTTTCGCCGTGTGTTACGAGCGAGTTGTTAACACACCGTTCGGCGCTTTTATATCGCGCTTGAAAATCTCGTGCCAAGACCACTACCGTTTATTTTCGTGCGCGCGATCCTCTTTCCGCGCGCGTGAAACCCTTTTGCAATGAAGGATATTCGCGAGGCCCTTGCTCCCGGCAAAATCGCGTCCCCGAAACAAAGTCGATGGAAAAAATAGTGCGCCGCGATGTCTTTGCATTTCTGATCGCTGGTAAGTGCGAAAATGGCGAAAGATCAAACTGGAGGGACTGTTCGAAGCAAAATTCTCCAGGGATTCTTCATCCCATGCGAGCCAATTGGTTGGGGATCCAAATATCGAAGGACCAAATATAGATCGACAAATATTTCGAAACGACAGAATTATGAACTCTCAAAATAACGAAGGTTTAATTATTCGAAATGTTATGTTTCGATCGAAAAAAAAATCGAATGGCTATAAAGTAAAGCATCATTTATTCGAGAGCTCATTTATCCAAAAACGTATATTCAGATCGTCTGCAATTTGAGACATACAAATATAGATTGGAACAATCAATAACATCCATATCTCCGAAACAGAAAAAAGCGAGTATCTAATATTCGTAATACCGCCGATAGCGAAAAGCAATATATCGAGACGCAAAATATCGATGGTCCGAAGTGGCGAATGCCAAAATGGCGAACATGGGTATGGATGCCGTCCCGGCCGACCGCTAACGCTATCTGCCTCGACCACAAGTTTTCGCCATCCGGGCCGTTCGACATTTTGACCCTTTGCTATTTTAACCACTCGACTTTTTGGCCGTTCGATTTAATGCTTTCTGTTTTTTGAACCGTCGCTATATTTACAATTCGGAGATTCGTCTTCTCGAATTATTTGGTGTTATTTATATAAGCAATTCGATATTATGTCTCTCAATATTTTTTAAATCGGTTTTTGTTTTTCGCTATATTTCAACTTCGAGATATTCGTATTCGGAATTTTTATTTACGACTATATAAACCCTCCGAACATTGATCTATCTATATTCAAAAATGCGACATTTTTTAATGCGATATTTCAGCCCATCCGAATATTGATCCATCGATATTTCGACTCCCACCCTTGAACAACTCTCTTTGACTGCATCCTTTTTTAAAACCTTGGCTATTTTCAGTTATTGCTACAAAATATTAAAAAATGTATCTAAAAAGATTTAAAACTGTCTCTCTATAAGAACAAGTCAAGAAATGATTTTCTGTTTAATGATTTGAAACAAGAAGAATTATTGATTATTTTCTTCTCGTATAGTATACCTTTAAAAACTTTTAAAAAGTAAAAAAAGAACGCCAAGTAACAAAATACCCCCGAAAACATTATTGCTTGTTTGATCATATACAAAATTCTGATTTATCTTGAAATATTTTTTTAATTTTATTTAACGAATGCTTTTATTATATTTTTTCAATTAAAATGTACAAAAAAAGTGAAATAACTCTTTATAAAGTAGCCAAGCAAGTTTACTAAAAACGTAAACAAAATTGTTAAACCTTAGAACTAATGTTTTCCTAAATATTTCATTTTTATTTAAAAAATCACATTACTATTATAACAAAAAATTGGTATTACAATTATATAAAAATACAACGTATTTACCACATAAGTACACTGGAAATGCTGTGCAACGACTTGGCGTGCATGGTTAAGAGAAATAGCTCGGGAAGATACACAATATATATATAACCTGTAACAACGCATCAACTGCCAGTGTTATTAACAATGCGATTTCCTGCACCTTGCGCTAGTGTGATTCGGACAAGATAACATTGATGTTATCATCGAGTGTTATCATTGAGTGTTATCGGTGTATATATCGGTCCACACAATTCACGTGACCGTGTCAGAGCTCCGTTATATCCACTATTGACGAATATTCGACTGTACTCGGAAAAACCATCGAATATAGAGCAATGAATATCAGGAGAGATACTCAGATATTTCGTTTTTCACCAGCAAGACGACGGCACCGTAATTCGAATTTTAAAATTGCCGATGCTGTGGCTTAGAGACGGATACAATACACAAACAGACGGATCAATACATAAAAGTATATACGAAATATATTTCATGTAATGTATAAAGTTGTCTGATAGAGAAGAAAGAATATACTTTTATATATCGTATTAAATTATGCATAAAAAAAAAGATTTAACGTATTGTGTCGTCTAGGGGAACATCACTGATTTGATCTATACTTTGCGGGATCACGAAATTTGATTTCCAGTTACATAACAAATTGCAGCAGTCTATGTTTTTCCAACCTGAGAGTTAAGTAGTCGGAAAGACGAAATCCTTCGCCGAGCTATTTTTCTTAACCATGCACGCCAAGTCGTTGCACAGCATTTCCAGTGTACTTATGTGGTAAATACGTTGTATTTTTATATAATTGTAATACCAATTTTTTGTTATAATAGTAATGTGATTTTTTAAATAAAAATGAAATATTTAGGAAAACATTAGTTCTAAGGTTTAACAATTTTGTTTACGTTTTTAGTAAACTTGCTTGGCTACTTTATAAAAAGTTATTTCACTTTTTTTGTACATTTTAATTGAAAAAATATAATAAAAGCATTCGTTAAATAAAATTAAAAAAATATTTCAGGATAAATCAGAATTTTGTATATGATCAAACAAGCAATAATGTTTTCGGGGGTATTTTGTTACTTGGCGTTCTTTTTTTACTTTTTAAAAGTTTTTAAAGGGGATTTCATATCTTTTTGAAAGAGGAAAAATCTTTTTTTCGTTCTGCGCCAGTTCAAAGAGGAGTGAATTCAAATATCTTTTCATTACTTGGTATTATTTTTTTTTCACTTTTTCAAAGATTCTAAAAGGGTAAGATTTAAACAGATAGTTAAAAAAACAGGACACGTCGTTTCTGAAAACTTGTATATTACCAAATGCTATAAATATATTTTTTTAAGTCTTCAGTCTCTTCCACTATTAAATCGACGTATTTGCAGGGTGATTTACAAACGCCTATTAGTGAAATATTTATTCATAGTTCGCTTATTTGTATTCACATGCATGCATACAAATACAATTGTATTTACAAATATTCTGAACGTGTACAAATAAATTCACAGAAAAAAATTGGGAATACAGTAGAACCTCGATTATCCGAACCCTCAATTATCCGAACGATGGCTTAGTTTATCCGAACGCTCAATTATCCGAATGTTGGCGCGCAAGATACATTGTTGCTCGCTGCCACTGCCGTGAGCAACAATGAGCAACCCAACGCAACTTCTTCTCAAACGGCTGCGAGACTTAGCCGCTCAAAAACGCGTTACGGCCGTTCGTCAATTAAAAATGGACGATTTTATAAAAAATATATTAAAAAAGGCATTCGACTTTTTTCAGCTGTTTAATATATATATATATATATATATATATATATATATATATATATATATATATATTTATTTTAACACCTGATATATGTATGTACATAAAAGCAGTACATATATATATATTAAAATTTGACATGTACTGTACTGTTTTTATGTAAAAGGTTGTTGTTTATGATCTCGTCACAAATAACCCACGTTTCGATTATCCGAACTTTTGATTATCCGAACTAGTCTCGGTCCCAATTGGTTCGGATAATCGAGGTTCTACTGTATTCACAAAAAATGTGAATATTTACAAGAAATCCTGTGAATTAAAAAAAATTCAAATCAATATCTATGAATGCAAATGTATTCACAAAAAATTGTAAATACAAAAAAATTCACAAAATAAGTTGAGAATTTTTTCGTATTTAAGACAAATTAAAATCAAATTCACAATGATTAGATTAAAACGTATTCGATTAATACGTAAGAACTCACGTTACACCAAACGTGAGTTCTTACGTATTTTGAGAGAAAACATTGCGTCGAGGCGAAGAAATTTTTGCAAAAAAAGTGAGTTCCAAATATTACATCATAAATATGAAAAAATTCACAAAATGAGTTGTGAATTTCCTCAAGTTGAAGAATATTAATATCGAATTCACGACAATTATATTAAAGTTTACGCCACAAGTGAGTTCTTATGTATTTTGAGAGAAACCATTGTGTTGAGGCAAAGGAATTTTCGCACAAAAAGTTTTGTGCAAAAATTTCTTTGCCTCGAGGCAATGTTTTCTCTCAAAATGCGTACGAACTCACTAATGGTGTAAATTTTAATCTAATTATTGTGAATTTGATTTTAATTTGTCTTAAATATGAAAAAATTCACAACTTATTTTGTGAATTTTTTTGTATTTACAATTTTTTATGAATACATTTGCATTCACAGATTTTGATGTGTATTTTTTTTAATTCACAGGATTTTTTGTAAATATTCACTTTTTTGTGAATATTCACAATTTTTTCTGTGAATCTATTTGTATGTTCAGAATATTTGTGAATACAATTGTATTTGTATGCATGCATGTGAACACAAAAAGTGAAGTATGAATACATTTGTATTTATATTCACATGAAAATCACGATGTGAATAAATTCATATTCGTATTTATAAATAGAATTACGCCCAAGTCTGTACGTCTTAATGTTTTACTTTTTGATATACCGTCTCCATGTTTCATGAATTGCGCTTTGTTTGTTGCAGCAGGAGAAAACTTTTAATTAAAAAAACTAGAGATCAATAAAAATATTTTACGAAAATCCAACTTCATTGCGTTATTTTATTTGCGTGTTCAGCGAGTGGAATGCAAATCGATTTGTTCATTGTAAACAAAAACCGGATGCACTTGGATAACGCGTCACATTTACCCTGCTGGAGGCTGCTCAAGAATACACGTCTTTCCTTATATCGTTAAGAAGCTTCTGGTCAAATGATCAAATGTTACCATTTGTTCAAATTTATATAGTGGATTCGTTACATATACTGAATGCACCCTTCAAATTTTAATATTTGATTTTAATAATTTTGAATTGAATTTTTAATTTCATAATTTAATTTTAAATTTGAATTCAACAAAAAGTTTTTACATAAGAAGATGCCTAGACTCATGCCGATCGGCAGTTTTACACACAGAATAGTGTAAAAAATGTTAAGGATGTTATGAAAAAATGTCAAATCATTCAGTATATTACCAAAATTGTCACCCAAAAATTAAATGATCCGTCTACGGCATTTATTAAATATTGACTTTTATGTAAATGAAGACGTCAGTTTTTCTCCCGGCGACGAAACGGAGAGGTGGAGCGAGCCAACGTCGCATGAAGGCTTAATGGCACACATATCTCAATGCCAATGGTCACCGTGGCCGGGCCATACTTTCAATAAAGCTCATTTTCAAAGAGAACTCATCTTTTTTTTCTTTCTTTTAGACAATTGACATTTATCGTTCAAAATGAATTCGGTTGAATAAAGGAATGTAAACACCGTGTAAAAATAATAGACGAAAATCAGTTATTTGTTAAATATTCGGGTTCGTGAAAGAAATACCTTAAAGTGCAGAACCATATATTTTCGAAACGCGGATTTTCTTTTTTTTCATTTAACACAGTCAGATTGGTACGGAAAATTTGTATATAAAAAAAACTTTTCTTTTAGACAAGCTTTTATTTAATGTACTAAAAAATGTAAAATAATTTTTTTTACCCAGTCACCTATATGTGACTATTAATAAAAGTTTGAGGGTCCCTACGTTTCAAATATTTGATAAATGTAATCAATTCAGTTTCATTAACCATATTTAATTTGGCACAATAGAAATTAGAAAAATTATTATCACACATTTATACTCAGTTTCAGGATTTTTATTCAAGAAATCTTAGGTTGTTTTACAGTAAATTAAAACTAAAGCCGGTCTGACAAAAAAAAAGGTTTTGTTGACAATCATCTTATTTTAAATTTACATAATAGCCGATAATCACGTAACACATGAAATATGCAGCTTCAATCACACTTTCATGTTAACATTAAAAAGCGCACAATCATTCACAATCTGGCCTTCCTTGGCCAGATGGCACAATAGTTCTAAGGCCTTTTCATTTTATGAAAAATGCTAAAATTCATGTTTTAATCATTTTTATGTTATGTCAAGCTGGAAAAATGTCATAAGGTTTCGTTGTCGCTCTCCGTACCGGAAAAGGGTTTCATGCCCAAATGTTGCTCGATTCGAGGCATCGAGTGACATGGAGTATCTGAAGTTTGGCTTTCCATAGTATTTGACACATTGAGCGCACTTGGGACGATAAACTTCAAGGCGTTGAACGACATAACCAAGGAAAGTCTTCGATGCAGGTGTGGCACTCGAAGATTTCTCGGAGATGGCGGACTATCATCGTTCCATGTAGACATAGATTGTGCAGCCGCCACAATGAAATATGGTGATCACCACAGTATGAAAAGAATGGCGAGGCATATGAAAGCGCTGTCAGGCTTGAGTCTGTGAGATCGAGCCAAACATTAGGTGTTGTCCTAGAACACGATTACGCGACAATCACAGGTTCGCACCAATTTTATTCGTATGAACCCGTGATCAAATATACAGGTGTCGATTGCATCGCATGTATGTTAATTAGGCTGCCTATTCGATACATGTATGTTTGATCACGGGTTCGTATGAACAAAATTCGCAAGAACTTGGAATGGTCGTGTGATGGCGTTCTATTTTACATGTTCTATTGGACGCCGTAGGGGATCTAGGTTTATATATCGTGTTGCACAAAGCCTTTATTTCTTATGAGAGATTTTTCAGCGATGAATAATATTTCAGGCAAAATAATTGTCAAGCTCTGCGTCAATATAAATTCTATAGAGCCGAATGCATTTTCTACAAAAAAAAAAAACTTCATCGTCTATGACAAGATTCTGTTCAGAAAATTTTGAAGATATGTTCATAAAATGTTAATGGAACGAGGTTATGAACACACAAATTGGTAATGACATATAGAAGCTAGGTTATGCTCTCAGGGCACACAAAAGCTACACATGCACGTCTGTCTGCAAATTTTTTAATGATTTTATATAAGCAAGTGAAAGAAATGAGCACATTCTTGTTTTTAACTTACTCTGTATCTATTTGCGTATCGTCCTCGCTGTCTCTCCGACGGTTTCCGCGCGAGCGCCACGGCTAATATACGTATGTTAGGATCAAATAAATAATCCACACCTAAATTTGAACGACGTGAACCTTTGTTAAATAAATTTTTGGCTCTAATAAGAGCCGTTTGTTTTTTTTTTTCACATCCACGCTCGACTAACCGTGTTTGGTTACTCGAGCTGTCAAAGCGACTGTATTAGAATACATATATATATATATATATTGCAAGCAGGGTGTAGTTCGAGTCGTGCCGTTCGAGAGAGCGGTGGCGTTGCTCAGCTCGCAGCGCTACGACTCGAGGCTGCGCGAGCGTCTATATCTATATCTATGGAAAAAAGTGTTAAGTGATACATAAAAGGACGTATGTAGTGTATGTTTTCATACAACAGAGGGCCTGTATTCGATTCAACAAATCACGAAATCGACGACTTTCGTCGCCGACTGTGGAATAATTTTCGTGGCCAAAAAATCGTTCGGAAATTCGGGCGATATTATGAGATCTCGAGATTGAGTAAACGGATCGAAAAATGACCCAAACAAAATCGATAGAAAAAAATCATATTTAATTGGTCAAATGTCATTAAATTTTCGATTAGTCGCCGCGTTTCCGCGTAATATCGAATCAAAGTGAAAACGTCGTCTGCTAAACCCCATCTTACTATATAAAGAGTCGCGGCGTGTTCGTCAGTCGGTCAGTGGCGTCGAGATCGGTGGCATCGATCAGTGGCGTCGAATTTTTTTTTTATACTTGGCGTCAAGACGCTGCCGCGTCTCTTGATTAACGGGAGATATACATCAGATGGTCGATTCCACATAAGTTGACAAATTTCATGATTTATTCATTCCCAAATTTTCAAACGGGTTTTTCTCAAAACCACATTTTTCAAATCGGTACCCAAAATTTCTCGAAAACCAATGAACCGATTGCCTTGAAGTTTTTTTGTGGTTATTCTATACACCATTATCTAGTACTTGTTATAGGATTTTTCTTTTCGTTACTTAGTTTTTGTTTTATAGGCAAAATAATAACTAATTTTTGGCCCAAAAATCACTATTTATGTTCAAACGTCCGCCATTGTGTCATAAATTTTCGAAATCGGCTATGACAAGTACCAGATCATAGTATCTAATTTAATAATCTTTTTGGTTTTTATATTCAGACGATTTTTTAAGAAATGCCAGTGGGTACCGTATACGCAGATTTTTTTACGACGCTCCAAGGATCATACAATATCCTTGTATATTTTCGATATTTTCAAATAAAGAAAATTAAACATATTTTTAAATGTATACACTCTTAGATAATTAAAACCCCAATCCGAAATGCCAAATAGTTTTCCTTGAAAAAATTCACAAAAATGACCTTTTTCCGGCTCCCAAGTGTATATCTCTCCTTAAGGGTTAACTTTAAGAAGAGCCCATTGAGGTTACTGCATATTATTTGATTTATCAAAACATTGTCATAAAACTTACAATATTTTTATTATTTTCCAATCTCAATTAGTATTAATCATTTTTTAATGATTATTTCTTTATTAATTATTTGATTTATCAATTATTACTTATTTTTTAATCTTATTTAATTTTATTCAAAGCGCCCACCTTCCGAACGGCACAACCAACTTCTTCATCGGCACAACATGCCCCACAGTGGGGCCAATATTGCCTCGTAGCCTCGTCCCACTAACTTGAGTCTCAGTCGTAAACTATTGTAAATTTGCATATTACAAATATAAATTAAAAAACCGCATTAAATTTGACACTAGGTGGTTTACAAAATGAAAATCCTGGATTTCATTTTAATAGTTATTCTGAGCAATTACTAAAAATCGGCACTTACAGACCTGCGCTCCCCTACTCTGTGTTCGCCACCAAAAAAAAAAAAAAAAAAAAAAAATGGCGCGCACTTTAAAACGTCAGGTCATTTTGAGACACCCTTTAGTTCTTTACGGTCGTTTCCGCCTGAGCTTGAAGTTTCCCTGCAAATTACAGGCCGTTGCGGCGGTGCGCGCACCGCAATTACACGCATTGCTTGCTTTATTTCTTTGGCAAAGCCCTTACGTGGCCGATACGCGAACGGGCAGAAATAGCGAAAGCCAAGCTTGCCGGGACAGGGCGGCCACCGGGGTGGAGGGTGGATCGAACGGACTGCATACGTTTGCGTGGCGGTTGCAACTCGCAGTAGCCTTGGGTGTTAACGCCAAAGCGATTTTCCACGGTGATACCGAGAGAACGATTAGACTTGATGAAATTTATAATCGTTGGTTTTGCTCAACAATGTTTGTACGTATAGACATGCGTGGGTGTGTACATTATAGGTGGTTGCATATGGAACCGCCCATTTTTCAACGAAAGCAAAAATAGTGGTTGGGTGGAAAATCGACGAAGTGATTTGTTCAAAGTATTGTCCACCGGAAGCAGATAACGCTGGATCATCTTTCGGCAAACAATCGGATTCCTCGCAGGAAGAATTAGGATTTTTTTTGGAGGCAATCCAGTCACTCCCTCTATGTACTTCTTAAGGGGTTACCCCCACTTGCGATTTTGAAAAAAAAAACGATTATTTTATTGCATTTTTTTGAAGTATAAGTATCTGAGAATATGTCCTGAAAATTTCAAGTCGATCCGAACAAAATTGACTGAGATATGAGCGTTGAAAGAGAAGAATCCGTTGTGTAAACGACCGGAAATTGAAACTTTAAACGCGTTTTTCTCAAAATGGCATTTCTGAAGTCGGTGACCAAGATTACTCGAACACTAATGAACCGATCTTCTTGAAATTTTGCAGGCTTATTTAATACATAAAAATGTAATCTTTAATCGTTCGATTTTTTTTTTCGAAAAAAATGGCCGTTTTATAGCCAAAAAACGGCTGTTTTTTTCGTTAAAATCGAACCATTAACTTTGACTGTCCGCCATTTTGTGAAAAATGAATATTTTAAAAAATCCTTCGATTAAAGACTAGTTTATACTTATATTTGACTAAATACATCCGCACTTTTTTTTCAGATGATCCACGTCGCCGCAATGTTGGTCACCGCAAACCGTGTATATAAAAACATTATTTCATTGACGGCCATTTGCCACTAAACAATGTAATATTTTTCAATAAAAAAATTACTGAAAGTTCTTCAAGATGTGTTCTTTAAGATGGTATATTGATCGATTAAAAAAGTTTTGTAGTTTTCTTTAAAAAAATTCATGAAAAAGGCCTTTTTTGCGCTACAAGTGGGGGTAACGCGTTAAAGGGGTTATGCCTAGTTGTAAATGTCGAAAAATCACTTTCTTTAAAATCAATCATTTTGACAGGATATCATCTGCTAAATGTTCCATGAACATATTAAGGGGAGGGTAGGGGTTTCAGCGTGAAAAAAAACACTTTTTTGCGATTTTTTTTTTCATCTATATGGATAGAGTAAATTTATTGAAACCTTTTGAACATTGTTAAGTGTCATTTCAAGAATATTCCGTGAAATTTGTACGCGAAAATATCCACAAACAAACCGGTGACAAAGCTTTTCCAAGAACGCCTTTGGAAAAACACGATTTGCGGTGTTCACTGTATCTCAGCTAGAAATTATCTAAAATCAAGTACCATTAAAATTTAGTCAAAGTATCATCAAATCCTCTCCCCACGGTCTTTGATAATTTTTTTTTTTTTTTTTTCATTTCTAAACTTTTGGCAGTCATGTAAAGTGAAAAGTGCTATTTTTCACGAAAAATTCCGCCATTTTGTGGGTGGAAAACCCCCTCAATGTAAAAAAAAATCTCAAAGTAACCGTTTGGGGCAGGTATTTTATATGTAGAAAGTGTGTACCAAGTTTGAAATGAATCGGTCATGTAGTTTTCAAATGGCAGTGAACACGGACTTTGAAAAAGTGCTTTCGAGAAAAACGTGGCACCGGCTTGTTTGTGGATATTTGCACGTAAAAATTTCATGGAATGTTCTTGAAATGTCACTTCGCAATGTACAAAAGGTTTCAATAAATTTACTCAATCCATATAGATAAAAAAAATTCGCAAAAAAGTGTTTTTTTTCACGCTGAAACCCCTACCCTCCCCTTAATATTATCGGATCGAAATTGACAGAGTTACAGGCTTTTGTGTTGACGCCTGCCAGGACGCTCGGAGCGTCGTTCGAAACTTCAATCGCTTTTTTCTCGAAAGTACGTTTTCAAAGACGGTGAGCAAAATATCTCAAAAACTACGGCACCCATCTTTCGAAAATTGTTAGGGCTTTTTCGAGATGTACAAATATAGGATTTTTTCTCGATATGCACTTTCGATTTGGCGGACGAAAACGGCCATTTTTTTTCCCAAAAATCAACAAATGTAATTTCGTAAAATTACAGGGTGTTCTTCAGATGTTACTTTTTTAAATACCTGACTTTTGTATAAATTCATCATCACGATTTTCTATAAAAATAATCCCAAAAACTATGCATAACCCGTTAAGCAACTGCGCAAATTGTGGCCTGGCGTTGTCATATCAAAATCGCAATGTGAGGGACGATGGAAAGATGCAAGGGCCCGAACATAACTCTTTGGTGTCTAGCCCATCGACGATTCGGTTTTAGAGCCGCTTAATCCCCCTAGCCAGACAGGGCGCGATGGCGAGAGAGAGAGAGAGAGAGAGAGAGAGAGAGAGAGAGAGAGAGAGAGAGAGAGAGAGAGAAAGAGAGAGAGGGGGGGGGGAATCTCTACGTAGGTTGAAAATAAAGCGTACACATCTATTGATAAGCCATTGTAGTTTAAGGTTTAAGGTACCGGGGAAGTTGCAGTATTCGGTGCAGCAATAATCTAGTCTCGGAAAGATCAGGGTACTAATTAACTGTGCACGTAAGTTATTGGAAAGAGAGTTTCGATGAAACTTAAGCTTGTGCAAGAGTGCATGAACCTCTTGTGAAATACAAGTGGAATACAAGTGAAATACAATACAATATTACAGTTCCAGGATAGCAATGAGGTAACAAGCAAACCTAAATTCCGATGCTCAGTGACATACGGCAGCGGGACATCGCCTACACGTATGGACGGTAGGTTTGTCAAGTCGAGTACCCGAGTCCGAGCGTTACTCCCTAAGATCAAGACCTTAGACTTAGCGAGGCTGAATGAGAACTTGTTTGCAATGGAATATTCATAAATGGCGTTGACGCCATTCTTGATAGCCTGTCGTGAGACAGATGCGCCCGAGAGAACGATTGAGCTCATTCGGTTAGCAGCTACAAAAAATTTGAAGGTCATCAGCGAATACCATAGAATTAGAAAAATTTAAGCATTCCGAGACATCATTTATGCATAGCGAAAACAAGAGGGGACCTAAAACCGAGCCCCGAGGAACTCCCAGATTGATACTTCGCCACGATGATACATTTCCACGATCATCTACTACTTCTTCTTCTTCAACATCCCGATAGTGGTTTTTCATGGCTTCACATCAGAAGGATTTTTGGTCTTTTGTTTCATTCAGATCGGTGGACGGCGTGTGGGTGAAACTTCAAAATCACCCCCCGACACGCCTTGCTTTGAGGGGTGATTCCCCTCCTTAAAACTCTATCACATATATGAGTTTCAACGAAATTGCAGGCGGGCACTGAAATGATGTTCCTCGTAAGACATGCGTGACATTGATGTTCCTTGTAAGTACTTTACCTGTACTGCTTTTTGGCCAAACGATTACAGAACTTTCGTCAAACATCAATAAGTGCGAATAGCGATGCTTGACTTCTATTGTGGACTTTTTAAAATTATTTTTCTGTTACATCAATGGCACAACGCTGCTCAAAGTCAAGGTCATCTGAGCTGTATGACGTTGAAGACATTTTCCTTTCTTGTCACGCATATGCAACATCACGTTTCAATGTTCCAATGTAATGGAACATCACGTTCCAATGTACGCCTGTAACGTATCAGTGCGAAGTTGAGGTTTAAGTTTCAAGTTAATTTATTATACTTTCGCGAATACATCTTCCGTTATCATGAAAATGTCAGTTTCCCCGCTTAGAGGTCAAGTGCGTAAGCCATGATGGATGTCCACGTTTTAACTGCGCGAGACGATGCTTTGCGAAAGTGCGTGGAAAATATCTCCGAACTGTCGCGGTCGACTGTGAAATGCAGTCCACCATGGTACCGTTATCCAATATTGGCTCAAGTTCCGATGGAGGTGCGAATACACACTCCCCCTCGTTGCAAACCTAAAAGGTTTAATCGAAGGTTTAATCGATGACATGTACACGTACACCCGGTTTGGGATCAACATTGACTGATGTTAACGTGGTAAAATGATTTGAAAAATCGTCCCAAGATAAAAGTATAATAATTCGGAAAGTCAGCTCGACGGGAAGTACTTACTCTCTTCTGTCCACATGGAGTACCGTCGTCAACTCGTTCTGTATACCGTACGATGTACGAGCCGCCACTGCGCGGTACAGCACACGCGAGCCTCGAACATATCAGCTCACCATCATGTACGTTCTGACTCTGTCGAAAGAATATGACAATTGGCACGTGCAACGCGACAAACCCATGTAAATGTCACGAAGAAACGTTGATAATTCGTCAGACACTTACGTTACAAGCTCCGGCATAGGGACCTCGGTCCATGCATTGGTGTCCGATGCCCCATACGGGAAAGAACTTATACTGGAAGCACGATAAGTTAAAAAATCATATGTTACGCAAACAGGTAGGTTTGATACACCTAATTAAATATTTGTTTGTCTTACTTCGTCTTCACAGATAACGGTGGTTAGAACCATGGTGCATGCCAGCATATAATACGTGATAGGAAACATCTTTTCTGGAACGGAATCAATATACACTTAAGGTAGGTTTACACTACGACACTTTGGTGTATACACTCAATGTATACATCGAGTGTCTGTGTGTGAACCCCACTGTCTGATATCGCAACATTTATTGCGACATCTCGCTAGGTGTCGCGCCGAGCGCCGTGTGAACAGGTTGTGTCGGAGTGTCTGCCGCAGTGTTCAAGTTTTCGAACCGGCGCGAAATTATCAAGACACTCGCGACCCGCGTTAAATCAAAATGGTCATTACGTGGAGCAAGGAGAGCATTACAAATTTGATACCTCTTGTGGAAGAACTGCCTGATCTTTGGCAAATATGTTGTGCTGATTATAAAAATAGAGCAAAAAAAAACAGGCAGCACTTCAATGCTTAGCGGAACAGTTTGACACTATATCGGCTAAAGTCGGCAGAAAAAATCATAATTTAAGAACACAGCTTAAGGGGCTATACCAGTGTGAACGCTGGAAATTTGGGTAATTTTCAGGATTTTTTTGGAAAAAAATTACTCAATTAAATATTTTGGAAAATTAAAAATATATTTGACCTATATTACATAATTTTTTCATTGAAAAATATTGAGATTCAAGCGACTTATGCGCTGCCTTCGCAGGCCGAAAAAAGTACTCAATTAAATGTTTCGGAAAATTAAAAATATATTTGGCTATATTTGACCTATACCACATAATTTTTTTTTCATAGAAATATATTGAGGACCAAGCGACTTATGCGCTGCCTTCGGAGGCGCCAAAAAAAAGTTCCTCCACTACTGACATGATTCCTGCCGATTGAGTAGCTGAAACCGAAAAAGGAAAAAAAAATATCGTTAAACTGGAAAGTATTTTCTGTACAATGACGTAGGATTTTTGAAAAATATCAAAATCTAACATAATGGCGTAGTTATGAAAAAGGTCTGTTTTCTTGCCTATAAAATGGTCGTTTTTTTTTCAATGCTAAATCGTCAATTTTCATCTAATCAAAAATATCCTACGTCATTGTAGAGTAAATATATTCAAGAGTACTCAGTTCAAATTTCCAGTTAATCGGATCTCTTTGAGTTACATTGTCAGCAAATTTGAACAATCTCTCTTCGAGAAAAATGCGTTTAAAGAATTAACTGTCGATTTTTGCAAGATAAAATGATATATATATATATATATATGTATATGTATATAATATAAATGATAATGATATTCTTGAAAGAATAAACTGTCGAAAAAGAGAAAAAAACGCCATGGAGAAACACCGCTGCCGCCGCGCGGTGTTTCTCCATGGCGAGCGAGCGGGTACTGCAGACGTGTCAGTAGTTTTGTGTGTGAACATCTGAGACACTTGTGTAGCGACATCACAGTACAGACACTTTCTGAGACACGGAAACCGTCTTATGTGTGAACAGAACGGACATTAGTGTCAGACATTTGTGTCGCAATAAGTGTCGTAGTCTATGCAGACCTTTATAGTGTTTTTGCAAAAGTTACAAATATTCCATATGCCGAATCAACGAAACGCAAGCAGTGGGCACTTTTTTGAACTTGATACACGAAGATATCATTATATATTGCTGCTGTGTCCTTTAGATAAAATACGTAATCACGCTAGTTACTGCATGTTTCGTCATACATATCTAATTTTGTTCTCCAATTGTTTCTCTTATTTCATCAGGAGCCGCTCATATGACTTCCCGTAATCGGAAAAAATTAGAAGAAGACTAGTTTTTTGACAGGTCATTTTGTAGGTGCCGCGTGTGCTAAATCCAAGTTTGCCTACAATTCGGGGTGTAGGTTTTTTTTTAAGGGATGAAAGGGGATGGGGGTGGATTAATGCCAAATTACAACCCCGACGAGGTCGGCGCCGTGAGACAAAATGTGCAGAAAAATCGAGGCTTTAGTTTTGTCTACAGCGCCGAAGTCGTGGAAATTCATTTTAGGAGTGAAAAAGTGCGGTAAAATTTTGAAAAATCATTTTTAATTCAACAACTCTTTAGAAAATGATCGTACACTTTTTGTTCAAATGGTAACGTTGTAGTTCTTGAAAAGACGCGTCGACAAAGTTTTTGATCATCACTCTCTGATAATATCTTCATCCCCTAAAAAATGGTTAAAATACAAACAGAAAAATGTTTATTGAATAACTCAAAAACAAACGATTTTTCGGGTATGGTTCAAATGTACGAAATGTAGAGAATAATTTTCTCTATATTTTCGTTTCTATGGACCACCCTTGAATTTTGATTTTCTAACCCCTTTGGGGGGTTGAAGATTCAAAATGAAATTCTGGGAAAACTATTGACCGCACGAATTCGGCGCCGTGGAAATATTCGTAGCTTGAACCCTCAGCTACATTTTTGTCCACAGAGCCAAACTCGTGTCTTTATTTTCGGTCAATAGTTGTCCCGGAATTTCATTTTGAACTTTCAACCCCTGAGAGGGGTTTGAAAAAGCAAAATTCAAGAGTGGTCCATAGGAACGAAAGTATAGAGAAACTTATTCACTACATTTCGTACATTTGAACCATCCCCGAAAAATCCATTGTTTTTGAGTTATTTAATAAACAATTTTTTTTATACTCAACAATTCTTTTGCGGGTGAAGATATTTTTGGAGAGGGTTGATCAAATACCCGATCGACGCGTCTTTTCAAGGGCTACGAAGGTCCCGTTTGAACAAAAATTTTATGAATTTTTCCTAAAGAGTTATCGAATGATAACTGATTTTTCAAAATTTCACCCCACTTTTCACCCGCAAAATGAACTTTCACGACTTCAGCTCTGGGGACAAAAATGAAACCCGGATTTTTCTGAACATTTTGTCTCCCGGTGCCGACCTCGTGGGGGTTGTAGTTTGGCATTAATCCACTCCCATCCTCTTTCATCTCCTAAAAAAACCCTACACCCCGATCTTCGGCCAAACTTGGATTTAGTACCCGCGGCACCTACAAAATCACCTGTCAAACATCTACTCTTCTTCTAATTTTTTCCGATTCCAATATACAGTACGACTTTACTATGACACAAAGTCTTTCCTCAGCTTATTGATATGAGTCATCTCCGAATGATTCATGCTGTCGAGGAAATCCAAATTAAACACAAACAGGATCCCGGGGTTTACAAAAGTATTCAGAAAAGTGAGAAAAAAAATTTCAGCTCGACTGATTAAGGTATTTCTTTCACAAACCCAAATATTTACCTATTAAATCATTTTCGTCTATGATCAAGTAAAAATACACCCTAGTATACTGTAAAAATTTCAAGCCACGTTACCGAATTTTCAATGAAAAATTACGACTCTAAAAACTGTTTCATTTATACAGCGCTTCATGAAGATGACACGCTGGCCACATTTCTGTGTAATAATTTATGCAATAAATACCTCTAAATGGCTGGTAAAACTAGTAAAAACGCCCGTGAACAAATCTAAAGATTCCGTAACGACAATAAAAACTGGGGTTCACCCAGTGTTGAAAGAAAAATTAATTGATAATATTTAGAAAAATGCGACCAGCAGAAGAAATTTCGTAGACGCGATATTTTTAGAGAAAATGTAGAAATGTCTAAATTTACTAAATTTGCGCGAAACTTTTTATTCCAGTTTATCGTTGGGTATAATAATTGATTGTGATTTATTATTATCAAGCGTCACTGTGTTTTACCAACGATTTAGAAAAACCCTCCTTACGCCCCCACAAAAAAGCCCTCCGCGAAAGGAAAACCTTAAGGGCTTAACACACACACCTGGGCACGTAAAAAAGATCGATTTTTTCGAAAGGTGCTTATTCGAAAGTACTATCCTTTGAGTGTCTACCGTGAAAATTTCATAAGGAAATTCGCAGTAATGACGAAGTTATAGCGTTTTAGAACTGACCGGGTGAGCAACGACTAACGGTTGGGGCGCAGGGAGACGTGGCCTTTGTCGTCTGTTTAGCTATGAGCCTGGTGTTCTCGCTCCTATTAAATTTTGGGTACTTGTGACCTTTTATACATCAAGGTCATGTTTCGAAAAGTGTGTGAGGTTTCATGAGAGTTAAAAATAAACCAGTTGTTTCAGTGTAAAGTATACTCAAAACTTTAAACGCGTTTTACTCGAAACAGTGTTTTCAAAATTGGTACCAGAAATATCTCCGCAACTACCGGACCGATCGGGATCAAGTTTTGCACAGTTATGCTTCACATAATAATCTAGTACTTATCGAGCCGTTTTATCGAGTTTTATCGAGTCGATTCCAGTGACTGCCATGACCCGAAACGTTAAATTTTCAAATTCTGGCTCGATAAGTACTAGTTTTATCTATCTACTTTAAGGAGGGAGGTCTAGTTAGAATTTTCAAAAAATCGATTTTTTTCTTCATTTTCTAAAAGTATAATATCTTACGAGTATTTTCCGACTAATTGAATGTAAATCAGACCATTATTCGCCGAAATACATAACTTCGAAGGACGCCGTGGACGCTGCATGCAAATCGTACTCAAAACTTTGAACTCGTTTTTTTCAAAACCATGTTTTCGAAGTCGGTGATCAATGTAACTCGAGAATGGCTTTACCGATCGGGTTGAAATTTATATCACTTCTTCTATACATAGTTTTCTTCCGGATGAACGAAGGATTTTTTTTTGGACAATTTTTTTTTTTTTTTTATAGTCATTTTTTGTGAGTGAAATTTTGGTCAAAACAACACTTTTGACTTTTAACGTCCGCCATTTTGTGAAAAATTGACATTTTTCAAAACCCTTCGTTCAACCGGAGCATTATATCATTAAATAAAGATTCCCCCCTGCTTTGTTGGTTTCAGATAATCCGTCACAGCGTAAGAGTGATCACCGCAAAACCTGTTTTTTTTTTGCAGCGTCCTCGGCCATTGATACGTATCGGCTTATTTTGAAACATATATCTTTAAAAAAATTATAATGTTTACATTAAATATATATCTTTTAAACGGAAGAACTTTTGTTGTAAATTATTTTATCGTTTGGCCGAAAAAAAAATCGGAAAAAGGCCTTTTTTTTAACGTTCCAACTAGACCTCACTCCTTAAGGAAAAAAAATATATATTTTTTTTCGATGAAAAATGTCAGACGCACGTCGGGCACCGCAAACGCTGTCAATAAAAACACATCCCAGGAAAAGGACTGTAACTTTTTTACGGTTCGAAATTTTTTAACCAAATTTTCACACAAAATAGATGAAATGTCATACTTTAAGGCCTCAAGCCACTCTAGAGACCGAAAAATAGGCTTTTTGGGTATTTTTTTTTATATTGCATAGTTAATTTGTTATTGACGATTTTTTAGGCAAATTTGTGAAAAGTGAAAAATTTGCCGAAAAAATCGTTAGATAATGGTTAATAACAAATGAACTATGCAATGTAAAGAAAAATCCTACGTACTTCGATGGATAATGTATTTTTGAAGATATATTCAATATTTTAAGTGAATCAGTTGAAAATTGTCTGAGTTATGTTGCCAGCCAACTTAAAAAATGCAGTTTTGAGATAAACGCTGCACAACCGCCATTTTGAAATTAATCGTTTCAAAAAAATTATCGTATACAGTCACTGATATGCATGACAAATACCCTTTTTTGTAATCTCGAATTATTTTGTAGTTTTTCTGAAGAAAAAAAAATCCCCAAAAAGCCTATTTTTTCGGCCTCTAGAGTGACCTAACCCTTTAAAGTGTATATCATGGTTGTTCAATAAAATTCAATTTTATACACAAAAATATTCTTAACGGCGGGGTAAAGTTAATTCGGCGAAAAAAGGCATGTTTTTAAGAATTTTTTTTGGCGTAACGAATAGTGTTCGTTTATTGAAAAATTTACATATAATAAAGTAACATTTGAACAACATTCTCCTAAATTTGCATTGCAAAATATTCAAAATTGAGCGAGTGAAAATTAAACCCGGGAGGCGCCTCGAAAAAAAGTTGGTTTGCGGTATGCACCATAACTCGCAACAGAATCATTTGAAACAAAAAAATCAAAATGCATTTGTTAAAGGAGATGTTTCTCGAGGTAATGACGGGAGGATTTTTTTTTCGATTTTTCGTAGCACTTGGGAGCCAAAAACCCGATTTTCGCTAAAAAATCGGCTAATTTGTTGTTGAAAAATTAGTAATTATTAAAAAAAACAAAAAAGTTCTCGACAATACCTGGTGAATTATGTGAAGAAGTACTGTGCAAAATTTCAAAGTGATTGGTCCAGTAGATTTTGAGTTATCGTGCACACGGACTTCAAATATGACAAGTCTCAGAAAAACGGTTTGAAAAACGCAGAAGAGAAGAGAACGACATGGAGCAATAGACGCTCTAATGCTCATAACTTCGTCAATTTTACTCCGATCGACTTGAAATTTTAACACAATATTCTTGATATATTATGCATTCATTTAAAAAAATTAAAAAAAAATGAAAAAAAAAATTTAAATACTTTACCCCGCCCTTAAACATAGCTTTACTTTTAGCCGTTTCAGGTGTACGTAAGCCACCTTAAGGGCTTATATACATCGTCTTAACAAGGGTGACCACAACAAAGGTCCGCTCAAAGCGAAGTGTGAAGAGCTTTACCTGCGAGGTGGGATGCACTACACTAATCGAGAATTATAGGATCGTGAAAAGCGTTGCCGGCGATGAACGTCACACTGCAGCGAAGAGTAACATATTGCAGAACTACAGCCTGTCACGTCGGACTACGATAATCGAGAAGTCTTGAAAAGTGGAGCCACTTTCGAGGCAACTCGCGCTACAATGATCGAGAATTCTCAGATAGTGGCGAGCGTTACCTGCGCAGAACGTGACACTGCAGCAGAGAATAATATATTAAAGAACGTCATCTGCGAGGAATGCACGCCAAGAGGTTCGCAAGGTCGTGCACAAGCATCAGAGATTTCGAGAGACAGAGAAAAAAAAGAGTAAGATTCAATGGACACTGCGGGGGGATCAGTTCTTAATAATCAGTATAAAACCACAGGAAAAGTAAACGAAACTTCGATAAAGTAGCTTGGTGGGGAAAGGCAAAGGAAAAACAAGACCTGCGATATGCCGTGTAATAGTAGATCGATGGACAGAAATGATAAAAAAAAAAACAGGTCTTGAGCAGAGACCGAACAAGAATCAACGAAAAAAATACCCTTCCGCAGAGAAATGTCCGTTATTTATGGCGTCTGGCCACCTTGGCCGATCGAAAACTGGGTATATTTAAAAAAAAATAATAAACCCGAAAGTATGGGCCGGAATATTTTTATTTCTTTACCCAACGTCTGAAAGGGCTTTAAGAATAACGTTAATAAATTTCTATTCAAAATATTGAAAAATGGCGTCGTTATGCACATTGCCGCGGAGGCCTTCCGCACGATACGCCCAGTCGTTGTTCCAGCTGTTACCCGGTCTTGTCACATCTGAAAAAAAAATCAGCTCATTCGTGAGTAGTGTCGCTAAAATGTAGCGTAGCGGTTTTTTTTCCGACCCTTAACAAATTTATGGTGAGCCGAAGATTCGGTGAAAAATACAATTTTTTTTCTTCGGCTCACCATAATTTTTTTAATGGTCGAAAAAAAACCGCTACGCTACATTGTAGCGACACTACTCGCGAATGAATTGTTTTTTTTTTTCAGATGTGACATGACCGGGTAGCACCTGGGACAACGACCGCGCGTATCGTGCGGAGGGCCTCCGCGGCAATGTGCACAACGGCGTCATTTTTTAATATTTTGAACGGAAATTTATTAACGTTATTCTTAAAACCCTTTCTGACGTGTGTACAAAAATATTTCGGCCCATACTTTCGAGTTTATTATTTTTTCTTTAAATATACCCATTTTTCGATGGGCCAAGGTGGTCAGACGCCTTAATGCAGCAGAACTCAATTCAGGAATAACGTTCTGCTTAGTGATTGATGCGCAGCCGGTGCACGGCCAAGCGATCACCGCACCGAGTATCGGCCATGCACAATGCCGCTTGGCTCAAAGTCCAGCCAGAGCCGACCCCGACCACTAGTCGGGTGGTCCCGATCCACCAGTGTCGATGTTTTATTTCTATTACAAAATTTTATTTTTCACAAAGTTTATGGCCGAAAAACACGAATCAATTTACGAGATGTGTGTGAACCCAAAGCGAGAAGAACAATTGGAACGAGCGTATACGAGGGTGGGGTGAAAAGTTTCCGGCCTGACCAAGCAAAACGATGTTTAAAAATTCTTTTTTGCTTTATTTTTCAACATAATCTCCATCAACACTGATACATTTCTCATAACGGTGTTCTAATTTAGTTATAACAGTTTTAAACGTAGATTCATCAAGCTCCTCAAAATACTGATTTACAGCTTCGATAACTTCTTCGTTGCTCTTAAATCTTTTTCCGCCAAGCCATTTTTTGAGGTTAGGAAACAGGTAATAGTCGCTGGGGGCTAAGTCTGGAGAGTAGGGAGGATGCGGCATCAATTCAAACTTCAATTCGTGGATTTTGGACATGGCAACAATCGACGAATGCGCTGGTGCGTTATCGTGATGAAACAAAACTTTTTTCTTCGCCAAATGAGGTCGTTTAATTTGCACCTCGTGCTTCAAACGTTGCAATAACTTTGCGTAGTATTGACCACTGATAGTCTTACCCTTTTCAAGGTAATCAATGTATATAATTCCTCTCGCATCCCAAAAAACAGTAGCCATAACCTTGTTTGTCGATAAAATTGTTTTTGCCGTCTTTGGGGTTGGTTCCCCTTTTCCAACCCGCTGTTTTGACTGTTCTTTATTTTCAGGAGTGTAGTGGTGGACCCATGTCTCATCAACAGTTATGAATCGACGCAAAAATTCGTTTGGATTACGCCTATACAGCGCCAAATTGTCGGTAGAAATGGTTTTTCGAAGCAGTTTTTGGTCGAGCGTTAGCAAACGCGGCACCCACCTTGCACACAGGTTTTCTATGTTCAAATGGTTGTGCAAAATATTTCGCTCACGTTCAGCTGACATCCTACAGGTCTCAGCTATCTCATGCACTTTCAACCTCCGGTCTTCCAACACTATTTTATGGATTTTTTCAATCATCTCTGAAGTTGTGACTTCAACGGGCCGTCCTGAGCGAGGCTCGTCAGAGGTGCTCACACGACCCATTTTAAATTCAGAAACCCACTGCTTAATAGTTGAATATGATGGGGAGGAGTCTCCTAGTGCTAAATCCATCTCTTCTTTTATTTGTTTTGGTATAAAACCTTTCAAATGGAAGTATTCGATGACAGCACGTTTTTCCAATTTTTCCATTTTTACGAAAACAACGGAAGCGTCTCGCGCAATGTGCTCTCAAACGCAAACTAACGTAGCGATTGGGCTGAAACTGTACATACAAGCTCGGTAGGAATGGTACTGTAGGACGCCGCTCCAAAACTAGACCTAGTGGCACCATCTCTTGGTCAGGCCGGAAACTTTTCACCCCACCCTCGTATTTTCTTCTTAAATTGATCCGTGTTTCTAAACGGGACATTATTTATTCCTTTTTTCTCTTTATTTTATCTTTATTTATCTTTCTTATTACTTTGTTCACAACTGTATTGAATAAACTACATATGTTGATAAATGCATTCTAGGCTCTGTATACATATATTGTAGAGTGTGCAATACAATACATACAACGTAGAGTCTGTATGTGTATGAACATGTATGTCCGCTGGCTACCTAAGTATCCCACATGGAAATAAAATATATAAAAAATATACCGAAAGATACATAAAACATATATTAAATACATTTTGTACGAAAAGTTGGATATGTTGAGTATAATTTTGGATATGATTAACAACCTATACCATATATAAATATAAATCCATGTAAGATACATCTTAAATATATCAAACATACAAACTGTATGTATGTTTTGTATATTTTAAATATGGTTGGTTAAGCAACTTGAGTAACAGATGACGTTGCAAATGAAAAACATCTTCAAGTCGGTATCTCGCGAAGACCTAGCCGCACTAGCCGGAATAAATGATCGGAGAAAAAAATTGAAGGTTATGTAATCTCGTAATTCTATTCGATTATCGCTCTCTATGCGAACGCAATTAAGTAATTGATCCGATAATTTTAGTTACTCTTGTAAATCCACACATTTCTCAATAAACTATCTCTGTGTATTGTACGATATGCAGACGATACGAAAGTTAATTTAACAAGTAGAACTAGCTCAGTGGTGAACGTCCCAGCTCATCGCTCAGAGGTCCCGGGTTCGAAACCACCTTACGGCGTGTAAGCGTCTGATATAATTCAAATTTGAACCATTAATATATTTGAACCCAAATACCATAATCGTAATTAAGGACAAGAAAAAAAAATCGTAACACGGTGCAATGGTGTAAATAAAGTCATAACAAAATTTTTAAGAATATTTCAAGTACAGTTTAAATATATTTCAAGTATATCTTAAATACACGTTAAATATATTTCAATAATATTTGAAATGTAGTATGAACATATTTCAAGTATATTTTAAACGGAGTATGAAGATATATCGTGTATATTTTAGATGTAGTCTAAATACATTTAAAGTATATTTCAATTATAAGTCGAATACAGTTAAAATACATGTGTAGTATATTTTGAGGGTAACTTGAGTACATTGTAAATATATTTTCAATATAGTTCGAATATACGTAACCGCCTATCCAACATATATATTTTTATATACACTCTGAAGATCTATTTTCGGCGAAAACGTTGATATCGCGAATATATTTTTAATGCATTTCCCGTATATATTGCATATGTCTAATCTATATTTAAGATGGATAATATACATCTGAAATATATTTTACATCCTTTTTTAATATATCGAAAAATTTATTTTTACATGTATTTTATTTCCGTGTGGCCTGAATTCTCTGTTTTCTCCGTCTCCCGAAACCCCTGATTCTTGTGCATGCCGTGGTCAGCCTCTCGACGTGTGTTCCTCGTGGATGACGCTCTCCGCTACATTGTTCTCTGCTGTAGTGCAACGTGCTGCGCAGGTAACTCTCTCCACTATCTGCGAATTGATCAGTATTGTACCGCGAGATGCCTCGCAGGTGACGTTCTCCACGGTTTAACGGGCTATACCAGTGTGACGCTTTCAAAAAATGGATTTTTTTGCCTTTTTCGACAGTTTATACTTTCAAGAATATCCTATAAAAATTTCAAGGCCGTATCTCTAATTATTTTATCTTGCAAAAATCGATAGTTAAATTTTTAAGGGAAGGGTAGGGGTTTCAGGGTGAAAAAAACACTATTTTGCGATTTTTTTTTCATCTATATGGATAGAGTAAATTTATTAAAACCTTTTGTATATTGTTAAGTATCATTTCAAGAACATTCCGTGAAATTTGTACGCAAAAATATCCAGAAACAAGCCGGTGACAAAGCTTTTCCAAGAACGCCTTTGGAAAAACACGATTTGCGGTGTTCACTGTATCTCAGCTAGAAATTATCTGAAATCAAGTACCATTAAAATTTAGTCAAAGTATCGTCAAATCCTCCCCCCAACGGTCTTGGATAATTTATTTTTCATTTCTAAATTTTTGGTGATCACGTAAAGTGAAAAGTGCTATTTTTCACGAAAAATTTCACCATTTTGGGGGTGGAAAACCCCCCCAATGTAAAAAAAAATCTCAAACTAACCGTTGGGGGCAGGTATTTTATATGTAGAAGTGTGTACCAAGTTTGAAATAAATCGGTCATGTAGTTTTCAAATGGCAGTGAACACGGATTTTAAAAAGGTGCTTTCAACAAAAACGCGGCACCGGCTTGTTTGTGGATATTTTCGCGTACAAATTTCACGGAATGTTCTTGACATGACACTTAACAATGTACAAAAGGTTTCAATAATTTTACTCTATACATATAGATGAAAAAAAAATCGAAAAAAAGTGTTTTGTTTTCACGTTGAAACCCCTACCCTCCCCTTAACCGCGTTTTTGTCTCGAAATGAGATTTTTCAAATTTGCTGACATTTTAACTCAAAGAGCAATTATCCGAATGACTTGAAATTTGAACTTACTCTTAAATATATCCACTCTACAATGACGTAGAATATTTTTGCTTGGATGAAAATTGATGATTTGGCATTGAAATAGCGACCATTTTATAGGCAAAAAAGCAGACTTTTTTCATAACTACGCCATTTTGTTAGATTTTGGTATTTTTCGAAAATCCTACGTCATTGCACAGGAAATACCTTCCAGTTTAACGACATTTTGTCCTTTTACCGTTTCAGCTACTCAATCGGCCGGAATCATGTCAGGAATGGAGGAACTTTTTTTTTGCGCCTCCGAAGGCAGCGCATAAGTCGCTTGGATCTCAATATTTTTCTATGAAAAAATTATGAAATATAGGTCAAATATGGCTAAATATATTCTTAATTTTCCAAAACATTTAATTGAGTACTTTTCTTCCAAAAAAATCCCGAAACTCACCCAAATTTTCAGCGTTCACACTGGTGCAGCCCCTTAAGATTCCTCGATTATTGTAGTGCAATGTGGCTCGAAGGCCGCACTCTCCACTATCTGAGAATTTTCGATTATCGCCGTGCGACGTGGCTCGCAGGCTATGGCTCTGCAATATTTCGGTCTCCGCTCTGGAACGACGTTCATCGCCGGCAACGCTCTTCACTATTTCGTTTTCCACCGTAGTTCGACGTTCCTCGCGACAGACGCTCTCCACAATCCGATAATTCTCGATTACTGTAGTACAACGCACCCCGCAGGTAAGACCCTTCACTGCCTACGAAGTTGAAGTAGACTGGCTTTTGCTTTGGGATTGCCGATTTTTATAACTTTCGTCCTTGTTTTGTGGGGGAGGTACATTTAGGCGAGGAAAAAATTTGCTGATTTTCTTTTCCGTTTCCGGAACGATTTCTTCACCGTTTTTCGAGACTCAGGGAATGTTTATTACTACTTTTGGCTGTTAGATGTAATTATTTTTATTAATCTTTATAAATGGTGGAGGTATGGCACGGTTTTATAAACTGCATTTTAACAAGTGGCTTGACAACTGCATTTTAACAAGTGGTTTTATAAACTGCATTTTAACAAGTGGCTGAAAAACTAATCGACCGATTCTGATGAAATTTTGTATAAATCTTTCTAACGTTATTGTCGACATTTTTACCCTAAATGTTTTGTAATATGTTCAAAAAGGTATTTTTTATTTCAATATTTAGCCATTTTTCCGGAAAATTCAATCCTTTTCTTTCAAAGCGCACCATTTCATCGATTTTCAACTTTTCTCATATTTTCTTGGGGCATATTCTGCGTATGACTGTTAATGAAAAAAAATCTTAGTTGGTTTTTTTCCGATTAATCCCCCTCACGCTACGTATTAAGCCATCTGACACCATCCGCCGCAATCAGTTTAGGAGACCGTGCTATACCACCGCCATTTTTAAAGATTAATTTAAAAAATGCCATGTAACGGCAAAAAGTAGTGATAAAACATACGCTAAGTCTCAAAAATGGTGAAGAAATCTTTACATTAAAAAAAAAATCATGAAGATCAGCAAGTGTTTCCTCGCCTACAGGTATATCCCCCCTTAAGGCCGTATTCTAGTATGAACACCCACTTTCACGGTGATTTTTTGGGAATTAAATTTAACGAAACGTTTAAATCTACAGTGTTAGTATTTCAGTTCTATTTATACAGGTATGAAGTAACATCTTACATTTTTTTAACCATTTTATTGGAAATTGCACAATATATTTCATGTTGCGCAGGTCATGTCGCGAAATTTTTGTATCGTCATGCGTTGTGATTACTGCCGGCCTCGTCGTCTGAAACAAACGATTTTTTAAGTTATTTTCTTTACAAATGTGGCTATGGTTTGGCCCTCTGATAAAAAAATTTAGGAAATGGCGGCATGTGAAAAAGAGTACTCTGCTTTTTACAATACAGTTTTCACTCCTCGCGGCCCGGGAAAATAGTAATTATAATGCAATCGAAAAGATGGAGGGCCAAGCGATAGCCCGACATATATTCTACATGTGTGCAATATTGCAAGTCTATTGGCCTAAGTTTCTGACGATAACAAATTCGCGACAGTCCCTGAGCAACATGAAATATCGTGTATAATGTCGATTGAAATGCTTTGAAAAAATGTAAGATGTCACCTCAAACGTCAAGAGATGCGGCAACGTCTTGACGCTAAGTAAGAAAAAAATATTCAAAAATGTTGCAAATAAAAATTTTGAACGTTAGGAATAATATCTTTTGAAATATTTCATTTTTATTTGAAAAATCATATTACTGTTATAACAAAAAAATTGTATACATTTTTTTACACAATTAGTTTTGTACAATCTAAAATTGTATAAAAAAATGGTAAATTTGTAAATTTGTATAAAAAAATTGTAAATTTGTAAATTTTTATTTAAAAAATTGTAAATTTGTATCACATTATATGAAAGTACAACCTGAGTACCAAGCAAGTACACTGGAACTGCTGTGCAACGATTGACGTGCGTGGTTCAGAAAAAAAAGCTCAACAAACCATTTCGTCTTCTCAACTACTCAACTCGCAGGTTTAAAGATCCTAAACTGCCGCAATGTATTATACTAATGGAAATCAAATTCACGAACTGCCGGAAACCCCAATAACACTACATATCAATGTAACCCTGTCCGTATGACACTAGCGCAAGAGGCAGTAGATCCCATTACTAATAACCTTGGCAGTTGATGCGGCGGTACAATTTGAAATGATATAAAGACGCGCGAACGCATGCACAAATTGTCGCAAAACTTATTTATGCGGGCGGAAGGAATAGCAAATTCTGTATCTTCATGAGCTTCTTGCTTAACCTTGCACGCCAAGTCGTTGCACAGCATTTCCAGTGTATTTGATTGGTACTTACCTTGTACTTTTATGTAACGGCGATACCATTTTCTTTGTCATAACACTAATATGATTTTTTAAACGAAAACAAATATTTCGATAAATATTATTCCTAAGGTTTAACAATTTTGTTTCCAACATTTCTAGTAAACTTGCTTGGCTATTTTACGAAAAGTTGTTTCACTTTTTTGTACATTTGAATTGAAAAAATATAACAAAACCATCGTTTCAATTAAAACAACGAATATTTTTTAATAAATCAGAATTTTCATTATAGCAAGTTAAACAAGCAATAATGTTTTCGGGAAGATTTTTCATTACTTGCCGTTCTTATTTTCTTTTTTCAAACGTTTTCGAAGGGTAAATATAACTGTGAAATACTAACGGTTTAGATTGAACCGTTTCTCTAAATTTAAATAACGTTAAAGTTTGCATCGTTGGAGTGCAACGATTTTTTTGTTCATCTTTCATTTCTTTATTTTTATCATAACGTATTTTCTTTGCAATTGAGCTCGTGAATCTCTAATAAAGTACGTAAAAATGTTTGAGGGATTTTCACAGTGTAGAACGACTAAAACAAAAAAGATAAATTAAAAATAATTGATCACCGTTGCATTCTAACGATGCAAACGTCAACAGCATAAAGTTAATTCCCAAGAAGACACTTTGAAAATGAGTGTTCACACTGAAATGCAGCCTTAATCAGTCGGGCTGGAACTGGATTTCCGCGATCGACGTAGCGAACGTTTTGCTGCGTCACGTTTGATTTTCTTTCTTAATTTTTCAAAAAATGTTGTAACCCCTCGTATCTCATTTGTTTTTTTCTCTTTTTCTCTCGTCGACATGTCTGCCATTATCATTCGGATATGAACTCATATAAAAAAGCTGAAGGTCAACTTCGTGTAATATTTTGTCACTATATTATATTTTGTTCCTTTGCGACGCGTTGTTCACAGAAAAGCACAATGGCAAAATGTGATGAAGTGGCCGGCTCACATTTGAATGAGAGGACAAATTAGATAATGTTTGAGTATGTGTGACGAAACAAGCAGTGATTAGCGTGAATACGTATTTTGTCTGAGGAGCGGGGCAGCGAGATACAATGACATTTTTGTGTATTGAGACCGAGAAAATTGCAAAACGTTTGCGGTTCGTTAATTCAACTGATGGAATATTTGTAGCTATTGCAAACGGACTACAAGCGGTTATTTATTCCGTTTCAGCAAAGATGTTTCACACCACGAATTACCTGCTGATATGCACGATGATTCTAACTACCGCAATGTGTGGGGAGCTTTGGTCAACTCCGCAACGGGGCATCGGGTATCAATGTAAAAATCGAGGTCGCTTCGTCGGAGCTTGTAAAGCAAGTGTCAGTTTGACGAATTTTTAACGTTTCTTCGTACCATTTACATGGGTCATTCGCGTTTCACGTACCAATTGCCATATGCTTTGGACAGAGTCAGAACGAATATCAGGGCGAGCTGATATGCTCGAGCCTTGCGTGTGCCACGCGCAAGAAGCCTCCGCATTTTGCAAGATATACAGGACCAGCTGAGGACGGTACTCCATGTGGGCGGGAAAAAGTAAGTACTTTCCGTCGAGCTGGCTTGGGGAATTATTATACTTCCGTCTTCGAACGATCAATTAATGTTGGTTTTTTTAAAGTATGTATCTACATATACATATCGAAACGATCGTCTTGAAGTAAGAAACCAGAGCCTTCTTATTTGGACCCTGTGAACAAGTCATAACATCGATTGAATTTTTCAGGTTTGTCAAAACGGAGAGTGTGTCTTCGGAAATCCTTCGAACCCTGAGAGATACATCAACGGTACCATGGTGAACTGCATTTTTAAGCGCCCCTCCAAAAAACCTGACCAATCGCTATACAAGAAGGCGTTGGAGAAAAGCCTGTCCCCACCACCGGACGCTGACACAACATACTAGAAATTTCGTGATAATGAAGCTGTAAATAACCTTTGTGCTGGTCTAGTCGTTAGCGTGCTGACCTCTAAACCAGAACATCGGAAGGTTGCAGTTTCAAATCCCAGTCTCGTAGTCTCGGAGAAAAATAAACACGGGCGTGACCCGGCTCAGGTTGTACAGCAGACCGTGATTTATTTTTCAACGAAACGCGACATAGCTCCGAAACTGGGAAGCGAATCTGGGGCCGACTGTATTTGGTATAGGTTTTCCGCAGTTTCCCTATACCCATGGCAGAAATGTCGTGGCGAATGCGATACAGAGGGGGAAGTCGGCTGCGGCCGCATGGGGATAAAAATCGGAATATGGAAGGGATTGTAATAAGGGGGAAGACCCTGTATAATGGATTCTTAAGTAGAAGCTGTAATGGAGAAAGCGCAATAAATCAGCTCGAAACTGTAACTTTGAATTCAAACTGATACGTTCCAGGCGTGCATTGAAAGAACTGCGAATGCGCGACAAGGAGGAAAAATGACTCCAACGTCATGCAGCTCGAGTGAGGTTAACTTTAAACATCGTTGTGCGATTCATGTGAGAGAAAACTAATTTTAATAACCGCACAACAAACATTCAAGGATCGCTATTCCCACACACTGTTGTTTGACGAATGAGTTTGCAAAAGAAGGATCGAGTTTGTAACAATAAGTGAGAAACCTACCAATGCTGGGCAAGCTTCTGCCAATTGGTGTTGTCTCTTGCGTACTGGTGAAGCGGCAAAAACGATTGTCTCGGAAGGATTAGTTATGTCCTAAATCGTGCTGCGGGGCGTCATAAGAACTTCACACAGGTCCATAAAATGTTAGGAGAAATAATACAACCGATCTCACTCGCGCCTCCTCCTCAATATCACATCTTATGCCACTATTCCTCTTCCTCACTATCGCGCTCTGTCAGGCTGCTAGTGGAATGAAACGGCTCTAAAAGTCAATAACCAATTGCCCGGACACCAAAGAGTCACGTTCGAGTCCTTCGCATCTTGACATCGTTTCTTGTGATGCGATTTCAATACGACAACAGGAAAGCCTCACGTTGCTCAATCGGTTAAGAAGTACTTAGACGGATTGGATTGGGAAATCCTACCTCACTCGGCATATTCCCCAGACATCGCTTCCCCGATTACCGTTAGTCCCGGTCGATGCAGTCAGCGCTTGTGGCTCAGGACTTCATCTACGAAGGAGTAAAATAATCGCTACATTACCGGATCAGGAGGAGAATACCTCGAGTAAATCAGTTCGTTGATTTGCTACCGCAAAACTATTTTGTATTTCGCTCAAAAGTGGTCGGTTTCATATGCAACCACCCAGCATGGAAGATTAAGCGATCGGAGTTATCCTTATCTAAGCATTCGAGAAATTTCTTAGCCTACCACTGATTTTTCTAACATTCATTCCCGAGGAGGGTATTCTGCATATGGACGTGGGTATCTCTTAGTCTGCCCGCCCAGACGTTCGTTTGCGTGACATGTCTTGGAAGGGACTCTTCAGTTCAAATATCTCGAACTTGAACCAGTATTTGCTTTTGACTACCCTCTATGGTTTGTTTTTGTGATACTTAAAAATGTACGTCGAGTATTTGTGCTAGCAGCGGGTTTCACGTCGCTTTTGCTCGTTTTCTCGACTGCCTTTGCCGATTGTAGTTCATTTGGAGAATCGTCTCCAAGCAAAAATGCGACGATCATGGTTGCACGGTAATGTTTTGAAATATAATGCTTAATCCTGGAATGATAAATAATCGTCTAGTCATATACTGCGAACGATGCAGATCCCCTAATATTCTCCCGGCGTCGCCGAGAATTTCCTCCATCTGAGATTTTTATGAACCGCTGTTCCAGTGTTTTCCGAAATTACGGGCAGTGCTTTCCGAATGGTACAGATGTCAACGTTGGTTTGGAACTGTGCTGCTGCTAAGGATGAATCCTTTTCGAATCAGCTATCCATCGCTGTGTGGATATTCCGATAGGGTCCGATTTAGAACGCTTTCAGGTTGCCTGACAGCCTTGATAGGGTACTTTTAAAGCAACCCGATAGTGCCCTGCTAGAAAATGTAACCTTCTGTCTATAGGCTTTATCTGGTTGCCTGATCTGGCCACAATCAGTTTGCCTGATCAGCCGTTTCTAATGTTGCCTGATCAGGTCATTGTAATCCCACATGGAAATAAAATATATAAAAAATATATCGAAAGATACATAAGACATATATTAAATACATTTTGTACGAAAAGTTGGATATGTCAAGTATAATTTTGGATATGATTAAAAACCTATACGATATATAAATATAAATCCATTTAAGATATATCTTAAATATATCAAACGTACAAACTGAATATATGTTTTATAAATTTTAAATATGGTTGGTTAAGCAACTTGAGTAACAGATGACGTTGCAAATGAAAAACATCTTCAAGTCGGTATCTCGCGAAGACCTAGCCGCACTAGCCGGAATAAATGATCGGACAAAAAAATTGAAGGTTATGTAATCTCGTAATTCTATTCGATTATCGCTCTCTATGCGAACGCAATTAAGTAATTGATCCGATAACGTTAGTTACTCTTGTAAATCCACACATTTCTCAATAAACAAACTCTGTGTATTGTACGATATGCAGATGATACGAAAGTTAATTTAACAAGTAGAACTAGCTCAGTGGGGAACGTCCCAGCTCATCACTCAGAGGTCCCGGGTTCGAAACCACCTTACGGCGTGTAAGCGTCTGATATAATTTAAATTTGAACCATTAATATATTTGAACCGCAGACATCATAATCGTAATTAAGGACAAGAAAAAAATATCGTAAAAGGGTGCAATGATGTAAATAACGTCATAACAAAATTTTTAAGAATATTTCAAGTATAGTTTTAATATATTTCAAGTATATCTTAAATACACGTTGAATATATTTCAATAATATTTGAAATGTAGTATGAACATATTTCAAGTATATTTTAAACGGTGTATGAACATATTTCAAGTACATTTTAAACGGAGTATGAACATATATCGTGTATATTTTAGATGTAGTTTAAGTACATTTAAAGTTTATTTCAATTATAAGTCGAATACAGTTAAAATACATGTGTAGTATATTTTGAGGGTAATTTGAGTACATTGTAAGTATATTTTCAATATAGTTCGAATATACGTAACCGCCTATCCAACATATATATTTTTGTATACATTCTGAATATCTATTTGCGGCGAAAACTTTGATATCGCGAATATATTTTTAATGCATTTCCCGTATATATTGCATATATCAAATCTATATCTAAGATGGATAATATATATCTGAAATATAGCGATCGCATTCACCATGACATATCTGCCATGGGTATAGGGAAACTGCGCAAAACCTATACCAAATACAGTCGGACCAAGGCTCGCTTTCCAGTTTCGGGGCTAGGACGCGTTTCGTCGGAAAATAAATCACGGGCGATAGGTTATGCTCACACAACACACACACACACGTAGGCCACGCCCGTATTTATTTTTCTCCGAGACTACGAGACTAGGATTCGAACCTGCGATCTCCGGATGCTCTGGTCTAGGGGGGTCGAGCAAGCTAACCACTAGACCAACACACCGGTTAATTACAGCTTCTATTAGAACGGTACTTGTATTATTCCGCTCGGTGACTGACGCCACTGTTCCCGGATATTCTGCAGCGCCGTCCTGTACATCGATTCCTTATCCATTTTTGTGTGGCGTTGAAAAATGCAGTCCACTATGTTACCGTTATCGTATTGCTCAGCGTACGATGGATTTTGGAAGACACACTCTCGGTTGTAACAAACCTGAAAGATTTAATCGATTTCATGACTCGCCCACAAAGCCCGAATAAGGAGGCTCGTGTTTTCGACTCGAACACAATCTTTCCGATGCGTACGTGTACTCACTTTTTTGAACCAACACACTGAGAATAAAAAGCCAATTGAATCAAAAAAATTTACCGGTTGATCCAAATAAATGTGCTGCTGCGGACTGCAATCGATATATGAGATTGTTACAATACTCTATGAAATATTGGAAAATATGATTGATTTAAATAACATATTATTTCATTTGAAAAAGCTCTTCTTCTCTCTGAATATCTACATTATCTTTTAAATAACATTATATTCTATTGAAATAATTCTACATATAATATGTAGATGTATGAATGAAATAATTAAGCGGTTGCTACAACATTTTTTATTTCGTACAAAAATATAATCAATATAATTAATTACATCTTTACTGCATCGAAACGAATATGCCATTGGACGTAAGTTTTTCAATTTACTTTAAGTCTCAAATAAAAAGTAAGCATTAGAGTGATCATCCACGATAATAGTGGAGTGAATATCAGATATTCAATGGAATATCGATGGAGAGAATATCAGATATTTAATTTATAAGAACAGATACTACACTTTGATCTTAGCCACAGGCCAAGAAGCGATACACTTTAGAGTTTCTCCGGCGTTTAAGTAGATCTTCGGTTCGGGCTACGCTTACGAGAAACAAGCGCGCGTGCGGCTTCTAGCGGTTACTCCGAGAACTACGAGTTTCCTCACACCCATCGTTTCGGTGGCGGTCGACCATGATTTGGTAGAATTTTTTAGACCAAATGCGCAAGAAACACATTTTATTTTCGCGTAATTTTTTAACCAATTCAGATACTTGCTTAATATTTTTCAATCAAAATAAAATATTAATATTTTAACAAATAATGTGCTTGGAAATCAATATCGTATATGGTTAAAAAAAAAGTAAAATAACATATTTCCTCAACAGAAAATTTATCTGAATCAAACGAGCGAAATTCAATTTTTCTTGTATACTTCAATCAACAATATTCTTGTTATGAATTGAAACGCTTTTTTTGTTCGTTGCAAAAAATTCATTCAAAACTATATAATTTGTTCGCGATATTTTTTTAGATAATTTCAATAATATATTGTTCCCGGCTAACAATATATCTTTTGAATGAAAAAAAAAACTTTTAATTCTATCATGTTATTTAAGTTAATAGCGTTTTGTTTGTGCTAATAAATCCGATTATTTATTAGGAGTACAACTTTGCACTGACCGTTTTACTTAGAGAGCCACTGCGGCCGAAGTAGTGGCCCTAGCTCAATAAAAAAAAGTGGCATTTTAAACTAGAGGCTCTGCCAATGTAAACAATTTAAAAAAGCTAACGGATACGTGTATGCATTATAAAGTTATTGGCACTTAAACATGGCAACCTACGAGCCGAATTCTCAGCATTTGCGGGAACTGCTCCAAAGACAACAAAGGAAGGGATTTTTGCACCGGATTGTGACTGGAGATGAAAAGTGGGTTTACTACGATAATCCTAAACGCCGAAAATCATGGGGACTGCCTGGTCATATTCCGTCATGGACGCCCAAACCGAATATTCACGGATCCAAAGTGATGCTGTGTATCTGGTGGGACCAGCTGGGCGTTGTGTACTATGAGCTGCTCAAACCATCCGAAACCATCACAGGGGAACTCTACCGACGTCAGTTGATGCGCTTGAGTAAGGCACTCAAAGATAAACGGCCACAATTCAACGAAAGACATGACAAGGTGATACTGCAGCATGACAATGCCCGACCCCATGTTGCAAATGTCGTGAAAAAGTACGTGGAAACGCTGAAATGGGAGGTTTTATCCCACCCGCCGTACTCTCCAGACATTGCCCCTTCCGACTATCACTTGTTCCGGTCAATGGCACACGATTTGGCTGACCAGCAATTCGGTACTTACGAAGAAGTCAAAAATTGGGTCGATTCCTGGATTGCCTCCAAGGACCAAGACTTTTATCGGCGCGGGATTCGAATGCTACCTGAAAGATGGGCCGAGGTCGTACCTAGCGACGGGCAGTACTTTGATTAAAAAATATGTAGCCACTTTTTTATAATAAAGCCTTAAACTTTAAAAAAAAACGGTCACTGCAAAGTTGTACTCCCAATACACCAACAATTTTACAATTGAATTAACAAATATTCATTCAATAACACCAATGATATTGGATCAATGACGTTTTTTTCGGTGCATTAATTGATCTCACCGTGAAATTATGATTTAGAGAATCGTTCGAAGGCAAAAGATTAATAATTACCCAAGTCAGCTCGACGGAAAGTACTTACTTTATCCTGTCCACATGGAGTCCCGTCCTCAGCTGGTCCTGTATACCATGCGTACATCACATTTTGCTTTGCTCCGTGAGCCTTCCTGTGTGATGGTGCGGCACACACTAGCCTCGAACACAACAGCTCACCGCGATGTTTGTTTTGACTCTGTCCAAAGGACATAACAATTGGCACGTTAAACGCGACCATGTGAATGTCACGAAGAGACGCTAAAAGTCGTCAAAGAGACACTTACTTTACACGCTCCAACGTAAGGGCCTCGGGCCTTGCATTGGTGCCCGATGCCCGGACGCCACCTTGGTGGCTCGGTTAGTGGGTACTGGGTGGTAGTGGGCTCCCGAGTTGTGGATGTCTGAGTTCTTCGGAAAGTTGACCAATGCGGACCACACATTGCGGTAGTTAGAATCATGCTGAATATCAGTAGACAACTCCTGATATGAAACATCTTTGCTGAAACGGCATAAATAATCACTTGTAGTCCGTCTGCAATAGTTACAAATATTCCGTCAGCCGAATTAAGGGGTCTTCTCACTTTAGACGCTAAAAAGGCTATTTTTATTCATTTGATTGGTTGGTTTATATTACAGATATTGATTTAAAAGTGGTTACACTTAATAAATACACTTCCCAATTTTTATTTTATTTTCTTTATTCAAGTCACTATTTATAGACGGAAATGGTAGTTAAAAAAATAACCGTAAAAATTACAGGTCTGCGCTTTTGATGAAATCTGGGAGATGGATCACCCGAGACAAAAGAATCAAACGGTTTTAGATTCAGTATGTTAATGGCTATAGCGCATATAGTACGATTTTTTATATATACATAAATAACGAAATGGCCGACATTTTTCGAAAAAAACAAAAAAAACGTGTTTTTTCACCGTCTTTGGCAAACAAAATAGTCAATATCAAAATTTCAAAAAAATTCTCGATATGCGCTATAGCTATAGTTGTAAAGAATATGTGGTTAAAATTTAATAAGGACGGGTTCAGTAGCTTCGAAGATTTTATCAACAAGCCGTTGAAAAACGTTGTTTAGAGAAAAACGCGTTTAAAGTTTGTTTGCGTTACATAAATACATAAAAAATATTTTTAAATGTATTTCGAAAGTATATTCATTAAGTGTAACAACTTTTATATCAATATCTATAATATAAACCTATAAAAAAAATGATGCAAATAGCCTTTTTTAGCGTCTAAAGTGAGAAGACCCCTTGAGGAACCGTAAACATTTTGCAGTTATTTTTGGTCTCGATACACGGATCTCTCATTGTATTTCGATGCCCCGTTCCACAGATAAAATACGTATTCACGCTAATCACTGCTTGCTTCGTTACACATATTAAAACTCTTTTCTAACTTCTCCACCTTTTCCCATGGGAGGGACTTCATCACATTTTGCCATTACATCTTTCTGTGAACACCGCGTCACAATAGAACAAAATCTAATAAAGTGAAAACATATTTCATGAAGTTTATTATTTAGCTTGTTTTAGGTGAGTTCATCTCCGAACGATTGCTCGGAAATGCCGACGAGAGAAAAAGAGAAAACACCAATGGGATCAGAGGGGATACAAACATTTTCGGAAAAGTTAAGAAAAAAATCAAACGTGACACTACAAAATGTGAGGTATGTCGATCGAGGAAATCCAGTTCCAATTCTTAATTTGGGAATTTCATTAAGAGAAACGGTTTAATCTACAGTTTCAGTATTTCACAGTTACACATGTTTGAAGTGACATCTTGCATTTTTTCATAGCATTCTATTCGAAATTGTACATATTTGATGTTGCGCAGGTAATGTCGCGAAATTTCTTTATCGTCGAGCGTGTATTGTTCTCAGAAACTACTAGGCCGATCAAATTGGAATTTTGCACTTTGAGATTATCGTCCGGCCCTCCATCTTTTTGATTGCCTTATAAATATTATTTATTCGCATCCCGAGAAGTGAAAATGTTGTTGTTACAATCAGAGTAGACTTTCTCAAGTGCCGCCATTTCGATAAAAAAATTATTAGCGGGCCGAACAATGACCACAATCGCACAAAATAGAATTTTGAAAAATCGTTTGTTTCAGACGTCAACGGCGGTCGGAATCACAACGCCCGACGATAAAAGACGCATGCAACATGACCTGCGCAACATCAAATATCATGTACAATTTCGAATAAAATACTTTGAAAAAATGTAAGATGTTACTTCAAACGTGTATAAATGTAACTGTGAAATATCAACACTGTAAATTTAACCGTTTCTGTAAATTTAATTCCCGAAAATCACTTTGAAAATGGGTATTCACACTAAAATACGGCCTTAAGGGGGGGAGATACCATTAGGCAAAGAAAAACATGCTGATTTTTTTTCAAAGTACGATTTCTTTTCATTTTTGAGACCTAGGGTTTTATGACTACTTTCATCTGTTTCGTGGTATTTTTTATTTATTAATCTTTAGACATTTCGAAGATATAGCACGGTCTCCTAAACGGATTGCAGCGGACGTTGTCAGACGGTGTGACACGTAGCGTCTGCGGGATTAATCGGGGAAAAAATCAACCAAGATTTTCCTTTCATTAACACTCATACGTAGAATATGAACCAAGAAAAAGTGAGAAATGTAGAAAATCGATGAAATGGTACGCTTTGAAATAAAAAGCTTGAATTTTCCGGAAAAAATCGACACATTTTGCGATAAAAAAAATACTTTTAAAAAATGTTCATACAAATTTAGGGTCATAATTTAGACAATAAGGTTATAAAGTTTTATATGAAATCCCATCAAAAACGGTCGATTATTTTTTTCGCTATACGTCATGCCACTTCTGAAAATGCAGTTCAACAGACCGTGCCATACCTCCGCCATTTTAAAGATTAAAAAATCGCCATGTAATAGCCAAAAGTAATGATAAAACATTCTCTAAGTCTCAAAAGGGGTGAATAAATCGTTTCTTTTGAAAAAAAATCATGAAATCCAGAAAAAGTTTTTCTCTCCTGGAGGTATCCCCCCCCCCCCCCAGACAACGCCGAATATTACAAAATTCGGCAATCGCGAAGCAGACGCCAATCTATTAGAACTTCGTAGGCAGTGAAGGGTCTTACCTGCGAGGTGCGTTGCAGTACGTTAATCGAGAATTATCGGCTTTTGGAGAGCTTTGGCTGCCAGGACCTTCGCACTGCGGTGGAAAACGAAATAGTGAAGAGAATCGCTGGCGATGAACGTCGCACTAGAGCTAAGAACGAAATTTTCCAGAGCCATAGCCTGCGAGCCACGTCGCAGTACGATAATAGAAAATTCTTAGATAGTGGAGAGCGCGGCCTTCGCACCCCATCGCACTGCAATAATCGAGAAGTCTGAAGGGGGAATATACTTTTGTACATTTTTTTAGCCTTTTTTCCTACATCTTCCAGAAAAGAAGAGCAAGAGAATGTTGAATTAGAAGGACAATTGCATGGTCCAGGCATCACCGATTAAAGGTAAACACGAAATTTCCACGATATTACGGTACTTAAATCTATAAACGCGTTTTTCTCGAAACTGTGTTTTTTGACACAGGGGTAGCGCCTCGAGTTTTCAATCGATTGACTTCAAATTTTAACTGTAGCTTCTTGACATTTTCTAGTCCAGTACGTAGGATTTTTTCGATTAGTTGAAATTAAAAAAAATTATGATCGATAATCGACTGATTTTTTACATTTTTTTTTCTTCATATTAACGCCATTTTTTTAATTAATATTTTTTTAAAACCCCTACGTACTGGACTACTTTTTTATATCTACTTTCAAAATATTTTTCGTTTTTTGTTCTAGCTTGAAAATCATGACGTGTGCGAATACGCCTGTAGAGGACTATGAAAAAAAGGAGTTTTGTTTTATCGACTAATGCGCCGCCATTTTGTTTCAAAATAATAAAAAAAAAAAAAAATTTACTTCAAGTCTTGGGTGAATATTTGCAAGTAGGGCTCCAACCTTAATCGGCTCCGAATTTTTTTTCACATGTTCGGGGCTATTCTGCAGCATGAAAATATGTTTTTTTATGACGGAGGAGGGATATTTTATGAAAAAAAAATATTTTCCGGAAACACAAACAAACGCAAAGAAACCTATATCATTTGACCTACTTGATGTCACTAAACCCGTTTCCTCCATACCTTTAAAAAAGTTTAAAAAAGCGTTTGGGGGTTGAAATAAGGGTTGAAATTGTCTTGCCCCGACTTAAATATTATAAACAAAGTGCCCGGAAATACATCGACTCGGTACAAAATTTCTAAATCGCTTTTCTAGCTGAACCCCCACTTGTAAATATTTACCAACACTTGTACTTACATGTATTAAAAAACAGAATTAAAAAATAGTGTTTTATTTTTCTTGAATAAATTGTCAAAAATGATCCTTGATTTTGCCCTCACAAAGGTATATTCCCCCTTAAGCAGTGGAGAATGTCACTCGCTAGCCATCTCGCACTACAATACTGAAGAATTCGCCGATAGTGGATTGCGTCAGCTGCGAGGAACGCACGCCGAGAAGCTGGTCACGTAATGCACAAGAATCAGGCGTTTCGGGAAACAAAGAAATACTGCAAAACGTTCAGTTGTCACAGCGGAAAAAAATCAGGTACGGATGATCAGGAGAAGTAGATGAAACTCTGCTGAACTTGCTGGGTATAGATACGCAATAAAAACAAAAACCCTGATATACCGTCTAACAATAGATCGATGGACTACAATGATGAAAAAAGCCTTCGAAAGGAGACCAAATAAGAATTGGCGAAAAAAGTACCCTTCCGCAGAGAACTGTCTTCAGCAACAGAACTCAATCCGGAAATAAATACTGCCATGACTGGGATGGCCATTGAAAAAGACGCACTTCACACGGTGGCACAGTTCCAAACCAAAACTGACATCTGCGCTAGTCGGATGCCCATGCTTTCAGAAATCACTGACCCATCGACGTTCAACGAAAAATTTCAGACCGTGGAAATCCCCAGTGATGCTGGAAGATTACCACCTGCATCTGCATCGTACGTCTATCGTAGTATGAAAAAATATGAATAGGATTTCTTTTGAGAGGGTTTATTTATCACATGTTAAAGTATAAAAAAATGTTATTATAATTTTCATGAAAAATGGTGGCGACAGAGCCCATCTTGAAAAACATTTTTTTTTACAAATAGCTTCACGGGAGGACGGTTTTCTCGTAAAGTATAAGACCGGGAACAAAAACAAACAAAACATGATAATCTATATATTATTAGCTATGGGACTACGTAGGGATTTTTTAATCAACTTTTTGAAAAATGGCGCATTTTGAAAGAAATCAATTGAAATTTTTTGCCCAAAAAATAAGCAGTAAATTGTTTATAAAAAAAGTTTACATTCAATCAAAAAACGGCTACGTACTTTCATAGAGAATGTAATGGTGAAGGTACTATAAAAATTTCAAATCGATCCATGCAAAGGGGCTCGCGTTATCCGTCCTTCCACTTTGAAAAAAGTGGTTTCGACAACAACGCGTTTAACGCTGTACGAGGCGCTGCGGCAATATCGATAATTGAACCTTTAAAAAAATGGGCTACAGGATCAATTGCATATTGTTTTTATGACCCTAAAGTATTTTTGAAATTAAAAAAAAAACTTTTTTTTTTGTAAAATGTACCCCATGGATGGAATATCCACACCAATTTCTAGATTTTTATCTCTTCTCTTTTAGGAGTTATAATTTTCCAAAAAGTGTCAATTTCGGAAATTTCCGTACAAATTCCGGTACAAATCAGAAAGACTGATTTTTTTGTTTTCAAAATTAAAAGATTAATAAATGTTGATTAGTTTGAAAAATAATTTAAGTCGGCTGACAGGTATATATATATTGTTTTATTTGAACATAACCTTAGCATTATCATCTTGCCCCTACTTGATTAAAAAACGCGGTTAAAAAAACTCAGCTAGTGGAAATTATTGGCGACGCTGGGAGACTCTTGCTTGGAGACGAGTCTTCAAACGAACCAAAGTCGGCAAAGAGAGTTGAGAAAACGAGCGAAAGCTACGTGACATCTGCTGCAAGCACAAATACTCGACGTACAATTGCAAGTATGATAAAAACCAACCATAGAGCAAAAGCAAATACTGGTTGAAGTTCGAGATATTTGAACGGGAGAGGCCCTACCAATACAGCTTAAGTGAAGGAACGTCTGGGTGGGCAGAAATATAGATAAGCTCGAAGATATCTCGAATGCTTGGAAAAGAATGACATCCGATCCCTAAATCTTCCAACATACTAGGTGGTTGCAGACGAAACCGACCACTTTTGAGCGAAAGACAAAATAATATTTCGGCAGCAAATCGACGAACCGATTTATTGAGAGTATTGCTCATTGGAACAGACAACCTTGGCCCGTCTTTCGGCCAATATCCGGATCCCACACGGGAAGAATTTGGGTTCGTTAGAGGCAATCCAGTAATCTAGCGATTTTTTTACTCCTTCGTACAAAGTGAAGTCCTGAATCGCAAGCGCTGACTGCGTCGACCGAAACGAACGGTGATTACTGGAGGCGATGTCTGGGGAATATGCCGGGTGAGGTAGGATTTCCCAGTTCAGTCCTTCTAAGTACTTCCTAACCGATTGAGCAACGTGATGCTTTCCTGTTGTCATATTGAAATCGCATTACAAGAAACGATGTCAAGACGCGAAGGACCCGAACGTGACTCTTTGGTGTCCGGGCAATTGGTTATTGACTTTTAGAGCCGTTTCATTCCACTAGCAGTCCGACAGAGCGCGATAGTGAGGAAGAGGAATAGTGGGATAAGATGTGATATTGAGGAGGAGGCGCGAGTGAGATCGGTTGTATCAATTCCCCTAATATTTTATGGACCTGTGTGAAGTTCTTATGACGCCCCCCACATGGAAATAAAATATATAAAAAATATATCGAAAGATACATAAGACATATATTCAATACATTTTGTACGAAAAGTTGGATATGTCAAGTATAATTTTGGATATGATTAAAAACCTATACGATATATAAATATAAATCCATTTAAGATACATCTTAAATATATCAAACGTACAAGCTGAATGTATGTTTTATATATTTTAAATATGGTTGGTTAAGCAACTTGAGTAACAGATGACGTTGCAAATGAAAAACATCTTCAAGTCGGTATATCGCGAAGACCCAGCCGCACTAGCCGGAATAAATGATCGGAGAAAAAAATTGAAGGTTATGTAATCTCGTAATTCTATTCGATTATCGCTCTCTATGCGAACGCAATTAAGTAATTGATCCGATAATGTTAGTTACTCTTGTAAATCCACACATTTCTCAATAAACTAACTCTGTGTATTGTACGATATGCAGATGATACGAAAGTTAATTTAACAAGCAGAACTAGCTCAGTGGGGAACGTCCCAGCTCATCACTCAGAGGTCCCGGGTTCGAAACCACCTTACGGCGTGTAAGCGTCTGATATAATTTAAATTTGAACCATTAATATATTTGAAGCGCAAACATCATAATCGTAATTAAGGACAAGAAAAAAATATCGTAAAAGGATGCAATGATGTAAATAACGTCATAGCAAAATTTTTAAGAATATTTCAAGTATAGTTTTAATATATTTCAAGTATATCTTAAATACACATTGAATATATTTCAATAATATTTGAAATGTAGTATGAACATATTTCAAGTATATTTTAAACGGAGTATGAACGTATTTCAAGTACATTTTAAACGGAGTATGAACATATATCGTGTATATTTTAGATGTAGTTTAAGTGCATTTAAAGTATATTTCAATTATAAGTCGAATACAGTTAAAATACATGTGTAGTATATTTTGAGGGTAATTTGAGTACATTGTAAGTATACTTTGAATATAGTTCGAATATACGTAACCGCCTATCCAACGTATATATTTTTGTATACATTCTGAAGATCTATTTTCGGCGAAAACTTTGATATCGCGAATATATTTTTAATGCATTTCCCGTATATATTGCATATATCAAATCTATAACTAAGATGGATAATATATATCTGAAATATAGCGATCGCATTCACCATGACATATCTGCCATGGGTATAGGGAAATTGCGCAAAACCTATACCAAATACAGTCGGACCAAGGCTCGCTTTCCAGTTTCGGAGCTAGGTCGCGTTTCGTCGGAAAATAAATCACGGGCTATAGGTTATGCTCACACAACACACACACACGTAGGCCACGCCCGTATTTATTTTTCTCCGAGACTACGAGACTAGGATTCGAACCTGCGATCTCCGGATGCCCTGGTCTAGGGGGGTCTAGCAAGCTAACCACTAGACCAATACACCGGTTAATTACAGCTTCTATTAGAACGGTAGTTGTATTATTCCGCTCGGTGACTGACGCCACTGTTCCCGGATATTCTGCAGCGCCTTCCTGTACATCGATTCCTTATCCTTTTTTACGTGGCGTTGAACAATGCAGTTCACTATGGTACCGTTATCGTATTGCTCAGCGTACGATGGATTTTGGAAGACACACTCTCGGTTGTAACAAACCTGAAAGATTTAATCGATTTCATGACTCGCCCACAAAGCCCGAATAAGGAGGCTCGTGTTTTCGACTCGAACACAATCGTTCCGATGCGTACGTGTACTCACTTTTTTGAACCAACACACTGAGAATAAAAAGCCAATTGAATCAAAAAAATTTACTGGTTCATCCAAATAAATGTGCTGCTGCAGAGTGCCATCGACATATGAGATTGTTACAATACTCTATGAAATATTGGAAAATGTGATTGATTTAAATAACATATTATTTCATTTGAAAAAGCCCTTCTCCTCTCGGAATATCTACATTATCTTTTAAATAACATTATATTCGATTGAAATCATTCTACATATAATATGTAGATGTATGAATGAAATAATTAAGCGGTTGCTACAACATTTTTTATTTCGTACAAAAATATAATCAATATAATTAATTACATCTTTACTGCATCGAAACGAATATGCCATTGGACGTAAGTTTTTCAATTTACTTTAAATCTCAAATAAAAAGTAAGCATTAGAGTGATCATCCACGATAATAGTGGAGTGAATATCAGATATTCAATGGAATATCTGATGGAGAGAATATCAGATATTTAATTTATAAGAACAGATACTACACTTTGATCTTAGCCACAGGCCAAGAAGCGATACACTTTAGAGTTTCTCCGGCGTTTAAGTAGATCTTCGGTTCGGGCTACGCTTACGAGAAACAAGCGCGCGTGCGGCTTCTAGCGGTTACTCCGAGAACTACGAGTTTCCTCACACCTATCATTTCGGTGGCGGTCGACCATGATTTGGTAGAATTTTTTAGACCAAATGCGCAAGAAACACATTTTATTTTCGCGTAATTTTTTAACCAATTCAGATACTTGCTTAATATTTTTCAATCAAAATAAAATATTAATATTTTAACAAATAATGTGCTTGGAAATCAATATCGTATATGGTGAAAAAAATAAAATAACATATTTCCTCAACAGAAAATTTATCTGAATCAAACGAGCGAAATTCAATTTTTCTTGTATACTTCAATCAACAATATTCATGTTATGAATTGAAACGCTTTTTTTGTTCGTTGCAGAAAATGCATTCAAAACTATATAATTTGTTCCCGATCATTTTTTAGATGGTTTCAATAAAATATTGTTCCCGGCTAACAATATATCTTTTGAACGAAAAAAAAAACTTTTAATTCTATCATGTTATTTAAGTTAGCAGCGTTTTGTTTGTACTAATAAATCCGATTATTTACACCAACAATTTTACAATTGAATTAACAAAATTTCATTCAATAACATCAATGATATTGGATCAATGATTTTTTTTTCGGTGCATTAATTGATCTCACCGTGAAATTATGATTTAGAGAATCGTTCGAAGGCAAAAGATTAATAATTACCCAAGTCAGCTCGACGGAAAGTACTTACTTTATCCTGTCCACATGGAGTCCCGTTTTCAGCTGGTCCTGTATACCATGCGTACATCACATTTTGCTTTGCTCCGTGAGCCTTCCTGCCTGATGGTGCGGCACACACTAGGCTCGAACACAACAGCTCACCGCGATATTTGTTTTGACTCTGTCCAAAGGACATAACAATTGGCACGTTAAACGCGACCATGTGAATGTCACGAAGAGACGCTAAAAGTCGTCAAAGAGACACTTACTTTACACGCTCCAACGTAAGGGCCTCGGGCCTTGCATTGGTGCCCGATGCCCGGACGCCACCTTGGTGGCTCGGTTAGTGGGTACTGGGTGGTAGTGGGCTCCCAAGTTATGGATGTCTGAGTTCTTCGGAAAGCTGACCAATACTGACCACACATTGCGGTAGTTAGAATCATGCTGCATATCAGTAGAGAACTCCTGATATAAAACATCTTTGCTGAAACGGCATAAATAATCACTTGTAGTCCGTCTGCAATACTTACAAATATTCCGTCAGCCGAATTAAGGGGTCTTCTCACTTTAGACGCTGAAAAGGCTATTTTGATTCATTTGATTGGTTGGTTTATAGTATAGATATTGATTTAAAAGTGGTTACACTTAATAAATACTTCCCAAATATATTTTTTTTTAATTTTCTTTATTCAAGTCACTATTTATAGACGGAAATGGTAGTTAAAAAAATAACCTAAAAAATTGCGGGTCTGCGCTTTTGATGAAATCTGGGAGATGGATCACCCGAGACAAAAGAATCAAACGGTTTTAGATTCAGTATGTTAATGGCTATAGCGCATATCGTACGATATTTTATATATACAAAAATAACGAAATGGCCGACATTTTTCGAAAAAACAAAAAAAAACGTGTTTTTTCACCGTCTTTGGCAAACAAAATAGTAAATATCAAAATTTCAAAAAAATTCTGTATATGCGCTATAGCTATAGTTGTAAAGAATATGTGGTCAAAATTTCATAAGGACCGGTTCAGTAGCTTCGAAGATTTTATCAACAAGTCGTCGAAAAACGTTGTTTCGAGAAAAACGCGTTTAAAGTTTGTTTGGGTTACATAAATACATGAAAAATATTCTTAAATGTATTTCGAAAGTGTATTCATTAAGTGTAACAACTTTTATATCAATATCTATAATATAAACCTATAAAAAAATGATGAAAATAGCCTTTTTTAGCGTCTAAAGTGAGAAGACCCCTTGAGGAACCGTAAACATTTTGCAGTTATTTTTGGTCTCGATACACGGATATCTCATTGTATTTCGATGCCCCGTTCCACAGATAAAATACGCATTCACGCTAATCACTGCTTGCTTCGTTACACATATTAAAACTCTTTTCTAACTTCTCCACTTTTTCCCATGGGAGGGACTTCATCACATTTTGCCATTACACGTTTCTGTCAACACCGCGTCACAATAGAACAAAATCTAATAAAGTGCGAACGAATGCTCGGAAATGCCGACGAGAGAAAAAGAGAAAACACCAATGGGATCCGAGGGGATACAAACATTTTCGGAAAAGTTAAGAAAAAAATCAAACGTGACGCTACAAAATGTGAGGTATGTCGATCGAGGAAATCCAGTTCCAATTCTTAATTTGGGAATTTCATTTAGAGAAACGGTTTAATCTACAGTTTCAGTATTTCAAAGTTACACATGTTTGAAGTGACATCTTGCATTTTTTCATAGCATTCTATTCGAAATTGTACATATTTGATGTTGCGCAGGTAATGTCGCGAAATTTCTTTATCGTCGAGCGTGTATTGTTCTCGGAAACTACTAGGCCGATCAAATTGGAAATTTGCACTTTGAGATTATCGTCCGGCCCTCCATCTTTTTGATTGCCTTATAAATATTATTTATCCGCACCCCGAGAAGTGAAAGTGTTATTGTTACAATCAGAGTAGTCTTTCTCAAGTGCCGCCATTTCGATAAAAACATTATTAGCGGGCCGAACAATGACCACAATCGCACAAAATAGAATTTTGACCAATCGTTTGTTTCAGACGTCAACGGCGGTCGGAATCACAACGCCCGACGATAAAAAACGTTTGAGACACGACCTGCGCACCATAAAATATGATGTACAATTTCGAATAAAATGCTTTGAAAAAATGTAAGATGTTACTTCAAACGTGTATAAATGTAACTGTGAAATACTAACACTGTAAATTTAACCGTTTCTCTAAATTTAATTCCCGAAAATCACTTTGAAAATGGGTATTCACACTAAAATACGGTCTTAAGGGGGGGGATATCATTAGGCAAAAAAAACATGCTGATTTTTTTTTCAAAGTACGATTTCTTTATCTTTTTTGAGACCTAGGGTTTTATGACTACTTTCAGCTGTTTCGTGGTATTTTTTATTTATTAATCTTTAGCAATTTCGGAGGTATAGCACGGTCTCCTAAACGGATTGCAGCGGACGTTGTCAGGCGGCGTGACACGTAGCGTCTGCGGGATTAATCGGGGAAAAAATCAGCCAAGATTTTCCTCCCATTGACACTCATACGCAAAATATGAACCAAGAAAAAGTGAGAAATGTAGAAAATCGATGAAATGGTACGCTTTGAAACAAAAAGCTTGAATTTTTCGGAAAAAATAGATACATTTTGCAATTAAAAATACTTTTAAAAAATGTTCATACAAATTTAGGGTCATAATTTAAACAATATGGTTATCAAGTTTTATATGAAATCCCATCAGAAACGGTCGATTATTTTTTTCGCTATACGTCATGCCACTTCTGAAAATGCAGTTCAAAAGACCGTGCCATACTTCCACCATTTTAAAGATTAAAAAATCGCCATGTAACAGCCAAAAGTCTATAATAAAATATACTCTAAGTCTCAAAATCGTTTCTTTTGAAAAAAAATCATGAAATTCAGCAAATGTTTTTCTCTCCTAGAGGTACCCCCCCCCCCCCCCCCCCCCGAGACAACGACGAATATTACAAAATTCGGCAATCGCGAAGCAGACCCCAATCTATTAGAACTTCGTAGGCAGTGAAGGGTCTTACCTGCGAGGTGCGTTGCAGTACGTTAATCGAGAATTATCGGCTTTAGGAGAGCTTTGGCTGCCAGGACCTTCGCACTGCGGTGGAAAACGAAATAGTGAAGAGAATCGCTGGCGATGAACGTCGCACTAGAGCTAAGAACGAAATTTTCCAGAGCCATAGCCTGCGAGCCACGTCGCAGTACGATAATAGAAAATTCTTAGATAGTGGAGAGCGCGGCCTTCGCACCCCATCGCATTGCAATAATCGAGAAGTCTTAAGGGGGAATATACTTTTGTTCATTTTTTTAGCCTTTTTTCCTACATCTTCCAGAAAAGAAGAGCAAGAGAATGTTGAATTAGAAGGACAATTGCATGGTCCAGGCATCACCGATTAAAGGTAAACACGAAATTTCCACGATATTACGGTACTTAAATCAATAAACGCGTTTTTCTCGAAACTGTGTTTTTTGACACAGGCGTAGCGCCTCGAGTTTTCAATCGATTGACTTCAAATTTTAACTCTAGCTTCTTGACAACATTTTCTAGTCCAGTACGTAGGATTTTTTCGATAAGTTGAAATTAAAAAAAATTATCATCGATAATCGACTGATTTTTTACATTTTTTTTCTTCATATTAACGCCATTTTTTTAATTAAAATTTTTTAAAACCCCTACGTACTGGACTACTTTTTTATATCTACTTTCAAAATATTTTTCGTTTTTTGTTCTAGCTTGAAAATCATGACGTGTGCGAATACGCCTGTAGAGGACTATGAAAAAAAGGAGTTTCGTTTTATCGACTAATGCGCCGCCATTTTGTTTCAAAATAATAAAAAAAAAAAAATTTACTTCAAGTCTTGGGTGAATATTTGCAAGTGGGGCTCCAACCCTAATCGGCTCCGAATTTTTTTTCACATGTTCGGGGCTATTCTACAGCATGAAAATATGTTTTTTTATGACGGAGGAGGGATATTTTATGAAAAAAAAATATTTTCCGGCAACACAAACAAACGCAAAGAAACCTATATCATTTGACCTACTTGATGTCACTAAACCCGTTTCCTCCATACCTTTAAAAAAGTTTAAAAAAGCGTTTGGGGGTTGAAATAAGGGTTGAAATTGTCTTCCCCCGCCTTAAATATTATAAACAAAGTGCCCGGAAATACATCGACTCGGTACAAAATGTCTAAATTGCTTTTCTAGCTGAACCCCCACTTGTAAATATTTACCAACACTTGTACTGACATGTATTAAAAAACAGAATTAAAAAATAGTGTTTTATTTTTCTTGAATAAATTGTCAAAAATGATCCTTGATTTCGCCCTCACAAAGGTATATTCCCCCTTAAGCAGTGGAGAATGTCACTCGCTAGCCATCTCGCACTACAATACTGAAGAATTCGCCGATAGTGGATTGCGTCAGCTGCGAGGAACGCACGCCGAGAAGCTGGTCACGTAATGCACAAGAATCAGGCGTTTCGGGAAACAAAGAAATACTGCAAAACGTTCAGTTGTCACAGCGGAAAAAAATCAGGTACGGATGATCAGGAGAAGTAGATGAAACTCTGCTGAACTTGCTTGGTAAGGATACGTAATAAAAACAAAAACCCTGATATACCGTCTAACAATAGATCGATGGACTAGAATGATGAAAAAAGCCTTCGAAAGGAGACCAAACAAGAATTGACGAAAAAAGTATCCTTCCGCAGAGTACTGTCTTCAGCAACAGAACTCAATCCGGAAATAAATACTGCCATGACTGGGATGGCCATTGAAAAGGACGCACTTCACACGGTGGCACAGTTCCAAACCAAAACTGACATCTGCGCTAGTCGGATGCCCATGATTTCAGAAATCACTGACCCATCGACGTTCAACGAAAAATTTCAGACAGTGGAAATCCCCAGTGATGCTGGAAGATTACCACCTGCATCTGCATCGTACATCTATCGTAGTATGAAAAAATGAATAGGATTTCTTTTGAGAGGGTTTATTTATCACATATTAAAGTATAAAAAAAAGTTATTATAATTTTCATGAAAAATGGTGGCGACAGAGCCCATCTTGAAAAACATTTTTTTTACAAATAGCTTCACGGGAGGACGGTTTTCTCGTAAAGTATAAGACCGGGAACAAAAAAAAATGATAATATATATATTATTAGCTATGGGACTACGTAGGGATTTTTTAATCAACTTTTTGAAAAATGGCGCATTTTGAAAGAAATAAATTGAGATTTTTTGCCCCAAAAATAAGCAGTAAATTGTTTATAAAAAAATATTACATTCAATCAAAAAACGGCTACGTACTTTCATAGAGAATGTAATTGTGAAGCTACTATCAAAATTTCAAATCGATCCATGCAAAGGTGCTCGCGTAATCCGTTCTTCCACTTTGAAAAAAGTGGTTTCGAGAAAAACGCGTTTAACGCTGTACGAGGCGCTGCGGCAATATCGATAATTGAACCTTTAAAAAAATGGGCTACAGGACTAATTGCATATTATTTTTATGACCCGAAAGTATTTTTGAAATTAAAAAAAAAACTTTTTTTTTTGTAAAATGTACCCCATGAATGGAATATCCACACCAATTTCTAGATTCTTATCTCTTCTCTTTTAGGAGTTATAATTTTCCAAAAAGTGTCAATTTCAGAAATTTCCAAAAAATGTTAACGTTGATAGCTCCTGAATTAATTGAGATATCGACAAATGTCACTGTATAATTTGTTTTCATTTTGAAGCTTACTTTCGTTAAAAAATATGAAAAAAGTTATCAATCATCAATGGCAACGTTTTTTTGCTTCTAAAGTGAAAACTATTTTTTTTAAGATGATAAACCTTTTTTATTTTTTTCAAAAAATTCTCTCAAATAGAGTGACCCGTTCTATGATTTTTAAGACTAGTTTCATCGTGGGCTCATTTTTCCTTCTATTTTTTTCGAATTACCATCTTTTTTAGAAGATTTTAATCACATTTGAATGTCCAAAAATGTTATTAATTATTTTGTGATTTCCCATTCGGCTTCGACAGGCCTGAAACGGTTTATTATTAATTTGTGCTGAATTTAACAAAAAAAAAAAAATGATGTCGAATACGAAAAAAAATGGTTGAATGCGTAGCTGTGGAGTGCGCTGCAATTAATTGGTCACGGAACGAGCTTGGTCGGGATTCGTAGGTTCTTCATAAGCCCCCACATATACACGAAACCCAAACTATTCCAAGTGCACACATGCCCTGGTGGCTCTTCACGTATACCTCCATACATCCCTACAATGGTGGCCTTCTCTTCGGGGTGATAAAATCTCAATTTATAAGTGTCCCACGGCCACAATATCGAAGATCGAAGGCTAGATAAGGCCATTCTTATTCTCGGGCTTTCGCGAGAGAGGGCGGATAAGCCCCGCTTGCTGCTGCCTTTGCTCACTCGCTCGCGCGCAAGCACGCACACACGTGGACAACGAGCACACACGGGTGGAAAAAACACACGTGTGCACGTAGGCAAAGAGTTCGGAGGGCTCGCGAGCTCGCAGGGTCCCGTGTATGGTATCAGAGACGATGATATTACTCGAGAGCACGCGAGCTGCTTAGCATGCAAATGCATGAAAGCAATAAACTACTCAATACGTTGCGGGGAATTTACCCTTTCCTCCCTCCCCCGCCCCCGCCCGTCTACCGATCGATTTAGCCTGCGCCAGGTTAAATTCCCAATTTAAACGTGCACCCCCAACCACATCAGCGACGTGTGTGTTTTTCTTTTGCGTGGGTGTACGTGCGCTGTATTGCACCCTTGGTAGGCTCAGTGTGTTTCACGTTCGCTGTTGCGCGAGCACCCACACAGCTACGCTCGGTTCGAATTGTTAGTCACAAACTATCAAAACCGCCTCGCGCGCTCAACGCGATCAATGCGAAAATGGGCTTCGATTGAATTTCCCATAAGCAAAATGCACCCTAACGATTGCGAGCAACGCATCGTTCGGTTTGGGGCTGCAGCTTTGCCCCTCTCGCAGGGTCGTCTCATCGTAAACCTACATGAATACCTTGAAACATTTCGAGGCAAAATTTAGATGAGATTTTTTCAAACAAACTATTGTTTAGTGTACTAATAAGTGGAAAATGATTTTTTTTACCGAGTCAACTATATGTGGCTATAAATAAAAGCTTGCGGTGCTTAATTTTTTAAATGTTTAACGGGAGATATACGCCTAGATGGTGGAGGTCGAGGATTTAGAAGCTATGGACATTCCATTGACCGTGGAAGACCTACGCTATGGGCCTGGTATCGATAATTCCATGTAAGTTGACAAATTTCATGATTTATTCATTCCCAAATTTTCAAACGCGTTTTTCTCAAAACCACGTTTTTAAAATAGGTACCCAAAATTTCTCGAAAAATCAATGAACCGATTGCCTTGAGGTTTTTTGTGGTTATTCTATACACCATTATCTAATATACTTGTCATAGGATTTTTTTCCGTTACTTAGTTTTTGTTTTATAGGCAAAATAATAACTAATTTTTGGCCCAAAAATCACTATTTATGTTCAAACGTTCGCCATTTTGTCATAAATCGATATTTTCAAAATCGGCTATGACAAGTACTAGATTATAGTATCTAATTTAATAATCTTTTTGGTTTTTTTTTCAGATGATTTTTGAAGAAACGCCAGTGGATACCGTATACGCAGATTTTTTTACGGTGCTCCAAGGATCATACAATATCCTTGTATATTTTTGATATTTTTGAATAAAGAAAATTTAACATGTTTTTGAAAGTATATACTTTTAGATAATTAAAACTCCAATTCGAAATTTCACATAGTTTTCCTTGAAAAAATTCACAAAAATGACGTTTTTCCGGCTCATAGGTACATATATTCCCTTAATACATTCGATCAATTCAGTTTCATTAACCGTCTTTAATTTGGCACAATAGTAATTAGAGAAATTATTATCCCACGTTTATACTCAGTGGTAGGATTTTTATTCAAGAGATCTACAGTTGTTTTAAAGTAAATTAAATACAATTCATATGTTAACGAATTTATGTATATTAAATATTATATATCTAAATTTTGGGCACCCCAAGCTTTTGTTTATTGTTACATATAGGTGACATGGTAAAAAAAAATATTTTCTACTTTTTAGTACATTAAATAAAAGTTTGTTAAAAAAGAAAATTTACGTCAAAATTGTTTTTTACATTTTAGTCTTTAATTCATTTTACTAGAGCTCTGAAATATTTGCAAAGAAGGATTAATCCTTCCAATCGAACCGGTCCTATTATTGGTTGATTGTCAAGAGAAATCCTGGAGAACTGTGATAGGTGGCATCTATCATAGATGTTGGATCACCACCTATTGAACCTTACCTTTTAACCTACTTTCCCTATTGAACCCCTTTAACGATTGTGCAATCCGAGAGCACGTAGAGCCAATTCATATGTTCACATGTACTTTCCATGTATTGTCACCTCTTAGATGCATATTTGCAAAATTTCAGAGCTCTAAGCAGTCGGAAAGTGGGTGAAATAACGATTTTTCGTTTTGCATCTCACTGAATTTCATTCTCACAGTTATATTTTTATATTATTATTTTTTTTAAATGGAATCATGCATTGTCACGTCTTGGATGTATGGTTGCAAAATTTCAGAACTGTAAGCAGTCGAGAAATGGGTGAAATATCGATTTTCCATTTTGCATCTCGCAGAAAGTCAAGTTAGTTATTATTTTTTTCATTTTCAATTTTTTTAAGTTGAATCATGCATTGTCACCTCTTCGATGCATGTTTGCAAAATTTCAGAGCCTAATCAGTCGGGAAGTGGATGAAATATCGATATTCCGTTTTGCAACTTACACCACGTCAAGTTAGTTTTATCTACAGTTATTTTTACAAGCTTGTAAAACAATCAATCACAATAAGTAAGATTTGTTAAAATACGTTTTTTTTGCGTATTCGGCCACATATTTTTTTCTTTAGTTGCCGACGTTTTCACAATACAATTCACGGCATCATCTGCAAGTTAAATTGCAATATCTTGCAGTCGATGCTCTTGTATGTGTACGTGGTGGCATTTAGGAATTTGAAAAACTCCACGCGATCGGTGTGAACGGAGGACGAGAGTGCCGGTCACGTCGCGGAGTGGAATCTTTTTTACCGAAACGAGATCCTACTGGTCTTTTAGTATATGTCTATATCTATATACAAACATACTTTCATATATACATATACATATATATATATATATATATATATATACATGCATATATATATGTGTGTGTGTGTGTGTGTGTGTGTGTGTGTGTGTGTGTGTGTGTGTGTGTGTGTGTGTGTGTGTGTGTGTGTGTGTGTGTGTGTGTGTGTGTGTGTGTGTGTGTGTGTGTGTGTGTGTGTGTGTGTGTGTGTGTGTGTGTGTGTGTGTGTATAATACAGGGTGCCCTGTTATGAATGGATAATCCTATAGGTTGATAATTGTCGATAGGTCAGATCATGTCCTACTATTTGCTGAAATTTCAGTTAGTATAAGTCCCACGGTTTTTGAGATTTTCAGCTTTACGTTATTTAAAAAAAAAAACATCTTTCGTTTTTCGCATGCCATTTCTACAAATGATATGAATCAACAATAATTAAGCAACTTTTTAAAGTAATTGGCACGATATGCATAGTACATTTTTTTACACCGTAGGCTATCAAAGTCAGATGTTCGAATTGGTTTGTATACAAATTCTGCATAATATCTTTTTCATAAAGTTTCCTTAACATTTAACGTTAAAAAAGGACTTTTCCAGATAAAACAAATAACCAAGAGTATTTTTTAAAAACCAGGGTCAAAAAAAGTTATCAATTGTAAAAATGACATGCCAAAAACCAAAAGCAGATGATTTTGATCTTGAAAACCGTGGGACTGCTACTAGAATGGAAATCCAGCATATAGTAGGACATGATCTGACATATCGACGGTTGCAGGATTATCCATTCATAACAGGACACCCAGTATATATGTGTATATATATACAAATAGCATAGCACGAAAGACCACCGGACGTCGATCATTAAATCGTTAGATCTGCATTAGCGCGTCTCGGGGCCTACTCGAAACGTCTGTAATCTAAGCATCGATCTCCGGTGGTCGTGGTAACGCGTTTCTAATTGATACCTGATCGGTACGATTCTTATGGGTCGTTTTTTCGACTTCTCAACCGACCCGCCTGATGCCCTCGAAATTTACCTGGTACCCATACACATGCACTTAATATATATATATATATATATATATATATGCGTATTCTTAAGAATGGGTGACCGGAAATCGCATTAGAGTCGACCATATGTATTTCCTTTGGCATTGAGTCTCAGGGATACTTCGTGCGTCGACATAATTGAGACATTATTGCCTTGAGATTCGTGAGAATCGGTAATTCGCGCCGTATCATGAAGCACCGAGCGCGATCACGTTTATTCTTACGCCGCACGTGATGCTCTTAATTCGTTCGACATGGCACTGGGACAAATTGAGCGACTGTTTTTATTACGTGAAAAATGTGATGGATCGATCGCATGATTCGATTTTCAGCACACCGACATATGTATAAGCCGACATTGGTGGATGGGTGGTCGGGGATACTTGGAGCGGTGAACGCCCAATCGGACACCGGCTGGCGCATCAAACAGCAAACGGAAGGCCAATACTTTTGAAGTGTACATTAGGGTGGTTGAAAAAAATCGATTTTTTTTCTCAACGAAAGTTGAAGTATGTCAAGAAAAAGAAAGTTTTGCAAAATTTGAGGATTCTAAACAATTTTTTGGTTAGTGCTCAAACGCTTTTTTCATGTTTTTTTTTTCATGATTATCGGAGTATTAATTTTTTTATCTCGATGCAGGAAATGTTGGTGGGTGATCCAATGTAAGTATTAATTTAATTTTTTCTGTAACAATGCACCATTTTTATTTACATATTTTTCTACCATAAACAATTTGTATTTGCAGATTAAGAAGCAATATATGTAATTAGGTTGTGAAAATTATATCAACCGCTTGATGAACAAAAACACGGTGTTTACATCACTGAACGTTTAACAAGTATACGTGTTTTTTTTTGGAGTGATCTGTTGTTTTGGAGTAAGAAAACAAAGCCATACGGATTCGAGAGTTACTGAGGTAGCTAAAATATTTCCGACTATGGAACACTTTTCACGAGAGGTACTCTGCTGTCTTGGACTCTGACAACGCCATTCGCAAATGAAAGATTGCTTAAAAAAATTGGTATACTTAAAACTATGTATAATAAAATTTCCCAATTCAATTTTTTACTGCTCGTATTATCCCGTGCAGAAATTTTGGCAGGGATACAGCTGGATTCTGACTTGTATCCCGGGCTCCCAGTCGGGATCTAGTCCGATATCGGATCAGATTCGAAAACTAAATGTAAGATCCGTAAACTGGATTCCATTAGGGATCCAGAACCGGATCCTTTAATGACTCTAAATAGATTCCCCATGGAATCATTGAGGAATCTGGGAAGGATCACGGGTGAATACAGGCTGAAATAAAATGTCAAAAATGGAATTATGACATGTTAAATTTATTATAAATATAAATAACATTTATAAAGTTTTGGTGCATTAAACTATCAATAAAAAAAAATTTGTCCAAAGATTCAAATGGCAGATCGCGCTCATCGCGAGATTTTGATGTGAATTAAAAAAAATTCACATCAAAATCTGTGAATGCAAATGTACTGACAAGAAATTATAAATACAAAAAAATTCACAAATTAGTTGTGAATTTTTTCGTATTTAAGACAAATTAAAATCAAATTCAAAATGATTAGATTAAAATTTGCGCCAAAAGTGAGTTCGTACGTATTTTGAGAGAAAACATGGCCTCGAGGCAAATACATTTTTGCACATAACTTTTTGTGCGAACATTTCTTTGCCTCAACACAATGTTTTCTCTCAAAATACGTTTACACTTGTGGTGTAAATTTTAATTTAACTGTCGTGAATTCGATTTTTATTTTCTTCAACTTGAGGAAATTCACCACTCATTTTGTGATTTTTTTCATATTTATAATGTAATATTTGAAACTCACAACTTTTTTTGCAAAAATTTCTTTGCCTCGACGAAATGTTTTCTCTCGAAATACGTAAGAACTCACGGTTGGTGTAAATTTTAATCTAATCATTGTGAATTTGATTTTAATTTGTCTTAAATACATGTTTATACCCACCGACATGTCGGTGGGTATAAACAGAGACTTATTCCCCAAAACCGGTATCCCGGTTAGAATCCAACTTGCATCAGTATCGGAATATGTACGACGACGATGGCATAATTTAGAAAATTTTGGCATCACGTGTATTTTCGGTATTACTATGTAATTCCTATCTATAGATAGGAATCTATAGACAGAAATTCCTATCTATAGATAGGAATTCCATAGTAATACAGAAAATACACGTGACGCCAAAATTTTCAAAATGATGCCATCGTCGTCGTACCTATGCCGATACTGATGCAAGTTGGATTCTAACCGGGATACCGGTTTTGGGGGATCCATGACAAATCCTGATCGGGATTTGATCGGACATAGGGTATCCCGGTCAAAACTTCTGCACGGGATACAGGTTGAAAAATTCTCAAAATTAGTCTTTTTGAAGAGCCGGGGTGGGCCGGGCTTTACCCCTCACGCGGCGGTGGATGCAGCGGCACCTAGGTTAGATTAGGGAAGGGCGGTAGGGCGTAATAGGAACAGTTCAATTAGGAAGGGTATGGCAGTATTCTAGTCTCGAGGCAGCAATTTCGGGTTTTTTTTCGAGTTTGATGGAAAAAAAAAAAAAAAAAAACAAGAAAATTGTAATATCCACTTTCATAGTCTTTTTATTGATGTTTCAAGAACTGCGAAAAAAATGGAAAGTTATGGGCCTCTATATGTATATGGGTCTATACTTCAAGCAAACGCCAAAAAGTAAATCGAGTTTTTTAAATTTCTAAATTAAAATACTGCCTTCATTCATAAAAACCCGCAGGGGTATACGGTGAAACTCAGGAAATGCATACTACATACTTCTGTATCTATTTGATGTATACAGGGTGTCCCTCTTATCTCTGCCACCCGAAAGAACTCGTTAATTATCGACGTCACAAAAAAATGTTCGACACAAAAGTTGTACCGTGTGAAGGGGGCCATTAAATGCGACCATTTTTATTTATTTCGGTGGCCATTTGTCAGTGGTCATTTCGCTTCGTTAGTGGCTATTTGTTCGGTGGTTATTTCGTTAACGCACCGTGAAGGTCACCTCCAATTTTTCAAATGGAATGGTACATTTTTTGTTCAGCCATCTTATGGAGCATCTCAAGCCGCATGAATAACATTGGGGGTCAAAGTCGTTCAAGGTCATTCAAGGTCATTATCGATTATACAAATCTAAATATCTCGGATCACTGCCAAATATTTGGTAGTGATCCGAGATATTTAGATTTGTATTTCATTTTAATATGTGACCTTGAACGATCCTGAACGACTTTGACCCCCTAATGTTTTTATGCGACTTGAGGTGAACCACAGGATGATGGAAAAAAATGTACCATTCCGTTTGAAAAAGTGGAGGTGACCTTGACTGTGCGTCAGCGCCTCTACCGAAATAAAAAAAAAAAATGGTCGCATTCGATGGCCCCTTTCACACCGTACAACTGTTGTCTGGAACATTTTTTTGTGACGTCGATAATTACCGAGGTATTTCGGGTGGCAGAGATAAGAGGGACACCCTGTATACACACACGTATAAATAAACTTACATATGCACATACGCAAAATACCCAAATGAAAACGCAACATGCAGCGAAAAATCGATCTGTCTCTGAGGCATCGCCTCGATCGCGCATCCCCATTAAATACGAGAGCGCAATTCAAGGCTTCCTAGAAAATATTGAAGCGCGCGAGATTCATACGGAGTGAGTAATAAGGCGATACGAGGATCGCGCGGACCTCCTGCCCGTGATAATCCCGAAGGACTCTCATACAGATCGCAACAATATGCAAGCGAGGCGCGGCGCTGCGCTTCGAAAAATTACAGCCGCCAACAAAACCGAAAAAATCGGATGAATTGATGAAAAAAAGAAAAAAAAACAACAACAAGACATCATTCTACAATTTCGATCCTGCAATCGAGCACTCATCGAATGCCTGAACCGCTCGACTTATAAAAGTTTCTTTTTTCTTCGCTCCATATATCTTTCGTCCCGCTTTCCTGCCTTCCCATCCCCCTTGCCGTCATGCCAAACCTTTTTTTACCTTTTGTTTCGTTTCTTCATCGCCGCACGTATACCCGCGGCATCAGTTAATGACTGCGTTATGACGATTGCGGTGTCAATCTTCATTTGCAACTACGAGAAACCGGCACAGTCCCGCTGGGTAATCGAATGGCAAAATATATGTATATAGTGTGTGTATGTGGTGTGTACATACGTACATATATATATATATATATATATATATATATATATATATATATATATATATATATATATATGTACGAGTATACATTAGGGTGGCACAAATTTGAGCTCTATTTTTTGTCCTTTTACTCACCATGCAATTATCTTCTTTAAAGAAAAAAAAATGTCATGAAAGCTGTGAGCCGTAAAAAGATATTTAGAGGTCGCGAAAGTCCCCCAAAATGTCAGGTTTCCATTAAAAAATCGATTTTTTTTTTCGTCCATTTCTCACCCACGAATTTTACACTTTATCATTTTTTGATTAAGCTCGCGAAAGTTGTAGCCGGCCAATTAATATTTAGTGGTCGCTCAAAGTTTTCGAAATTCAGAATTCCGCAAAAAAAAAAATCTCGCATGCACTATAATTCCTTGTATCATAAAAACAAACTAAACAGCGAAGGGTTACATTTTCGGAATAATTTATTACAATGATTTGTAACAAATACCAATTAGACGATATATGTTATTATGTATTATTGTATTATGGCGTCGCTCGTCACAGAGTACAGCTACGATTGGTCTGCAGTTTGACTAACGAGACCCACTGTGGGACGTACGACGATGCGCGGAAAACTGTTTTCATAGAAAAAAAAGGATGAATTGTTTTGAAAATTTGGAAGTTTCGAAGCTCTTGAGCGACCACTAAATATTCATTGGTCAGATAGAGCTTTCGCGAGGTTAATTTAAAAATTGAAAAGCATAAAATTCATGGTTGAGAAGTGGGTGAAAAATAAAATCGATTTTTTAATGAAAATTATAATTTTTGGGAGGCTTGAGCAACCTATGAATATTTTTTGACCGTTCGCAGCTTTCGCGACAATTTTTTTGTTCAAATTACTTGGCGAAAGGTATTTACGGGGACCATTGAAGATATAATTGTCATGAGCGAAAATGTCCATTTCGATTCAACGATGCTTTCACATCGCAGTTTCCCTAGTATTCGCATGCATGCTATTATGCATTGAAGCCCCATGAGATTTCCAAAAAAATCGATTTTTCGCCAGATTTATAATTAATTAATGGCTCACTAAATTGATATACTAGTTTGAAAACCTGCAAAACTCAATGGCGTCAAAAGAACACGCCTAATCTTCTCTCCACACAACCACACGTTACCATATTTTCATCTAAAATAAATGTACTTCATTACTGTATCATTGAAAACCTGCAAAACTCAATGGCGTCAAAAGAACACGCCTAATCTTCTCTCCACACAACCACACGTTACCATATTTTCATCTAAAATAAATGTACATCATTACTGTACAAAATGCCATTATGTTAACATATGACCCATGACACGAAATTTTTATTTCTTCGAGTACCAAATAAATTCGCTTGGTTGTTTCAACCCATGTAATATTTTTTACAGAATTAACTAACGTTGTTCCCGTATTCCTATGCCTTTCCCATTTTCCAATAAAATAGAGCAATATAATCAAAAAGATCATTTTAAAAAGTTACAAAGAAAGATCATGCGAAAAACAATTAAGACAATGTTTCGAGGCAACTTTTTGAGACTCTTTATTTTAGGAGTAAAGTTAAGAGTCTCAATTTAAAATAGTATGTAGTAATTTTAAGTGTAAATAATTGTACTTGAGTAAAGTAAAGAGTCCCACTTTAAAAGAGTCTGTTTGCCTTGCGAATGTATGAACACAAACGAAAAAAACTGCGACCATGGTTATAAAAATTTCAATTATTTCGTGGACGGATTTTAAGTTTATGAATATCCCCGAATGTCTTCTGGTCCCCATATGCACCATATGCACCATATGAACGTAATCATTAATGTTGTATGCATAACAATTTTAATTCGTATGGATACCTCAAAATACAATTGTAAACTTATGTATGCTGCTTCAGCGATATGTGCAACCGGTCCCCATATATAGCTCGCCACAGCAACATATACACATACACACACATAGTGGTGGGGGGGGATGTATATATTCATATATTGTAGAAGCAGTTCTCCTCCCTAGCATAACGGGCGTCCTCTAATTAATTATTGTTGGACCTCTTCTTTTATCTTTTAATTTCTGTCTGTACCTCTCTCTCTCTCTCTCTCTCTCTCTCTCTCTCTCTCTCTCTCTCTCTCTCTCTCTCTCTCGTACTCTCTCATTTCTGAGATTTTATTTGCAGCCACACCAAGCGCTGCAATACTTGCAGCATTGATATACTTTGTATGTGTGTATTCGTGCGCGCGGCTGTGTATGTGTGTATGTTCGTGTGTGAGTGAGCGCGTGTATGTGTGTGTGTGTGTGTGTGTGTGTGTGTGTGTGTGTGTGTGTGTGTGTGTGTGTGCGCGTGCGTGCGTGTGTGTGTGTGTGTGTGCGTGTGCGTGTGTGTTTGTGAGCGCTGAATTAAAATCCAGCTCGATCAATGCGCGCAGAACGCTTATTTATCAAGCACTTGGAGCTTCTCCCGTAACGCGCACTTTTCTTGGTAATTAAAGTCGCGCTCTATATCTTTCTGGATCTCGTTATAACTATACGTGTATATAAAAAAAAAAAAGGAGAAAAAAATCACGAATTCGACGTCGAAATATGAGGCTCATTCTTTACTGCTTCGAAATATTATTATGCAAAAAAAAAAACTGCAATTGGTATAGTAAGAAAGGTGCAATTGACGAGACGGCGATGGGAAACGTACGCACGTGAAAAGTGATTTGCCACGACCGGTGGAGGAATAATGGAATTTTAGAGTGACGCCAAGTTGGCATGTTCTTTTGGACGAGAAATATGGAAATATCCTTCCGATGGGAACGAAATGCAGGAGATCGAAGTATCATTTTTTTTAAAGGGATATTCTGATTCCATGATAATCAAATGGTTATAGAAAAGGATTAATTGATACGGATATTTTGATGCTGGGGGTGCGATGTTTTCATTGGAACGTTTTTTATCAGGATATTCTTTATTGGGGGTATCTGAATATGAATTTCCGAATAAAATATATTTTATGGCGATATTTTTTATTTCGATTATCGGTTTAAACTCCCTCTATAATTCCAACAACAACAAAAAACGTAGAATTCGATCGTTATGGGAAAAAAAGACTAGCTTCGATTCGAATCCTATTATCAAATAATCTTTTATGTCCACCCGATTTCTCAAGGGCAGAGGGCGTTAATCGTTAAAGTGCATAGAAAATATCCCGAAAAAAAAGTATTTTTCATTTGTTTTTTTTTGTTTCAATTATCGTTTCAAAATTCCCTCTACAATTCCAAAAAACGTACAATTCTATCTTTATGGAAAAAAAGCATTACTTCGATTCGAATCCTAATATCACCACTTCATTGAAATAAAAAATAACCAAATGAAAAATATCCCAATAAAAAGTATTCCAATCGAATACTTTTTATTGGGATATTTTTCATTCAGTTTTTTTTTCGTCTCAATTATAGTTTCAAATTTGCTCCACAATTCCGAGGAAACGTACAATTATATTTTTATGCAAAAAAATCATTGCTTCGATTCGAATCCTAATATCACCACTTCATTGAAACAAAAAATAACCGGGTGAAAAATATCTCAATGAAAAGTATTCGAACAAAATACTTTTTATTGGGATATTTTTAATTTGTTTATTCTTTATTTCAAGTATCGTTTTAAATTTCCTCTGCAATTCCAAAGAAACGTACAATTTGATCCCTAGGGAACACAAATAATTGCTTCGATTCGAATCCTATTATTACCACTTAATTGAAATAAAAAAAAAACCAAATAAAAAATATGCCAATAAAAAGTATTCCAATAAAGTACTTTTTATTAGGATATTTTTAATTCGGTTATTTTTTGTTTCAATTATAATTCCAAACTTCCTCTACAGTCCAATGAAATGTACAATTCGATGCCCAGGGAAAACAAATAATTGCTCCCATTTGAATCCCATTATTACCACTGGATTAAAAAAAAAAGTAACCAAATGAAAAATATCCCAATAAAAAGTATCCGAACAAAATACTTTTTATTGCGATATTTTCCATTTGGATATTTTTTTTTCAATTATCGTTTCAAATTTCCTCCACAATTCCAAAGAAAGCCACAATTCGATCGTTATGTGGAAAACAAATAATTGCTTCGATTCGAATCCTATTATCAAATAATCTTTGACGTCCGCCCGAGTTCTCAAGGAAAGAGGGCGTTAATCGTTAAACTGCACGTAAACGTGATCGGCTCGGTCATCTAAGAGTGGCGTACGAGAAAATGTCAAGGCCCCAAGAATTCTCCCTGCCACACACGAATGGAGACCGCGCGTGTACAACCACCCTTGTTCCTCGCTCGTTTCTGGCGTATACGTGCGCGCATTTATGCGAGGAAAGTGGTGCATGGTAATTCGATTTAACCCTAATCTTCGACCTATCCGTCGAATCGATGACGAAGAAACAGCCCGCTCGCAGGACTCGCGGCTCACGACATGGCCTTTGCCCAAGAGGTGCTCTTCCGTAAATCAAGCAGACTGATCGCGCGTAAATTCCCCCACACTTCTCTCCCTCCATCCTGTGCACTTTTAACCTGACCAGGCCATTCTGCAAACATTACCTTCGCCAAGGACTTTTCCTCGAGTACGTCATGACGTTATTCCTTCCCTGAGAATGACGTTTTTCCCAAAATCCACAATCTCAGTATTTTCCTCAAAATTCACATAATTCTCAAAAGACACTCTTCTTTTTTTTCTTCTAAATTGTCCGCTTGTCTCAAAATGCTCGCGCCTATTGTTTTATAGTGAAAAGTAGTTTTCTCCTGTAATAAAATACAATTTTCACGGGACCATCAAAATTACGAAGGAAAAAATGGCAAAAATCGTTGAAAATAAATCCGTTCCATTTAACAGGTTGTGCGCATTTGTAACAGTGTAAAATCACTTATTTACGGGATTTTTTTGTAAAAAATCGTGATAAATTTTTATAAAAATTAGATGCTTAAAAAAGGATCATCTTAAGCGGCCATACTCAAAGTGGGCTCCGCAAGGCATCCGCTAGGGCTCCGACGAAAAAAACAACTCCATACCTCCCGAAAAATAGAAAAAAATTTCATCAATTTATAGTGGAATTAATACACAGGTAAAGTACCTATTTTTGTATGATTTTCATTGAAGAATAAACATGAAACAACGTTTTGCTTATTTTAGGGTTCTGCAAAATATTTAGCGTTACAAAAGGGTTGCGTCGTTAAAAAAGTTTGTGAACTGCTGATCTAAAGAATACTCTGTGATTTTAAAGTCCAGGAAGCACCTCTTGGTGCTTCCTGGTTATCCAGGTTATTAAATGTAAAAAAATAAAACAGATTTCGTTAGTATATTGGTTTATCCTATGATTAATCGAAGGACTTTCGGAAATATTACATTTAAACAAACTGCTCGTGTTCAAAGTGAGACTTAAGTTTTGCGATAAAATTGGCATTTTTCGTTCATCAAATCGAAAGTAAACATTGAAAAAAAAAAATCCTCCGATCGAAGACTATATTTTTACATCTAGGAAATTCCCCAAAAAATTCATAACGATCGATGCAGTAGTTTTTGAGATATTGTGGTCACCGACTTTGAAAAACTACTTTTGACAAAAAGCGTTAACAGTTTCAAACATAACAACTAAAAGTTAACATAACAGCTTACAAATCTTTCAATTTTGATCCGATCACCTTAAAATTTTTAGGAAACATTTATAAGATGATATACTGTCAAAATATATAGGTTTTGAAAATAGTGACTTTTCGAATTTTACAACTGGGCATAACCCCTTAAAACTATTGCACGTACGAATCTACCGGATACGAAACGCCACGTGTGTGCCAGCCTGTCGTATATGTAAAAGAGCATTGCGGCATGAGGGCGCCTGGCATTAAATAGAATTGCGCCGGCGTATAAACAATTGGATCGATAATTTAAGATCGTTATCAGATATATCCTCCCCTTTATATCGGTGCCAACGTCGTCTCCTCGCGACTGTAAATTCGTTCCCGACGAGTCTCGACCCAGTGGTTCTCACTTGTGGAGCTCACTAGATTACATATATATATATATATATATATATATATATATATATATATATATATATATATATATAGGGTGTTAGGAATGTCGATGCAAAGCCTTAAGGGGGTGATAGGTCACCTCGTTAGGAACATATCTAACCTAAGTTACCTTAGTCCCAAATCTCAAGGTTTCGATTTATCATGGTAAGTATGATTTTTTGAAAGTTTCCCAAAATTAGTCACTAACTCGTTTACCTCTTACGTTAATACTATTTTTAAAAAAATAGCATTAACATAAGAGGTATTTTTATTTTTCGACAAGTTTTTAATTATTCAACACGTCCCATTTAGTTAGTTGGGTGGATACAGATGATAGTATTGGTGATTGTCGATTGAATACACATTAAACTAAGACGCACATACGTTTTTAGTTACCAATTATTTTTTGATTGAACATTATGAACGAGTTAGTACCTAATTTTGGAAAATTTTCCAAAAAATCATACTCACTATAATAACGAGAGTATTATAGTGAGTATGTTATCTCGTTTAAATGCTTAAACGAGAAACGTTTAAGCATTTCTCGTTGCTTAAACGTTTAAACGTTTAAGCAACGAGAAATGCTTAAACTTTGGACTAAGGTAACCTAGGTTAGATATGTTCCTAACGAGGTGACCTATCACCCCCTTAAGGCGTTACATCGACCTTCCTAACACCGGGTAGGATATATTAATCCATTTTAATCTTACATGTGATTTATCTCGAAAAATACTGCTCCGATCCAGTATTGAGTATAATAAAACTTTTAGGGTTCAAAGGGCGGCCAGAAAAAAAACATCTTTTGGGGTCCAACATTTAAAATGGCGACGTTAAGATGGCCTACATGGTTTTTTAAAAATGGGATCATGATTTTTCTTCGCCGAAACATTTATCAGGTCAAAACTAACGACTTTTGTAAGAAACGTTTTTTGATAACGTTCATAATTAATAGGTTAGAATACCATTTTTCACTATTTTAGCGTTATCCAGAATGTACCACGATGAGGTAAAGTCTTCAACATTCCAAGTGTAAGTCTGCGTGTGTGTGATTTTGTTTGGGTTTGTTCGATAATCCAAAAAAAACCCAAACAAGGATGAGCTATTTGCGGCTCGTCTCTTCCGTTATCAAACAAAGCCAAGTGTAAGTGTGCGCGGGAGTTTGTTTGGGTTTGTTTGATAACGAAAGTGACGAGCCGCAAAGGCCTCATCTTTGTTTGGGTTTTTTTCGTTTATTGAAGAAACCCAAAGAAACCCACACACACGCACGCTTACATTTGTAATGTTGAAAACTTTACCTCATCGTGGTACATTCTAGATAACGCTAAAATAGTGAAAAATGGTATTCTAACCTATAAATTACGAACGTCGTCAAAAAACTTGTCCTACAAAAGTCGTTAGTTTTGGCCTGACAAATGTTTCGGTGAAGAAAAATCATGATCTCATTTTAAAAAACCATGTCAGCCATCTTAACGTCGCCATTTTGAATGTTTACCTCCTTTACCTCGTGGTACATTCTGGATAGCGCCGAAATCGTAAAAAATGGTATTCTAACCTAAAAATTATGAACATGATCAAGAAACTTTTTCCACAACATTTATTAGGTTTGGCGAGATAAATGATTTGGTGAAAAAAAATTCATGATCCCATTTTGAAAAAAAAAAAACATGTCGGCCATCCAAACGTCTCCATTTTGAATTTTGGAAGAATTTTTAACGTTCCTCTTTAAATTCTAATAGTCTTATGATAATCAATACTTGATCGGAGCAGTATTTTTCGAGATAAGTCAGGTGTAAGATGAAAATGGGACACCCGTTATATATGCATATACAATTTAGGGGTTGTTTTTTTTTATCCACGGGGTATGAGTCTCGCATCGTCAGTCTCATTTGTTACAAGTGCACGACACCGTTGTATTATAGCGCACATACCTGTTCAAAGCACGACGCGCTATTTGCACGCGTGCACGTAGATCGATGGCGAATTTTAAGTATTCGTGTGAGACAGCAAAGTTTTATTTCGCGGCGAGAGGAAGTGAGGCGTCGCCTTGAAAAATCTTGGCCAATCTTTACCGCTCGTTAATGATGCATTATTCGTACGAGCAAAAAAAACCGACAATAACAAAAGTACACGTACACCGGAAAAGAGGGAATCTATGTAAAAAAAAATGTATATAATCATGTCGTTATTTCAGACTAAATCTGCACATTATTATTCAATTTTTTTTTCGAGATTTCTAGTAGACCAAGAATTTTATTATGATTGAATGAGGCAACGAAATTTTCATTCGCTCGAACAGATTATTTGATTACGATGTAAATAATTTTTTTCGTCCCTCTGTACACGCACTCTCGGGGTACGTGGCTTGTGGGCCGATGTGTGTATAACACGTGTGGCCTCGATCTGTTTTGCAATTATCTCACATACGCTCGTTTGCACATGGACGCGCATATATATACAGGGTGGCCCGAAAAGTGACGTCCGAAGGGAAAATCTAGACGTCTCGTATCTATATAGGTATCCTTTAAGGGGTAACACCAGTCTAGCAGCCGAAATGAAGGCTTAATTTGGACGATCTTTTTAAGGGAGACTTTGTCCTTGGAGTGCCAAATTTCAGGTGTTTACATTTTATTTATTTTTAACGGAAACGAGTAAAGCTTTTTGAGTGCGGTTTTTTCTTGCTTTTATTCATGATATACAGAACGTTAAAAATTTTTTTTTAAAAAAAAAACCAAAATGGCGGCCGTTGAAGCTCCGCAAAAACAGGTCCTCAAATCGCGGGAGGTAAACGGCTGACATCACTGCCCCCTCTTTGTTGATCTGAAACACAAATTCAAAGCATATTATCAATCTGTGACCCTTTGGTCATGGAATGACGGATGGGTTTTTCGTTTAGTACAAATTTCGGAAAATGGCGGCAATTTAAAAAAAATCGAATTTTCGCGTTTTTTTTTCGCATAAAAAGATAAATAATAAATGCAAAAATGTATCTATCGAAAAAACGATCCGTCATTCCGTGAAGACATATTTTCTGAGTATGCTCTCCAAATTTCAGGTCGTTGTATTAATTACAGCGGTCAGGAGAATGTCAGCCATTTTTAAAAACGTCTTTTCGAGAAAAACGCGTTTAAAGTTTTGTAATGTGTTTACACAAATGTGTTTATAATTACCGCTAATCGGCAACGCCTGGTCCATAGAGACAAAGTCTCCCTTAAAGTATAATAAACAGAATAGGAGTTCTTTTTAAAGGGAGTATATTCAAGTATTCATATATTCAAGTATATTCAAGTATAATTGTTTTTATTATTATTGTTCGACAAAACGGCAGCGAGAGGGCCAATGTTCGAAATCATTTTTTAAGAAACACTTCCAGTAGCAGACAAATTTCTCGTGAAATATAAGATCTGAAACACAAAAAAACAAATTCATTAGCTATAGAAGTACGTAGGGATTTTTTATTTAATCAAATTTTGCAAAAATGGTGCACTTTTGACAAAAAAATCGATCTTTTGCTAAAAAAATAAGCCGTAAATTGGTTATAACATAAAAAGTTTACATTGAATCGAACAACCCCTACGTATTACAAAAACGTAATTGTGAAGCTACTGTCAACATCTCAAACTGATCCACGCAACCGTGTTGAAGCAATGTGTTCGCCAAGATTGAAAAAAGTGGTTTCGAGAAAAACGAATTTTTGTGATGTTAAAGCATTGTTTGAGCAAGTAAAAAAAAATGATTTTTTTAAAATCCTAGAGTGTTGTCACCCCTTAAAAAAGCGTCTTTGTATTTTTTTCTCGTGTGTATTTACTTATCTAGCGATTTTTCCACTCGTGTTATCCTCATAGCGGCGCTGTTAAGCAATAAATAAATAACAAACTGAACACCAATGTGAATGCCTTGCATTTAGATAAAAAAAATTGTAAAACAGGTTTAAGGGGATTAGTTATTAAAGCTCGAACGTTAAAAAAATACTTACACCACCCTAAAGACTCCCAATCGCTTTTTGAAACTCCTAGTTGTCTTAGAAATTTCAAAAAGCGATTGGTAGTTTTGTTTTGGGATTGGTTTCTTCCTGCAGGTTTGTAACTGCATACACAAAAGAGAAAAAAAAAACTCCACGCTACAGAAAAACTCGAAAAACTGCTATATTTCTAGAAAACTGCAAAAAAAATTCTGTAACATGGGGATGATTCGGATAGGTATACCACGCATCTACATTCCCCTATTCAGTGTCCCTTTTTGGGCCACCGTGTATACATACAGTACCGATCAAAAGTTTTCGATCCCTTTGGTTTATCGCGTTACCACCACTTGTAGCGCCAAAAAGGCCTTCATGATTGTTTTAAAGAAAACTACAAAACTTTTTTAATCGATCAATATACCATCGTAAAGAACACATCTTGAAGAAATTTCAGTAATTTTTTTATTGAAAAATATTACATTGTTTAGTGGCAAATGGCCGTCAATGAAATAATGTTTTTATATACACGGTTTGCGGTGACCAACATTGCGGCGAAGTGGATCATCTGAAAAAAAAAATGCGGATGGATTTAGTCAAATATAAGTATTAACTAGGCTTTAATCGAAGGATTTTAAAAAATATTCATTTTTCACAAAATGATGGACAGTCAAAGTTAATGGTTCGATTTTAACGAAATAAAACGGCCTTTTTTGGCTATAAAACGGCCATTTTTTTCGAAAAAAAAAATCCAACGATTAAAGACTACATTTTTATGTATTAAATAAGCCTGCAAAATTTTAAGAAGATCGGTTCATTAGTGTTCGAGTAATCTTGGTCACCGACTTCAGAAATGCCATTTTGAGAAAAACGCGTTTAGAGTTTCAATTTCCAGTCGTTTACACAACGGATTCTTCTCTTTCAACGCTCATATCTCAGTCAATTTTGTTCGGATCGACTTGAAATTTTCAGGACATATTCTCAGATACTTATACTTCAAAAAAGTGCAATAAAAAAAATCGATTTTTTCAAAATCGCAAGTGGGGGTAACCCCTTATGGCAAAGTTATATTACAATAATAACAACATTCATTCTATCTACCTATGAAGTTTCTTCTCGAAATAAGGAATAAATTGAATTACATGGTTCTAATACAGTTTTGCAATGATCCGAAACGATCGAAAACTTTTGACCACTACTGTATATATGTAGGTGGAACGTGGGCGTTGAATCGGGGCATACAATGTGAGACATATGTATAGAGAAGCTTATTGAACGTCGACCTGCACCACCCGAACCGTGTTACAACCCTTTGACGAGTGCGTGCACGCGATCCTTTTACTATGCACATGTGACGTCATCATGCACACCATATCGTCCAGGGAGCCAGATATACAACGAAATCTTCTCTCTCTCTCTCTCTCTCTCTCTCTCTCTCTCTCTCTCTCTCTCTCTCTCTCTCTCTCACGCTCTTTCTCTCTCTTTCTCCATATCCGTATATACATATAGATAAATAAATAAATCGTATGCTGTATGTAGTTCATATTAGGTACAAGCAAGGAACGAACGGTTGGCCGCCCGCGCGCGTATGTAAATCAAAGGTAACTACACGCGAAGCGACATGCTGTACTTGCTTTTAAATTGCTCCGTTTGATTGGTAGCGATGCATTAATCGTTATTATGCTAATTCAGCTTGGAACCCAGTCTGCGCCGTTAGCTGCGATACTGGGTCGTTGGATGATGGAGCTATCGGTGCAATACAGAGGCGATTCTCTCTCCTCCTCTCTGCCCCTCTCGTATCGCCACTTTAGGTCGATACATTATTTAAATTGTTCGCCATTACGCATCACGTGCATAACGTAGACCAATGGGGCTGCACCTGTAACTGAGAATGAAAGAGGGAAAGGCAGACAGCCGGAGAAAGAGAGAGAGAGAAGCTTTTTCGATAAATGAGCTTTTGCTATTCCATGATAAATCAAACAGCATGTAAAAAACGATTTTAAAACTAATACATCGCGAACAGTTTCTTTTTTACTGCTGACATATCATTGCAAGTGAAACTTTTGCAACAAAGTTATTGGACGTTCGATGGAAAAAGATAAACGGAGGAAAAACAATTCTATATTACCGCAAAGTTCATGGAAAATAGGTGTAATTGTAGCGGTCGCTGCGGGGCGAAATTGGCATGTCTGCCTGGCCTCGCCATTACGATAATTCGCCTGATCAATATTGCCCGTTCGTTCTCTCTTCGGCGAAGAATAAAAAACACACGCAATGGCGAAAGCTCTCGTTGCGAGTGTTACGCTATGAGCTTTTGCCGTCTGTTGTAGAACGGCGAGAGGTTTGAAGGGCCCGTTTATAACGTCGCGGTGAGGAGCTTTTTTTTTCCTTCGAAAGCTCGTTGCTCGTACGTGCGTAAATTTTTCGCCGCTTCACACGATGCTTTTTCTCTCGATCACGCATGAGAGAGCGCGGGTAAAAATCAGAAAGGGATCCACACGGCAAAGCTCGCAGAGAAGGGCCTGGCTGAGGGTTGGGGGGAAGGGGGGGGGGGGGTACGTAATACACGCGAGTATGAGGTGTGGGCAAAAAGCTCCTCCGCGTGTGTCTCGTTTCGCCAGCTTTTCCCGCAATTTCTCTCGCGTGCTTTCCGCGTCCTCTGTGACTCTGCGTAATTTCTATTGCCCCATCCCCGTCTCCCCACCCTTGACGGCGCCTTTCTTTCCTTCATTTTACCACTTTTAATTCTTCTCTCACTCGTCACTCGCGGCTTTCGCGCCGTTTCTCATATATTCCTCGTGTACTCGTGCTTTCGCGGCGGAGAATCGCAAGCACGGCTCTGCGCTTCTCCCGGACGGAGCCCTCCGACAGAGACGCCTAAACACGCGGCCCTTGACGACGGAAATTCTTCCGCAACTTCGACAATCCCGGGAAACCGCCACCGTGGAAGACGATCCAAATGGGCCACTGTCGCGGAGCCGAGAAAGGCAAAAATACGGGGGATGGAGAGAAAAAGTAATTTACAATCAAGTGCGTGATGCATTCGAATCTCAGAGAGTCTGTAAAATTGTAGGATGTACCGTGAAACGGGGCTACTTTGAACAGGTTTTGGAAGCTTTTTGTAGGTTACTTTTTTTTAAGATGCTAGATACCAACTTTTCTTGCTCCAGTAGAACAGTGTGTCCTTTGGCTATCAAATGTATAAGAAAGTCAAGCTCCACCACCCCCTCACAATGGGGTATATACATTTTTTTAAGTGTCAAAGTAGCCCCCAGTGTGGAGCTTCTTTGACAGGGCATTGAAATGCAACTTATGTCAAAGATTAAGGGTTACTTTGGAATTATTTTGATAAAAAATGTAATATTGTATTATATTAAATTAAAATTAAAATTAAAATTAAATTAAAATTAAATTAAAAATTGTCATCGTTATTGAGGCCTTAGGCCACTCTAGAGGCCGAAAAATAGAATTTTTTGGGGATTTTTTTTTTCAGAAAAACTACCAAATTAAATCTCTGGGAAGCGAAAAATTTGCCTAAAAAATCTTCAGATAATTGTTAATAACAAATGAAGTATGCAATATAAAAAAAAATCCTACGTACTTCCATAGACAACGTATTATTCAAGATATATTCAATATTTCAAGTAAATCGGTTGAAAATTGAGTTATGTTTCCGGCCAACTTAAGGGCTTACCCCCACTTGCGACTTTCAAAAAATCGATTGTTTTTATTGCATTTTTTTGAAGCATAAGTATCTGAGAATATGTCCTGAAAATTTCAAGTCGATCCGAACAAAATTTACTGAGATATGAGCGTTGAAAGAGAAGAATCCGTTGTGTAAACGACCGGAAATTGAAACTTTAAACGCATTTTTCTCAAAATGGCATTTCTGAAGTCGGTGACCAAGATTACTCGAACACTAATGAATCGATCTTTTTGAAATTTTGCAGGCTTATTTAATACATGAAAATGTAGTCTTTAATCGTTCGATTTTTTTTTCGAAAAAAATGGCCGTTTTATAGCCAAAAAACGGCCGTTTTTTTTCGTTAAAATCGAACCATTAACTTTGACTGTCCGCCATTTTGTGAAAAATGAATATTTTTAAAATCCTTCGATTAAAGACTAGTTTATACTTATATTTGACTAAATCCATCCGCATTTTTTTTTTCAGATGATCCACTTCGCCGCAATGTTGGTCACCGCAAACCGTGTATATAAAAACATTATTTCATTGACGGCCATTTGCCACTAAACAATGTAATATTTTTCAATAAAAAAATTACTGAAAGTTCTTCAAGATGTGTTCTTTAAGATGGTATATTGATCGATTAAAAAAGTTTTGTAGTTTTCTGTTAAAAATTTCATGAAAAAGGCCTTTTTTGCGCTACAAGTGGGGGTAACGCCTTAAAAAATGCAGTTTTGAGATAAACGCTGCACAGCCGCCATTTTCAAATTAATCGCTTCAAAAAAATTATTCTATATAGTCACTGATATGTATGATAAACAACCTTTTTGTAATCTCGATGTATTTTGTAGTTTTTATGAAAAAAAAATCCTCAAGAAGCCTATTTTTCGGCCGCTGGAGTCTGCCCTTAAGGCAGCAGAACTCAAACAATTTTCGTTCAAACGACTTGAAATTTCAACTGAAGCTTCTTAGATCGCCTAAACAGTCAAGTACGAGCACTTTTTTTTCGATTAATCGAAAATTGTAAAAAATATATAACTTTTGAGGTGAATATTATGGTCGAAAAAACGAACTTTTTTTCAAACTCGTCTCTATTTTGATTTTAATTATTTTTTAATCTCCCTCATACTTGACTGCTAAAAATAATATAATTAACGAAAATATTTCACTCTTAGTTCCGGGACTAAATTTACGATAGTTCTACTGCGTGTCGCAGAGAGGGTTGGCTGAAAAACAGTAGTGCTATTGTGACTCGTGCGCCGCCATTTTGTATACTTTTGACAAATAATTTTTTTTGCATACTTCAATATATACATTATAAAACCTAAAAGTTCTTTTGACCATGTATTTTATTCCTTTCTTTAAAAAAATCTAATGAAAACGCTCGAAAATGGACAGCAGTGATACCCTCCCTTAAGGAAACATTTTACATAAAAATATCAAGTACCTGGGGTGCTATTATAGGCACTTAATGAGTCTTATAATTGTCATTGAGATCAAAATTAACTTGAGCAACACAACAATCAACTTTAGCAACATTATAACGAACTTCAACAACAAATTGTTGTTCAAGTTTATTACCCGCACCCGTCGCACGCCACAGAAGGTCAAGCGAGCTCGCTGCGTGCACATTTAAAACGTGTTTTGGCGCTCTGTCAAAATAGCCCCAAAAACTGTCAAAGTTACCCTGAATGTGAACGTAGCCCAAAGTAGTCAAAGTAAATGATGACGTTTTTCAAGTGATGTGCTGAATCGCAGTCGGTTTCGCGAATCTTCAGGAAGCAGTTTGATGGCTCCCCTAACCTCAATTGAGGGTGGCGATAGTAGCCTGCTGGATGTTGCAATCAATAAGGCCAGTCTGTCCTCTCGTACTTTTCAATTTTAGGATTGGCTCGTAGGAATTGTAAGATCAGGCCAAAGAAAGGATGGAGGCAAAAAGTAATGAACAATCAAGTGCAGGAGCCAATGCAACGAGGAGGTAAAGCTCCATCTGTATTCACACCAGGTATACTGTGGACTCTTAGGTGTGATGTTGCTTATTTCGAGGTGTGCAGAAGTGGAATGACATGTATGTGTGTGTAACATCCTTTATCCTGTTGTCGTTACTTCTTCCTTCGCGAGCTACATCGGCTTCATTCTCACTCTTTGGGTCTCGCATCATTTTCTATCTCTCTGCGCGAGCAATGGCTGGAATGTCGTAGTAATGCTGATACCACTGGCACTCGGTATGATACGTATACATGTATGGGTAAGAAAGATATAGTAATGTTGCCGATGCGGAAGATGCCACTTTGTGTTGGCTGGGAGGCTGGAAGCAACCTACAATATCTTCCCGACTCCGCGAGCCAGAAGAATATATATCCCACCTTCATAGAGTAGATATGTCTGTGCTCTCGGTACGCGGGTACAACCGCGCGCACAGAGCTCACTCCACCGCACGCGCCTCGGATATAATAAGTCACGTGACATTAATATTTGAAAGCAGTCGGTACGTGGATTGCATTTGGAGTGCCTACCAAGAGCTTCTTCGCAATGTTCCCTCTACCCTCCAAGTTCCTCAGTGTCGTTCTCTTCTTTTCCCCTTTCCCGCTGGCTCTTCTTTTCTTCTTTGCAACATTGGCCTCAACCTCGTCGCGAATAGGTGCAGGTACATCTGATGGTAGTTGTGGGTGGGTGTTGAGTATAGATCGTCTTCTCCGGGTGATACTCTGTCGCCATCTTCCGTTTCCGACTTGTCATTTTTCTTCTCGAGTCTTGTTCGGATACTGGCAGCGGTTGGCACGTATCGCCAAATTGTGGATTGGGTAAGGAAAAGTCTCTTGAGGTTGGATGAGACAGTCCGAGGCACAATTGGAGGCTCGCTGGTCCAGAGTTTGGAGACGTTGAACGTTGGGTTGGCTGTCTCTTATCCATTTCGTGATGGACCTGCTAGACTGTCAACTAGCTAGACCTTCTGTGGCGGGCGGTGAGTGCGGGGAATCAACTTGAACAACAATTTGTTGTTCAAGTTTATTATAATGTTGCTAAAGTTGATTGTAATGTTGCTCAAGTTGATTTTGACCTCAATGACAATTATAAGACTCATTAACTGCCTATAATAGCACCCCAGGTACTTGATATTTTTATGTAAAATGTTTCCTCAAGGGAGGGCACCACTGTAACTGCCCATTTTCCACGGTTTTCTTTGGATTTTTTTTTAAGAAAGGGTTAAAATACATTATCAAAAAAGTTTTTAGGTTTTGTAAGGTATATATTGAAGTATGTAAAAAAAAAAATTATTTGTCAAAAGTATACAAAATGGTGGCGCACGAGTCACTATAGCGCTACTGTTTTTCCGCCAACCCTCTCCGCGGCACGCAGTAGAACTGTCGTAAATTTAGTCCCGGAACTAAGAGTGAAATATTTTCGTTAATTATATTATTTTTGACAGTCGAGTACGGGGGGAATTAAAAAATAACTAAAAGAAAAATAGAGACGAGTTTGACAAAAAAGTTTGTTTTTTCGACCATAATTTTCATCTCAAAAGTGATGTATTTTTTGCAATTTTCGATTCATCGAAAAAAGCGCTCGTACTTGACTGTTAAAGCAATCTACGAAGCTACAGTTAACATTTCAAGTCAATTCGACGAAAATTGTTACAGTTCTGTTGCCTTAAGGGGGAATATCAGTGTGAAAAAAAATCGATTTTTTTTGCTTAAATGGATAGTTTTGGCCTTTAAGAATATGCCTACAAAATTTCAAAAAAATATTCGGCTTGGAAGTATTCGAAATTGGCGCCAAGCGTCGACGGTCTCAGAGCCTTCTATACGGGCCTTTCTATTCTTTAAACGCGTTTTTCTCGAAACCATGTTTTTTGACCTGGTTGACAGCATAACTCTGTCAAATTTTGTCCAATCGACTTCATTCAAAAAGGATTCTCTTCAGAAAATTTATCGCTATCGTCGCATCGAAGACTTTTTTATTAGCAATTGACTGCAAAATTATCGTGTAAAATTCGATTTTGTTTAAAGGGCCGCCATTTTTTTTCCAATAAAAATTTTCATATTTCCTACGATGCTGCGATAGCTATACTATTATAATTTAATAATCTTTTTGAATTTTTGATTTCACATGCTTGCTGTGGCACTTATGCTGTCAACCGTTGGGGAGTCTTTTTTTGAGACGCCATTTTGCGACCGCTCCTTTGCTTAATAAATTGTACTAAAAATAAAAATAAAAAATGTCCTTGTATGCGTCATTACTTCAATAATTAATACACAAAATTTCAAATAATTTGATTGAGATGTTTAAAAAAATCCCAAAAAATACTTCATTTTTCAGCCTGTCACACTGATATTCTCCCTTAATAACGATGACAATTTGGTTATAAAAAATCGTTGTTTTTCATTAATTTCATGTATAATGCATAAAATATTACACATTTTTACCAAAATGATTCCAAAGTACCCCTTAATCTTTGACATAAGTTGCATTTCAATGCCCTGTCAAAGAAGCCCAACACTCGGGGCTACTTTGACACTTAAAAAAATGTATAATTCAAATTATGAGGGGGTCGTGAAGCTTGACTTTCTTATACATTTGATAGCCAAAGGACACACTGTTCTATTGGAGCAAGAAAAGTTGGTATCTAGGATGTTAAAAAAATTTGACCTACAAACAACTTCCAAAACCTGTTCAAAGTAGCCCCGTAGTAATGCACCGCAATCTTATCGATATTTTGCACACTTCTTCAAAATAGCATTGACTAGTGATTGAACGAAGGTTTTTTTTCGATTACAACTAATTTTACAAGGCGTATACGTAGTGTAAATTGTACCAAAAACTTGAACCATTTTACATACAACTCTGCAAAAAATTCAAAATTCAATTTTTTTCAAAAATCCTTCGTTCAATCACGAACCATACTTATCTACTGACAGAAAAAAATTGGTTGTTTAATTTCAGGTAAAGTTATCATGAGTTATCCTGACCACCACGAGGACACTTTTTTTAGGGGTCTCCGGAAAGTATGTCCCATCGGCTGAATTTCCCAAATTTTTTGATGAATTAAAAAAAAGTATTGTTGAAATTTTGCTCTTTTATGTGCTTAACATTTTAAATAAAATAATTGATATATTATATATTTTTTTAAATAGAGAAACTTTGTTTTTTTTGGCTTCGAAACCCATGTAACCCCTTGATGACACTGCAGCCTGGTAGCTGGGAGCAAGCCAGCCAACTGCGCTCACCCAACCGAGCATTCGACGCGACGTTGCTTTGCATGGAAGGCTGCCGTACAACGCGTCCACCAATATTCACTTGCTCAATTTGGTTCTTTGGCCTGCATCAATCCTTGGTAGTCTTTCCTTATTGGCTTCTGGCTGCAAAAGTGAAATTTGACTGGGAAAGAGGATCAACGAAGGTCCATTTTGCAGCGTAAGGAATTGCGTCGTCGAACGAGTCCCCGCACACTGTACGAAGTGGCCATTCAATCCCGGATCCCGAGCTGGGCGACGAGTCTCTCAATCCTCTTTCGGAGAAAGGCTCTCGCCCTTCACGGTACGAAGAGATGTTACATTGGAGTGGTTGTGCTTCTGAATGGTACGTGGCACACGTGGGAAATTCGGTCTGCCGTATGGCCCATCACGGAACACAACGTTGTACGTTTCTCGTCATGTCCCACGGCGGCAGACGCAACGCGTGTTACCATCGTTGGTCACTCACGGATGCATAGAATTTTTCAATAGACCCGCTTTTCTGAGCGACCGCAGGGGGAGGGGTATAATTTTTTTTTCCACTTTACCCCGGTACACGTCCATCGCCGGGGCGAGTGATTGTGACGAGAGAGTCGCGGCCGTTTCGCAGAGACAAGATAACGTCCGGATCTCGGGGATTTCCCAGGTGATGCGGACCGCATTTTTGGCCCGTCTCTCGGAAACGGCGAGTCGATGCAAGGTACCTTGAAGGGTCTGCACAAGCTTGACATTTCAAAAACACGATTTATTTTATTATTTAGTAAAAAAAAACATCACTCCGAGATGCTTTTTTCGACAAATTTCAATGGAAATTGGGGTTTTGGGAGAAGTTAAAGGTGAATTTTTATTGAAGGGGTGAATATACATCGATAGGAACTTGAAAGATAATATTAAAAAACAAATGTTTTCCGCAACTTGCCCAAAAAGATGTGCCTTTATTGAATCAACGTTTGTTTTTTTTTGCGTTTTGATTTAAAATTCTGCTCTGCGATTACACTCTTCATAATCGTTTGCTCTTTGAAATCCTGTTTGATCCATCTAGCGCTGATTATTTTTCGATTTTTGGCAGAATTTTAAAGACGGATCATTGATTTTTGCGAATTATTCCAAACAACCCTTTGCCCCATTTTTAGTCATTTCTGGAGTCCACTTTCCAGGGAAAATGATCGAGATATTGGGACGAATCAAGCGGCATTCTCTAAGCCTATTAAAATCCCCCCCCCCCCCCCCCCAATAAGTTTATGTCACCCGTGGCCAAAAGAGTCGACATTTTTTTCTCCTTCACACTATCTCAAGAGTCCAACCGATGGGAAATTTTTTTCCGAATACAAATATCACGTACTTTTGTCGAAAGCTCAAGATTACGTCGCCCCAATGCATAAAACGCATTCCCATCCACATGCGGCGATTTTTAATAGAAATGGAGGGATTTGGGGAAAATTAATCGTGAATTCGTATTCAGGAGTGAGAAACAAATCTTTCGGGACTTATAAAAAAAAATTTCAACTCGCTGTTCATTTCTTTTCTATTTCAATTTAAACACAGCTTTGCGCGGATTCTCTGCTATCCGGCAAAAATGCGAAAATTCCTAAACCTCATGTTTATTGTCCCTTCAAAGTGTTGTCTGTTTCATTCGACTTAATGCACCCCATTCATACGTAGGATGGGTTCATTCCCTCATTTATTAATTTTTTTGCAATGTACCCATAATGGAATTTTGATCGTTTCGAATTAGAAGAACTCTCCTCTTGTGTTTCCCCGAAATCGGTGTATGATATGGATGAATAGTATGTAAAATACCGACCCCCTCATCCCAATGCTCCCAAGAGAAAAAAATATCGAAAATCGAACTGATTTCAAGGCTCCAAGCTCATGCAGACCTGTTGATTTGGAACCATGGAATATGGATACATTTTCGCACACGTATCACCCAGCATCAATGAGTTGCATCAACCTTCTCTCCAATTTATCCAAATAAGGTTCGCAGATGCAAAGTTTGTATAATCCAACGATCGATCTCTCGCAGCTTATTGACCTCGCGCTATCCCATTCTTATCGCGCCACGTACATATGCCCGAAATTTTACGATTTTTCATCTCACCCGGACCTTTCTCATCTCACCCTTTCTCTCTTCTCCTCCGCATGGAGAACGAAATTGAATGAATTTTTCATAGATCTCGCGGCGATCTCTAACCTTCTTGGGATGAAATACTGTATTGCAGCAAGACTGCTCTGACATGTATATATATATATATATATATATATATATATATACACAACGAATAGGGACAGAATCCCATCGGGGCTTTCGCGGGCGCAGTACCGATAAAACCCTGCGGATATTCCACTGCACTCTTCCGGTGTTTCGCTCGAGCGCGAAAAATCGTACGAGAAATAATATACGCGTCGCGGAGAGTACGTTGATCCTCGAAGCTCAAGAATGTTAGATTGAACGTGCAGTTTTAGGGGTGGTACCGAGAATGTCAACGACCTTGGGGGGTTTGTTAAAAGGAGTTCACCCAATATGGAGAACGGATACAATCTTGGTCGCGGTCCTCAATCTTTTCCAAGCGAAATCTCGATTTTGGCGACGGATCGGTTTCTAAAATGACCTTCATGCAAATATGATTTCACTCAAGCAAAGTTGATGTTGAAGAATTTGGCTTTGTATAATGTTGAGTATAGGGACATCGGGCCTGACGGATCGGTTTCTAAAATGACCTTCATGGAAATATGATTACATTTGACGAAAGTTGATGTTGAAGCATTTGGCTTTGAAGAATGTTGAGTCCAGGGACATTGGGCTACCACGAGAACGGTCCCCGAAGTCAAACGTCCTTAAAATTTCGGCAGCCATGACGCAACGGATCGCCCGTTCTGATAGGCGAAAGTCCCGGGCTCCGACGTAACCGGGAAAAATATACGAGGCCGCGGCGTGCATACGCGCAAATAGGGATGCAAAGGGTGGTAAGTTCGCACGTATATCCCCCATGGCTCGTTTCACAATATTTCAAGCGAAATGCAGAAGAGTTAGGTGTGTATGCGGGTGTTGGTGCACCGCGTCATATAGTTGCGATTCCTCCTGGTGGTATTGCACGCTGGGATGACGGGAAGGGGGGGGGGGGGGGTTGCGCGTAGCCTTAGAAATGGAATATCCCACTTTATGTTTTATACGATAGATCAGCTAGCTCGACTGTCATACGCCGCGTCCCAGGGATAAAGTAAGATAGACTGACGTCTTCTTGTGAGGGCGTGTGTGTGAGTGTGTGTGTGGGTGTATGAGTGTGCGTAAGCGCGCGAACGCGGATAAATTCAGCGCTGATACAACAGATCCCCTTCGTCCCCATTACTCGGCTTTGCCCCTTCACCAATGTAGATACGTGGATGCGCTACGGAGTCTCGTACCGCAACACTCACCCGGCACCCCGCGTGTATGCATTTATCTATTTATCCTCGGATATATGTGGCTCCGCATTTAAATGCATAATACGTGTATACGTGCGGATATACGCGAGGATCCGGAAAACGTCATCACCACATGTGTTGTGTATGGCCAATCCGTTTCTGCACCAGGCTACTCGCGAAATGTCGCAGTGATACGAGGGGAGGGAGAGAGGTATGCCCCAGGTGACATTTTTATATGAAGTTTTTATAAAAATTGAACAGTTAAATGAATCTACAAAGATGTTATACGGAAATGGACGTATAAATTCTTCATACGTTTTGTATAATCCTTGAGAACCTTACGCGACTGCGTACAGGAATCGACAAATTACCTACTGGGTGCGCAACTAAGTTTCCAGGTTTTTTGGACCAATGAAAAATCGAAAATTTCAAGACAAATAAAAAAAATGGTTCATTCGAAGTATCGTGCCTCGCTATTTACACATTTTTGCCATGTCTCTGGCAATACATAAATACCGCGACGATAAAAAGACGCGTCTTTGGACTGAAACCATTCGTCCGACCAATTTTGTATTGCATCGTAATTGGCCAAGTGCAGCCCACCCAAGGCATGCGCCATCGACCGGAACAAGTGGTAGTCTGAAGGGGCCAGGTCTGGCGAATACGGCGGGTGCGTTAGCAGATCCCATTTCAGTGTTTTTATGGTGACCTGGACGATGGAACTGCGATGGCATGGAGCGTTGTCGTGCTGCAATATCACACGTTCGTGTCTCGTGTCCCATTCTCGCCGTTTTTCGAGCAATACGTGGTTCAAATTGATTAGTTGTTGTCGGTAGCGATGCCCATTGACAGTTTCGCCCGGTTTCAGCAGCTCACAGTACACGATTCCTTTCCGGACCCACCAAACGCAGAGCATTGTCTTTTTTCCGAAGCGATTTGGCCGTGCCGTCGATGTTGACGCTTCGCCAAGTGAAAGCCACGATTTTCTGCATTTGGGATTCTCGAAATATATCCATTTTTCATCGCTTGTAACAATTCGATGCAGGAAACTCTTTCTGTTCTGCCGCAAAAGCAACATTTCGGAAGTGGCTCTTCGATTTTCCATTTGTCTCTCAGTCAACTCATGCGGAACCCACTTTCCTTCCTTATGAATTTTTCCCATGGCGTGCAAACGTTTCGAAATACATTGCCGAGTCACATTTAACGCCTCGGCAAGTTGATCTTCTGTTTGAGTGCCATCTTCATCCAACAACGCTTGCAGATCGGCGTCCGCAAATGTTTGCGATCCTCCCGACCGCTCCTTGTCGCCAGTCTCAAAATCGCCACTTCCGAACCGCTTGAACCAATCTCCAGACGTTGTTTTTCATGGTATACGTTCGCCGTAGGCCTCCTCAAGTAACCGACGTGCTTCAGTTGCTGTTTTTGTTAGGTTGAAGCAGAAAAGCAATGCTTCCCGCAAATGCTGTTTATTTGGCACAAACTTTGACATTTTCGAGGTTAGAAAAACGGTCGTTGTGTTGCGATGTTTGTTTATATTACGACTGGGTATTCTTAACAGATGTCCAAGCTACAAAGACACCCATTTTCAGACATGTATGCCGACTACATGTGTTGCTAGCGCCATCCGTGTGTGAAACCCGGGAACTCAGTTGCGCACCAGTATATAAAACAAAATTCTATGTTTTCATGTTAATATATTGATAAATCTGTAAAGATGTTGCACTGAAATGGCCATGTAAAATCTTCAGAGATTCTATGTTATCCTTGAAAATTTCGTGCGTATGAATATAAGAACGAAGAAAATTATATAAAAATACCCCATGTGAAATTCATATAAAGAATTGTATATATTCATAAACAGACAAAAATGATATATATCATTTTTTTCTATTCGTAAATACCAGGTGTAGAAGTATGAAACCGGATTTCTTTTTTGTAAAAATTACACGTCTGTTGTTTGAAAATTATAAAAAAAATATTTCATTCAAAATAATTTCCATTGCTATTTATACATTTTTCCCACCTCTCCGGCAGTTCATGAATGCCACGCCCAAAAAACAGTTCTCTTGAAGACAACCAGTTGTCGAGCCATTTTTGTATATTTTCATACGAATTGAAGCGTTGTTTAGCAAGAGCGTGTCCCATTGATGCGAATAGATGATAATCGGACGGAGCCAAGTCTGGAGAATAAGCCGCATGCGCTAGTATTTCCCAACTGAACGCCTCGATCGTTTCCCCCCGTGCAGAAATTTTGACCGGGATACCCTATGTCCGATCAAATCCCGATCAGGATTTGTCATGGATTCCCCAAAACCGGATCCCGGTTAGAATCCAACTTGTATCAGTATCGGCATATGTACGACGACGATGGCATCATTTTGAAAATTTTGGCGTCACGTGTATTTTCTGTATTACTATGGAATTCCTATCTATAGATAGGAATTTCTGTCTATAGATTCCTATCTATAAAATTCTTATCTATAGATAGGAATTACATAGTAATACCGAAAATACACGTGATGCCAAAATTTTCAAAATTAAGCCATCGTCGTCGCACATATTCCGATACTGATGCAAGTTGGATTCTAACCGGGATATCGGTTTTGGGGAATAAGTCTCTGTTTATACCCACCGACATGTCAGTGGGTATAAACATGTATTTAAGACAAATTAAAATCAGATTCACAATGATTAGATTAAAATTTACACCAACGGTGAGTTCTTACGTATTTCGAGAGAAAACATTTCGTCGAGGCAAAGAAATTTATGCAAAAAAAGTTGTGAGTTTCAAATATTACATTATAAATATGAAAAAAATCACAAAATGAGTTGTGAATTTCCTCAAGTCGAAGAAAATAAAAATCGAATTCACGACAGTTATATTAAAATTTACACCACAAGTGTAAATGTATTTTGAGAGAAAACATTGTGTTGAGGCAAAGAAATGTTCGCACAAAAAGTTATGTGCAAAAATTTCTTTGCCTCGAGGCAATGTTTTCTCTCCAAATACGTACGAACTCACTTTTGGCGAAAATTTTAATCTAATCATTTTGAATTTGATTTTAATTTGTCTTAAATGCGAAAAAATTCACAACTAATTTTGTGAATTTTTTTGTATTTATAATTTCTTGTCAATACATTTGCATTCACAGATTTTGATGTAAATTTTTTTTAATTCACATCAAAATCTCGCGATGAGCGCGATCTGCCATTTGAATCTTTGGACAAATTTTTTTTTACTTATAATTTAATGCACCAAAACTTTATAAATGTTATTTATTTTTATGATAAATTTAACATGTCATAATTCCATTTTTGAGATTTTATTTCAGCCTGTATTCACCCGTGATCCTTGCCAGATTCCACAATGATTCCATGGGGAATCTATTTAGAGTCATTAAAGGATCCGGTTCTGGATCCCTAATGGAATCCAGTTTACGGATCTTACATTTAGTCTTCGAATCTGATCCGATATCGGACTAGATCCCGACTGGGAGCCCGGGATACAAGTCAGAATCCAGCTGTATCCCTGCCAAAATTTCTGCACGAGCCTGACCCGTTTTGCCGTGTGTGGTGGAGCATTATCGTGAAGCAAAATGACTTTGTGTTGCCTTTTTCCATATTCCGGTCTTTCAAACCAATGGAGACGGCTTTCTGCGTCACATTCAATTGATCCGCGAGCTCTTGTTGACTTTGAGTATCATCAGCATCCAATAAGGCTTGCAATTCGTTGTCTGCGAACTTTTTCGTTGGTTTCCCACGCTCTTCGTTTCTCACGTCAAAATCACCACTTTCGAATTTTTTGAATCACTCGAAACACTGTGTTTTACCAGGAGCATGTTCACCGTAAGCTTCGACAAGCATTCGATGCGATTCTGCAGCGGTTTTCTTCGAATGATAACAGAAAACCAATGCTGTCCGCAAATCGTAGTTCGTAGGCACAAAACTCGACATGTTTAAGGTTATAGAAAAATATACCAGTGTAGGGAACTTGGGTTGTTGTGTGTTGAAAGTCTTCGTCAGCTGTTAGAGGGAGATGATAGCGCTGCAGAAGCGGTCTTAAGGTCCCTAAACTGATGGCAACCCGTGCGGAAAATTGATAGGGCATCCCTCATAAAAATAAGGGCCTTTAAGGGCTTCTTTGAGGCTTTCCCTATCAGGGAAGCCTCAAATAAGCCCTTCAAGGCCCTTATATGGCAATCCCGATAGGGGATGGCATAATAAGGGCCTTTGCGGGTCTTATTATGGCACTCCCGACAGGGATTGCCACAAGAGGGCCAGGTTTGGGCATTATGAGAAACGGACCAGTATACATGGCTTGGACTAAATCGTTTGTGGCATTTCAATTACTACACTCAATTATTCGATAATAGGTAAAAATAGGATAAAAACATGAGGGCATATAAAATTATTATATATTACGGTTACAAATCCTTCAAAACATTACATATTATTCTTATTTCCTTATTCACTCATGGTGGGATGCCAGCGCGTATGTTTGAACGATCCCATTGGGTTTTTTTAAACATTTTTATAGTGACTATTTTCGCCGAATACTTTCCATATGAAAAATTATTTCGCGTTGTGATAGTTAATATCACAATGATATTAACTAATTGATATTGTTTATGTGATACAGAAAATAATTATCGGAATTAATTTGGTCTCTTATGCCATATCTGCGACGAAGATGTCACAAGCACTCGGTACCATAGGGGCAGCGTGCATAGCTATGAGTGGGTGTGTACTAGGTTGAATACCGATATAGGTGAAATTTTCTTCGAAAAAAATCATTCCGAAAGGCCAGGGCCTGACGAATTACGATACAAAATCGTTGTGGTAAGCTCTCAATTAAGTGCTTAATTTCATTTTGGATTTATGAAATATTTTATGCACATAGTACACTTAGATTTGCAGCAAATAAAGATTTATTTGAATCAAATCTTTATTTATTCGATTCGAATAGATTAATTTTTTTCAAAAGAATAGCTGAAACGAATAAAAAAATATCTTTGGAACAAATAAGATCGTGTTAGGCCGTGAGACGCGGAAAAAACCTATCTCATTTAAATAGATCCTATTTAAATAAATTTAAAAAAAAAATTGCAGTGTATCGTGACCGTATATAAACGGACACATATACGCAGAAACACATACATTTACACACACGTGAGCATATCCATTGACAGGGATAATTTATGGGCACACCATGGTTTACATGAGGCGTCGATCAGACATCCTTGAAGGCCCTCATTATTCTGCCTTTAATGGCCCTCAGTAGCAAAGTGTGACCGGCCACTAAGGGCCTATGTGAGGCTACCCGATTAGGGCCCTATTAAAGTTAGGGAAATTCTATATGGGCCCGACCAAACCCCTGGTTGAATTTCCGCACGGGTAGCACCATCTATAGGGAAATTCCGGTTTCGTACTTCAACACCTGGTATATACAATTTTTTACATAAATTTCACAGAGAGTAACGGTGGTTTTCGGCAATTGGTATGTTTACATATAAATATACTTATATATTTATTTATCAATAATAAACAATGTAAATATACCAATGGCAGAAAACGATCATTACCATTCACTGTATGTGAAATTTATTGGTATAAATATACCGATAGCAGCAAACCACCACTACTGCTAATCTCAGGCTACGTACAATAATAAAACCACGAGCGAAGTAGTATCAATTATTATTATTATCGTTTTATTTTATGTTATTTTATTTTATTTAATTCGTACCCATGGGTACGAGAATTTTTCAGTAACAGCTGAAATTATCGTCGCATATGCTGGGCAATATTTATACCAAGCCCTGCACCATCGACGAGATTGGGTTTCCCAAGGGGGTTGAGACGTGCGGGCAACGTTTCGGATGGCACGATCGTTGCACGGGGAAAAATTAACTTTGCATCGTGGGAGGATGGGAAATGTACGAGAGTTTCTGGTAAATTTGTATATTTTCTCGGAGAGCGGAGTTACCAGGCTATCTTGCTTTTTCCCTTAAACAACCCTCGGTATCTCTCTCCATCACTCATTTTCTCCCTCACGCACACCATCTCTGTCTTTGTCTATGGCTGATTCGCCGTGATGGTGTTCGACTTTTGAGTGTCGGGACGTCAAAGCTCGAGATGAGCTCTGCTGGGATAGTGCGAGGCTCCGGGGATCCTCAACCCCCGGCCTTTGGGGGTGAATATACTCCGTATCTGTCTTTTCTCTTTACAACGCGGGCGAAGGGTCGCATAATACATACGTATATGCAGATGTACAGCACATACGTATTTTGGGGTGTGTGTGTGTGTGTGTGTGTGTGTGTGTGTGTGTGTGTGTGTGTGTGTGTGTGTGTGTGTGTGTGTGTGTGTGTGTGTGTGTGTGTGTGTGTGTGTGTGTGTGTGTGTGTGTGTGTGTGTGTGTGTGTGTGTGTGTGTGTGTGTGTGTGTGTGTGTGTGTGTGTGTGTGTGTGTGTGTGTGTGTGTGTGTGTGTGTGTGTGTGTGTGTGTGTGTGTGTGTGTGTGTGTGTGTGTGTGTGTGTGTGTGCCTGTGACGAGATAGGTGCTGCGTCGACGGGCTCTGTGGGTCGTCGCTCACGCCCGAATGCAAAATACCGCCCCTCGCCTCTCACCGATTCACCGAGGCAGGGGGGGAAAAAATTTCGAACTCCCTCCTTCCTCGACGAACCCGAGAACGGTACAACGTGGGTGACGTGTGTTCATTGGGAAATATAAGCTCGTTGGAGTCGTGATAGCCTTCGAGGAAAAACCTCGCGTACACCTCACTTCGTACTTTGCTCATTTTTTATCAGAACGAAAATTAATTTTTTTTAACTTCTGACATTTTGAAGCTGACCAAAAGGATTGTAACTCGTGATCTTTTGCAACAGAATATTTAATATATTTGTTTCGTGGAATATTTCCATTACGAGATTTATTGGTTACAAAAAATTGCAAATTCTGTTGTAGATGGCAAGAAATATTTATTCGATGGAAAAAAATGAGCTGAGAGATCATGAACTGAAGTTTTTTAAAATTCGAATCCTCACTTTCGTAAAATCCGTAAAATTTTACGTTAATTTTATAAGTTTTTTTTTTTCAGACGATGAAAACACCTCTTTACATATTTTTTGTCATCGTCATCGTAACATTTGTTTTAAGGTGGTCCTATCGCCAGGCTTCAATCCATAGGATTTTTTCATAATTTTATTTGAGCTTCAGTATGTATATTAATAATCATATCTGTAAAATGTCAGGGTCGTTTATCGATCTAGATACAGAGAAATATTAATATTGCGTATTTTTGTAAAGGAATTCCGCGACGACATACAAAAACCCAATTTCCGGTCGCTATAAAAGTGTATATAACAGTGGGAATCCATCGGATTCTTAAAAATAATCAGATTTACATACTTAACACTTGTAGTAATCCAGTGCTCTCAGAAAACAATTACGCTTATTGACCTATTTTTTATGTAATATCAAGTTTAATTTAAACTTCCGGTATTGGATTTATTACCACTGTCTGCGATAAAGAGACGTGACAGCAAGGCAACAGCTGACTGTAGTCCTAACCTCATCTCGCTCATTCGAATTTCCACTCATATTTCATTTTTAACCGACATATTTCGCCGACACAAGTTTCCCACGCTTTTTACCAGTCGTGGCCCGAATACAATGCTTTATATTTCCCGCACCTGACATTGTTTCGACAGATTTCGTTGAAAAGCATGGAGGTTAAACTCGCCTGGTTGAGTAAAAAGAGACGGAGCTAGAACCAATATTGCCAAATATCAAACCTAGAAATACTTCGCGAATCGTTGGAATAACTATTTTTTCATTTTTTAAATTAAATGTCAACATTCATTAAACAGTTTACACATGGAAAATTTAGTTATTACCATTTTTTTGTTGCATATGTTAAAAATACAAATTGTACAATTCTCAAGTATGATCAGTGGTATGACTAGTGTGAAACGATAGGACTACCTTAATCGAATCGTAGTAAAGATTATCGCGATGAGTCGCAATCTCCTCGGAATCCCGTCTCCACATTGAATTTGATTGTTTCGTCTAATTGGCAAACATGGTTGGCCACGGGGTAATATACGTTAGCGAGAAAGACGGCACTTCCCTCGGGCGCCTTTAGTGATTGGAGCGGTACGTTTTGATTTTTGTTTTTCGTTCTCGGAGTATCGCAATAAAAAGCAAAATTAGTCCTGATTCGACATTAGGATCGGTGGGTCAATTGGTACAACGAAATCTCGGTTTATAGCGCACGCGTCGTCGAGGGATACAAATTCGGAAAGAGCCGATTGTGATGATGATGATGATGATGATGATGATGATGATGATGATGATGATGATGATGATGATGATGATGATGGCGATGATGATAATGATGATGATGATGATGACGAAGACGATCTGTCTGCTCGCCAAATTTGTATGTCTATACTGTTGGCTTGACGACGAAAAATCGTCATACCCGCGCCATAAAGTACTCGATACGCCCTTACGAGACTGAGCTCTGTCGATGAAATATACTCAAAGGTACACAGCTCGTATCCATCTCGCTTGTCCGTTCTCTATACGGAGAAAGATACTTTTGCGAATCGTTAGCTTTACCCGAGAGGGTGAGAGTGGGGGGGGGGGGGCTCTATTTGATCGTATAATGACGATGCGAATGCGAGTGATTGAGAACGTTTATGCTTTATAAATTGTTTTTCTACGTAATCGTTAAATGCCACGAGGAATCGCAGTACGGCCGAGATACTTTATCTATATCGTATATAAATGTGTATATACGATATAGACGTATATACATGTGTATATATGCGGAATTTGTGATCGGCAAAAGTTTCGTTGGTCAGTGAGGGAAGAGGGTTAGAGGAGAGCAGGGAACGACGGGGCGATGATTTTCAACACGAAAAATCACGATCGTTCTTGTTCGTTAGTCTCGTACGTTTCGATCAGGCTAAATTATAGGTTCTTGATTACCCGAACCGAACAAGGCGAGCCTGTTCTACGAGGGCACTGTCCCCTTCCCCATCCCTCTTGCAACACTGGATTATACGATGTCCCCATCGCGGACCTCCGCACACCGTAACCACTTTTACTTGAACGCGGACTCCCTTCTACGCGAGATCTCGCCTGTAAAAGCTCAGCGAGCGTGATTGCTTGTCCAATCGAGACTGCTTCGCCGTTGGACAAGTGACTTACAAGTTATTACGGAAATTACTTGTTATGTATGCTCGCGAGTCTTGGTGCGCTTTTCTTTGGGTGCCCCTGTACGCGTGTTTAGGAATTGTGATGACAGCGTGGTTTTTAATTGAACTATTGAGATTTTGGGAATTCTCTCTCTCTCTTTCTCTCTCTCTCTCTCTCTCTCTCTCTCTCTCTCTCTCTCTCTCTCTCTCTCTCTCTCTCCCTCTCCCTCTCCCTCCCCTCTCTCAATGATGTTATGATTTTATCTCGTGATAAGTAGGTACGAGCTTATTCTTGAGAATTCAAGCAACTATCCGAAAAGCCACCATCATGAGGCCATCATCCTTTACAACGTTCGGAACGGTGGTTTTGTATTGCGAAGAAAATAGCATAAAATAGTCAATTAGCGTTGACATCGTCATATCAGGCCAAAAACGAATATGGGAGCTTTGAAATTGATTTCTTACTTAATTAATGAAAATTATTGGAAATTCAAAATTGTTTTCTCAATATACTAACCAGACGGAGCACGAAAATATTCGCAAGTATATTTTCTTTATAGGACATCCTTTTCTATACAATTTTTTTATTATGGTAAGTTTTTTCCATAAAAAGAATATAGGATTTAAAAAAAATAAATGCTTATGAAAATGCTAGATTAAAAAAGATTATTTCACTATTTTGCAAAAATCGTTGGTATTTCTTTAGTGTTTAATATGTCCGATAAGGGAGCACCTTACAGTGACGGGTCGAAGAAAGGTTTTTCCGATTTCTTTTGTGTGCTAGCTTTTTTATTTGGCGTTTCGGAAAAAGGTAAATATTAAGCATACGGTGAACTTAATCCGTGTACATTTTTACGAAAAAAAAATTAATAACGTTATTGATGTACAATAAAGTCTCCCCGGGGAAAAAAGTTCATATCTGAATATATCTGAATCATATCTGTACAATCAGATATGATCAGACAAGAAAATTGGCAATATCTGTTCATGTAGTGTCATGACAGATCATGTATGCTTATATCTGAGCATGCATGATCATATCAGAGCCATTTTGATAATTTTGAGAGCAGGCCCGTCCATATCGCAGCAGGTCTGACCAGATCCAATCCCCAGGCAAGATCTGATCTTGTTGGACCAGATCTGATTTTATTGGGCCAGATCTGATCATGACAGGTAGATCTGATTTTATTGGGCCAGATCTGATCATGTTAGGCAAATCTAATCTTATTGGACCAGATCTGTCTGTCCATATAAGAATAAAATACCGTGGATCCCAGTAGACCTGCACATCTATGAACAATAGACCTGTCCATATGATAGAATCATAGTTTATCCGAACCATCAGACCAGGTATGACTCCGACTATATCAGAGCAAATCTTACCCTGTTAAGACAGATCAAATCTTGTTAGTGCAGTCATGAAGATATTAAAATGTTTACATATATAGAGCGGGGTTATTAACACGTCATCACTTGACGTGATAATAATTAATAATATTGTAATAACTCACATGATCACATATAATACAGTTAGGTGAGGTGCCATATCTGATCGGATATCGTCTCATATCCTCATATATCGTTTCATATATTCAGATGTTTTCATGTGTGAACAACTGAACTGCATATACGACAAGGTATGAGTGTATAAGACTTCGTATATTTTCCAGGTTTGGTATCGTATCTGATGGGATAAAATTTTATATGAACGTGCCTGCTCATATATCACATCATATATGTTCAGATATGGTTTCACGCTGCCAACTCGCCTTGGTACCTGACCAGATAAAAACATATATGAGATCTATATAGCGGAGTCTGGTACTGTATTTGATCGGATATGATCTTATATGAACAGATACGTTCACATATCACATCATGTATGTTCAAATACGAATTTACGGTACCAACTCGCCTTAATACTTAGCTAGATATAAACAGATATAAGTTCATATATGGTCAGGCCAGATGCTGTATTTGATCAGATATGATCTTCTATATGCAAGTGCGATGTAGAATATGATCAGACCTAATCATATATGATACTGTAAAATGTCAGGTATAAATATATCTGATACATGTATGACAATATCTGAAACATATATGAACATATCCACTCAGACATGAACTTTTTTTCCCGGGTCTGCATAAAAAATGTGGTCCAACAGCCGGATCAATAACATGACAATGGTTGGTCTGAAAAAAAAATAAGTTTGATCATCTATAGAAATGTTCACGTAGTGACGTATCTGTTTTTTTGCGAGAAAAAAAAATTCGCAAAATGCCGGGTATTAAACGGTTTTATTACGACGAAATTTTTGCTTATATTCGAGGGCTTAAAGAGACAACATTTTTAAGGAAAAAATATACGACTACGTAGAACGATAGCTACTGCAATTACGGATATATTGGTTTTTGAAAGTGAAAATCGGAGAACTATAGATAGAGTTATGATTCCGGCCACGTCGAGAAAAGTCGTTTCGAGAGAAACGCGATTAGAAGTTATGGACTACGTAGATCGTTGCGCGACCTGCTCTCGCTAAATCTTCTGTAACTTGATCAATTTTCATTATGTTCACTTGAATTTTTTTTTAATTCCCGAATATGTATACTTAGAGAAAATTAAAAATACATCGATTTTTTTACCCGTCCCAGGCCTCGAAGAACACTTTGATACTTAGCTCAAGCTTCGATCCCAATAATAAGGAAAATTTCAGTACGGCTGCAGCGAAAATTCGGTCTCGGAAATAGTTCCAGCCTGCTCCAATTCAGTATCGAGACAAATCTTAAAAAAAACGTACTCGTTTCATGCATATTCCAAGGAACCAATTGTAAGTGTTAACCCTTCTTTGACACACTTATAGTTGAATTTGGTCACGAGTTTGACACACTGGGTCAATTTGACCCGGATAGTTTTTTATCCACCTACTAGCAACCCCTCAGTCAGTTTTTATTGAAAAAAGCCCGGTATACACTTTAAACATTACTCAATATGTCTATATGATTGAAATTCGGAAAGTATAAAATTGATTTGTTGCAAAAAATTATAGAAAACTTTCAATTCTGGTAAAGTGAGCGGCCCGAATAATTTCCACCTGTAAGTCGTCCCCTTTCGACCAGTCGATTAATTCCTAATGGCAAACCAACGGGATCGCGCGTTCACCGATCTCCGTACATGAAATCGTGAAATCGCCGTTTTCTCCGTTCCCTGCGACTACGCGTAGTTTTTTGTTCCGCATTCTCTAATTGTAACGAGCGGAGTCGCGGTTGATTGAAAAAGTATCAATGATCGCGAGGCAGGCCGGGATGGACGGGAGTATGGACGGATCGCGTATTTACGCGACACTCGTCAATCCCTTGGGGAGCAGTCGATTCCAGCCGAGTCCCATGGTCGGCACAGAACGGCAAAGGAGAGACGCATTTTATGCTGCGATCGCACGAGCCGCTAAAGCGGCAATTATCGTTCCCGCTTGGAGCGAGAGGTACAAACGAATCGGTACACCTGATCCATAGATCCGCGTTAATAGACGTTTGCACCAGTAGCGACGAGACGCTCTCGCACACACAAGCGTGCATAGAAACACACAGATGCACCTATTCCAACATTCAGGTCGGACACCTGCCTCACCTGTTGCCGCAAAACATTATCTCCTCAGCAGCGCGTTCCGCGTGAATACCTCCCCCCCACCTCGCTCTCTCTCTCTCTCTCTCTCTCTCTCTCTCTCTCTCTCTCTCTCTCTCTCTCTTTCTCTCTCAGCGATGCACTCATCTCTCACCGATAAACGCCACGCTCAGCATTCCCTGTCCTCCTTTCAGTGCAACAGCCTTAATACAAATTTATCTTTCTTCTCCGCCCCGTAAACGCCTAACCATCTCATTAAAAAGAAAATAAATACGTCGCAATCGCAATTGTGTTTTTCAAATTTATTTATCAGGCATCCTTGCAATTTCGGTTCTGCGCTGGAACGAAAATAAACAATTGAAGAATCGAACGACGTTTATGAAATATTTCGCAGAGTTGGGTATTGAATTCTTCATGATTTTGACTACATATTCAGGACTCCGTGCTTCCATTAGGTTTTTGAGGCGGGACAACACGCGGACCATTTAAAAAACCGATTTTGTTTTGCATTTTCGCAAAGTATACGTATTCAAGAATATGTGAACAAATTGTCAAGTTGAAATATCGAAAATTGTCCGAGTTACAGACGATTTAATGAGAGCAGGTAGCGCAACGATTCACGGGTACTAAAACTTTTAAGCACGTTGTTCTCGAAACGACTTTTCTCCACCTGGCTGGAATCATAACTCTTGCTATAATTCTCCGATTCTTTATTGAAAAAAAAAAACGAAATTTCCGTTATTGCCGTAGCTATCGTTGTACGCAGCCGTTTTTTTTATTAGGTATTTTTTAAGCCCCCGAATATAAGTGAATATTTTTGCAAAAATTACACTTTCGTAAACAGTCCCAACTTCGTGAAAATTATTATTATTATTTTTTTTTCGAAAAAAAACGGCTTCGTACAACAAGAACTCCATTTGTGCAAAAAAAAACTTTTTTATTTTTATTTCTCGAACCAACTATTGTGGAGTTATCGATCCAGCCGTTTAACGACATTTTTTATACAGAGGCTTTATTATACCTCGAACGTTGTGAATTTTTAATATTTTTTTAAATAAAAAAATGCCACGCAATAAGTTGAATGTATGCTTAATGACATACCGTTTTTGCCAAATCCCAAATAAATAATGTAGTAGACAAAACATTTGATAAAAACGATCTTTTTTGGTTCGTCACAGTGGTGGCCTCCTTTAAACAATAATTATAAACTACGCAATTGCAAAGGTCTTCAAACTAAAAGCGTCCTGTCATTTATCAGATATGTTACTCGCTTATTTTTTTTTTCGTAAGAAAACTAAACCTTCGAAACACGTAAATATTTCCTACAACATTTTAAAAGATTTTATTGTGTTCAAAAATATTAAATCATACTCGTTATTATGACCCAATAACACAATCTTCATGTACTCGAGACGTACATCTTTATATATATAAACCTGCACCGGATCCTACCTTCTCATGAAAAGGCCTGTATCCATGTATATACACATACATAATTCCATATTGCCCCGGCGCCGTTAGTTGCCACCAGATCCGTAGCCAGCAAATCGGGGACGCCACTTGTCGGTAAGCGCACCGGAGACTCCCATTTCTTTCCGTTTCATTCTCCCCGTTTTTTCTTCCCGCCCACCGATGAATTTTAATTAATTCATTGACTGCCTTACGATACTGTACGTGTAAAGTGAGCCTCGAATTAACGAGCGCGAAAGTCGTTGGCTTTGCGGATGACAGGTAAAGTAATGAATCGATCGCACGGCGATTTGCTTGCCACCGAAAAAGTATAAATAAAGAACAGTGTGAAGCGGCTGCCTTTCTGGCCAGCAATGCCTCCGACCATTTGACTAATGATTGCGCCTACTATATCGACGAGAAAGTAATGATATTGCTCGACGTTGTGTCAAATGGCTGACACACTGGAAAAAAAATTCAGTTGGTTTAACAAAATGTATCTTTAAATACGTTCAACTTGATTTTTGATTGGCTTATTTAGCTACAGTTCACACCACTAAAACTATCGTTAGATTAACAAAATGTTTGTTATGCCAATCAAAAATCAAGTTGAACGTATTTAAAGATACATTTTGTTAAACCAACTGAATTTTTTTTTCAGTGCAGGCGTTCAGTTTGGAAATGTCGCTTTTTCGAATACCAATTCCTTTGTAACGACACACCCGAACTTTCTGGGAGATTGGTATCATTAAGGGGTAAGGCCACTGTAGCGGGGAAAAAAACAAGTATATTTTGGGATTTTTTTTAACGGAACAATGGAATAAATAAAAATTCTGAATAAGGTCCTTTATTGTACATGTCATAAACTGTATAAACTATTTTTTTTAAGTCATATAAAACAAAATGGCGGCTGCACAGCTTTTCTTCAACGAAGCTTTTTTTTCATAGGCGCGCGGCCGGACCAACGGCACCTGCAATTTTTAATTTACAGTGAATGAATTTTTTTTCTATTATACATGTTACTCTTTTGAGTATGTCATTTTTAAGATATTAAGGCATCTTTTAAGAAAAAAAAATCGATGTTTTGAAATTTCTACAGTGGCCCCCTTAACTTGTTAATTGCAATCATTTGATTCAATTTTTTTTTGTAACCACTATAGCTTATTCTACGTCTCCAATTTTTTTATCAAAATGCTTCTTGATCAAAGATGTTTATATATACATCGGTCTAGGCAAGAGGGGCAGCCACCCCTCCCCCCCAGAAATACCGGTGCCCCCAGGAAAAAAACGGTCGAAAATAATTAAATTGAAATAATCGATTAATATTATTTATTCGCCCAAACAAGCATAAAGCAATAATTTAATAAAACGTGAACGATTTTCTTCGTTGTAGTTACCTAACTTCGATAAAAAGCAGCAATTTTATTACGAAAATTAAATAGTTATTCAAATTTCACAATTAAGTTAACTGTGGGCAAAAAAACACTAGATTTGCCGGCCGATGCACAAGCAGAGGCATACTGGAAGATCAACATTAACTACCAATTTGCGCATTGTTCAAATTGAAAACTAAGAACGGCGAATATTAATTTAATAATTATTTCAAAAATCATAATAATTGATACAGCTTCGGAGGCTGGAGCGATGGTCATGAAAAACTCACTTTCATTTGAAAATCACGAAATAAATGCTGGAAATCGAAGAAAGCATGTGAATAAGCAGTACTGCGCTGACTTATGGGAATGTAAAGTGGAATGTGGTGGAGAATGTAATAAGGGGAAGGACCCTGTACAAATGGAAGCTACAACAAAATATAAATAAATAAATACTGCCCTGACTTATATGAACTTTTCCAAGCACACCAATAGTACTCCGAGTGAGCTCTGCCGGCTGTGAGAGTATTTTTTCTGCCATGAGGCGGATAAAAACGTTGCTTAGAATCACAATGCTTCAGGGACTATTCTCTGATATGTCAACGCTGAGCATTGATTTCGACATCGTGTAAAAAAAATATGCAGAAAAAAATAGAAATCTGGGACTTATTTTAATGAGTACCTACTGAAAGTACAGTTCAACTACTGTTAACTGGATTAAGGAATAATGAAAGATGAGTTCATTATATTTCAATTATTTCAAAAGTAATGATATTCATATTAAGACGAACGTGTGATTAAAGCTTCATATTTTATGTGTGCTACGTTATTATCGACTAATATGTACCTTTAAAAGTAAAATAAAAGATGATTGTGAATGAAACCATTTTTTTGTCAGACCCCCTCCCCCTCGCAATGCCCTTTAGAAAAAATGCCGGCTACGCCAATGTATGTATAAATATATACGATCTATATACCTTATCCGATCGTGACTACTAAAAAAAAAAAAAAAAAAAACAAAGCCCGCTTATCCAAGAACAATCTTAATTCGGGAGGGCCTCACGGATTTTTCGAATAATGCCATAATCGCTGCTGCCTCGTGAATTATGATATCATTAAGAACCCTAAAAATCAAGAATATCTCATCTGTGCTCCACACAGTTATCTGCAATTGCCCCTCCGTCGCGGATTATCCCACGATCCGCATACGACTAAGTAACAAACAAAAAAAACGAAGTAATTTGCCATTCGACCACGGGTGGAACGGGGCTGACTACCCCAATCCTCTGCATCTCCTCTGCGGTTCATCGATTTTGGCGTAACGAGCGAAAAAAAACGCCCGTACAAAAAGCCCGCGGCAGCGAAAACAGGAGAGAAACAAAGTCAAGCTCTAAAAACATCCCCCGCGTAAGTTCATCGGCCGGTCGTCCATGCTACTACCCTTATCTCACCGTTATATCGAACTTTAATTGGTCGATTCGTCATCCCTCGACGAACTTGATTATCAGCATCGAGCGACAACGACGTATCGCGGTTGCCTGGCTCAGGAGACTTATATATATATATATATATATATATATATATATAGGGTGTCCTGTTATGAATGAATAATCCTTAAACTGTCGATAGGTCAGATCATGTCCTACCATATGATGGAATTTCAGTTTAGTAAAAGTCCCACGGTTTTCGAGATTCAGGGCTTTATGCTATTTTTTTGAAAAAAAAAATCATCTTTTGGTTTTTCGCATGCCATTTCTATAAATGATATGAATCGACAATAGCTAAGCAACTTTTTAAAGCAATTGGCACGAAATGCGTAGTACATTTTTACACCGCAGGCTATCTAATGAAAATTCTGCATAAGATATTTTTTCATAAAGTTTTCTTAAGGCCTCAGGCCACAGTAACGGGTATAAAATCATGTGCGAAATTAACAATTTTTTTTCGTATGAAAAAGTGACTCACTCATAAAATTAATTACACATCTATTTATTATGAATAACAAGCTGTTCGAAAAAATATTTTTTTTTTTTCAATGTACAAATTGACCGACTACTCGAAACTTTTCGGAACAGCTTTTTTCCATTTGGCGTCATAAATAACTTTAACAATTTTCACTCGATTTACTTTAAATTTAAAAGTTATGTTCCTAATTCCATTTCGTAGAGACGTACGTACGGAATTTCTCATTGATCGAAAACTTTTCACTTTATGAGCGGTTTATGAGCACTTATAACGAAATTTTTTACTGAAAATTCATTTCTTAAGTTCAAATACTTACAACTTTTGAATAAAACAATATTTTTAAAATTCCTTACGTACTTCTCTAGGTATTCTAATGTAGATTGACGAGAATTTTTGTTTTTTGTTCTAGGTAAAAAATTGCGGATGCTAAAAGTCACGCCGCGGAGCGCCTTGAAAAAAGATAACAAAAGAAAATATTGGTAATCGGCCATTTTGTAAATAGAAAAAAATACATATATTTTCTAACATCTTGATATTCATACTAAATAGATGTGTAATTAATTTGATGAGTAAATCACTTTCTCATACAAAAACAATTGTTAAATTCGCACATGATTTTATATCCGTTACTGTGGCCTTTACTTTTAACTTAACATTTCAGGTTGAAAATAAGACTTTTCTAGATAAAAGAAATAACCAAGAGTATTTTTATTAAACGGGGTTAAAAAATTATCATTTGTAGAAATGGTATACGCAAAACCAAAAGCAGATGATTTTAGTTTTGACACATGAAATTCCCACATGATTTCATACCCGTTACTGTGGCCTTTACTTTTAACTTAACATTTAAGGTTGAAAAGAAGACTTTTCTAGATAAAACAAATAACCAAGAGTATTTTTTTAAAAAACCGGGTCAAAAAAATTATCATTTGTAGAAATGGCATACTCAAAAGCAAAAGCAGATGATTTTTATTTCGAAAAGCGGGGGACTTTTACTAAACTGAAATTCCAGCATAAAGTAGGACATGATCTGACCTATGGACAGTTGCAGGATTATCCATTCACAACAGGACACCCTATATATATATATATATATATATATATATATATATATATATATATATATATGTATTATAAATGCAGTATACGAGACCGATTGCTCGGCGTTGCACGCGAGTGACTCACGCTTTAAAGCGTATCGCGATATCCAGCCGCGACGATGCTTCGTATTTGCTACATGTAGGTATATAATATTACGAGGGCAAAAGAGTACTTTGCGAGCACCCCAATTATCGATTACACAATTAATCGTCGAGCCGCGCGCGTGCTCCGACTAATGCGACATATATTTATATATATATTTTTATCCATCGTGCCTTCTGTCGCTAGCTCGTTCACCCTGCGAGCGTCTCGCGCACCCCTCTGGCCCCCTAGGCGGCCCTATCTTGACCAAGCGAGAGCCGCAAACGCGAGGAGAGAGTCTCGCGGCGTGTGGAATTAAAATTTGTCCCGCGCGTGTATTCCTCGTGAGCCGAGGGGGCTTTGTACGCGATGAGCGATCGCGAGCTTATTTATCATATAACTTTTCGAATTACCGCGGGTGCTACTCATCCCTCCTGCGTTACCCTTGTCTGTCGAGGCTGGGAGAAATTATAAGGAGGGTAGATGTACTTTTTATCAAGCGGGAGTAGCGGACGAGCGATCGGTGCGGGGCCGCCGCGATCTCCCCGGAGCAACGTTGGGCTGGGACGATAATGGGATGGGTGACCGCATCGGGAGGCTCGAAAGACTTGCTCTCGGACATCGCTGGAACTTTGGAAATTTCGGCGTTCCCCGGCCAGAAATTTGTTGGGGAGTACCCACATACCTACTTATAGGGAATTTTATAGGATCGGTGCACCTAGGGAGTCCACATTGGAATCCAAGTGAATTCTGCGCTTTTTTCCGATTGACGTCGTTGGAGAATTTATTATTTGAAATTCTCAAAAGGACTTTGTTGGATCCAATTGGATTTTGTACTGTTTTCCGATGAACGGCGTTTGAGAATTGTCACTACGTTCGAATCGAAAATTTGTAAAAGGTCACGAGGAAAAACTCGGCGTGTTGGAACATAACCTGCACGTTTCGTGAGTGTGTACGTGTGTGGTGATATTGTGTCAAACTTCAGTAAAATAAATAACTAAAGATAATTGAAATAGATTGCCAGTAATGTGATTTACACTGATTTTTACGATATACTTTTTGAAGTAATTTATACATTTTTAAGATAAAATTTATAATTTCTTAAGGTATTCCTTCCAAGTAAAAATACATCGCAGTATACTCGTAAAATTTCAAACCAGGTCACTGAACTTTTAACGAAAAATTACGACTCCATAAATCATCCTATTTATACGGCACTTTATGGAGATGACACGCTGGCCACATTTCTATCCAATAATTTATACACTAAATGATTCTCGACGCCTGATATAAACTGCTCGACGCGTGTAAAAAAATTCTAAAGATTCCGTAACGACAATGATAACAGGGGTGATATTAATGATAAACCTTAGAAAAGTGTGACGAGCAGAAGCATTTTCGTAACTGCGACTTTTCAGAGAAAATTTTAAAATGTCTAAAACTACTACATTTTCGCGAATTTTTTTATTTCAGTTCATCGTTGAGTGTAATGATTGATTGTGACTTATTTTTATTAAGCGCCACTTCAATTTACCAATGATTCAGAAGGGCCCAGCTTATGCCCCCACAAAATACGGCTCTCCGGAAAGGAATACCTCAAGATCCACTCGTTTCGTACATCTATATATTTTGGTCAGAACATTTAACATACAGAATACGATAGGTTCCATGAAGACTCGTATCGGATTCTGCTCGATAATTTATAAATCCTTTAGGTTTTGAATTGGATTCGTATATTAGATTCCAATGAAGAATCCCAATTAGAATGCAACGTACGGGCGTGCCGTTTTCGTATAGGGATCGAATGTGATGACCTCTTAGATCCCTATGAGTAGAGACGAGAACTGATCAGCAGGGATAAGTACTGATCAGTAGGGACAAGTACTGATAAGTAGGGAGAAGTACTGATTAGTAGGTACAAGTACTGATCAGTAGGAGCAAGATCAGTAGGGACAAGTAATGATCAGTAGAGACAAGTACTGATCAGTAGGGACAAGTAATGATCAGTAGAGACAAGTACTGATCAGTAGGGACAAGTACTGATCAGTAGAGACAAGTACTGATCCGTAGGGTCAAGTACTGCTCAGTAGGGACAAGTACTGATCTGTAGGGACAAGTACTGATCAGTAGGGACAAGTACTGATCAGTAGAGACAAGGTCTGATCAGTAGGGACAAGTAATGATCACCAGGGACAAGTGCTGATCAGGAGGGACAAGTACTGATCACTAGGGACAACTAATGATCACTAGGGACAACTAATGGTCACTAGGAACAAGTGCTGATTAGGAGGGACAAGTACTGATCAGTAGGGACAAGTCATGATCAGTAGAGACAAGTACTGATCAGTAGGGACAAGTACTGATCGGTAGGAACAAGTTCAGTAGGGAATCGAACTGGCTACGATGATTTCCGCACGGATTGGGACCCACTCCAAGTGGGACATCGACTGCGACACTGTGAGGCGAGCAACCGATGCACGCGTGTAATACGTCCTTACAAATTCGACTCTGCTCATCTGTCGAGAGGAGACGCCGCCGTCAGACCCGCGAGCCGAATGACTTTGATGAAATTATAATTTCGGGGAACGAGAGAGTAAAGTCAGATTCCGCACGGAATTCTCGTAGTCCGCCAAATGGTGGACATTAGGAAAATTCGGGGTGTGCCTGATTGTTCCCGCCGCTCGAATGCGTCTTTCTCGCTTCGTCCGTATAATTTTTAGGTTAAGAAACATTATAGCACCGCGCGCAAAATATACGCGACCGATCAACGCTGATGTCAATATAATGGGATAATTCCTCGAACTTGCTCCATTCCCTTTCTCCGCCAACCGACAAAAAAGCAGAAAATGGCAGGAAAAAAAACACCCTGTAGGTATGAGTAAAATATAGCTGATTTTCAAACGAACACAAGAAAATGTCCGCTTTTAAATTTGTCTCCTGGCAAACGTATATTTCGTTGCGTTTAATCTTGTTCCCGGGTACCTGTATATATCCATTTGAGGATTTCGTTCACCCGCAAATGGAGATAAGATCGCGGAACCGTAAAATTTCCGATAAGTACGATTTTCCATCTCGCCTCCTCGCTGTTTCTTTCCGGTTCTTTTTTCCCCTCTTCTTCCTCTTCTTCCTCGTGCTTCCTCCTTCCGACCCTCTCGCTGTCTTTTTTATTAACGCTCTGGCCCGCCATCCGCGAGAGGCAGGTCGGTGGTGGCGGTATAGAGAGCCGCTTCTATAATAAAGTTACAAAGTTATTTCCAGTTGGTTATCGTAAAAGTTCGAGAAGGATTTCGTCGTGGGATGAGGGAGACCTCACCCCCCCCCCCTCTCGCCTCCTAAGGCTATTCACGAGACGTAGCTCCCGGGGACAATCAGTTAAAGAATGCCATTTTTATATCGTTCCACAACGGCTGAGGGAGAAGGTGAAGAGGGGGGGGTGTGGGGGGCACGGGGATGAGTATGGCGTCGGCGATGGATGGTACGGTCGACGCATTCGAGCTCCAGAGGGTCCAACAAAATTTGATGAATCTCGAGCTATGTCGTTCACGTTCTTTCCTTCTACTCCTCCTCTTCCTCCTCCCCTCTCTTCATCCCTCTTATTTTCGATCAGAAAAAAAACCCGGATACCCGTATAGCTATATGCACGAAATATCCTTCGACCGGGATACTTAATTAATCGCTCCAGTCTGATGATCCCAACGTGAAACTTTAATAGAGCGTGAGAGATCCCCGTGCAATATCAATCACGAAAGCTTGATTAGGAGCCCGAGATTCGCGCTAATCAGGAGGAGCCCTGTGCCCCGCCAGCATGAATATTTTCATCATTTTTTTCCCCTCGCGAACCCTCCGGCGTCGATTATTACGAACCCAAAAAATATCAACCTCGAGAGACATCAAAAACGATGTTCAGACGTCGACGGTATGAGAAGACTGCCGTTGTCGAGGAATCAATGCGATTCCCGCACGTTTTTCTCGTACAATCAACGACGAGCTCTCGTGAGGAATGATTTTAACGTGCATGAAAGATTTTATTTCTTCACTTCGGCTGGAACATCAAGCGGCCGTGAGAGAGAATCGAGAGTCTTGAATCGACCGAAATATCTCTCTCTCTCTCTCTCTCTCTTGTTTCTCTCTTCCTCTGCCTTTTCTCGTTGATTGCAAAATAATTGAATGGTTCGGCGAGACGAAGAGGTAGACCGAGAAAGAGAGCGAGATGACGACGAGGGACGACCGCGACGACGATCGACCCGAATCGGCCGCGTCCCTCTTGCCGATCGGCCTTATTGGTGTCTGCTGGCTGCTTCTCCTGCAGAGCAGCGCAGTAAAAAAGTCCCAGAGCAATATTATTTTGGTTCGGTAATGCGTTTTTAAAGACCGTCCTCGCTCGGCGCCGATACGAGAGGTCCGGTGCGCGAGCATCAACGAGGCAACAGAAGGAACAACAGCCCGAACGAAGGAGCAGCATCAACGGATGTATGTATAGGAGAGGGAGGCTTTTGGTGGTGGTGCAAGATGACTAGAGGGGGCGGGATATACAGTGTGTTTCGTCGAAACAAAAGCGCACGTGAGAGAAATGCTGCTGGCAGTGTGGATATAGCATGCACATGCCCAAATACACTTTGAGTCTTGGGTCTTGATGGATTGCCGGGACCGATCGAGCCTCATCCGAACTAATCAATAATCGCGGACTCGCGTACTTCTTTCTCTCTCTTTGCCCCCTTCTCTCCCCCCCTCTCTCTCTCTCGTGTTGGACCTGCAGCTATTACGCACCCCGAAGCAGGCGAGATCATCATTTCTCTTCTCTCGTTTGCAACCGACGCGCTCAAGCCGTGCCCTCGTTTTTCCCTCCAACTTCTTGGCTGCAAACGCCCGCACCACCTCCGCACGCCATTCGCGTAATGACAACTTATCATTATAAACGTATTCGAGATGATGCGCGTGAATTTAGAAGCAAAGCAGAGAAACGCCGTCCCCTATTTTTCGATGTTTCTTCTTTTGGGATATCGAAGCAAACGCTGTTATTAGGTCTGGCAAGTTTGTGCAATTTCACGTGCCGTCAGGAGGTTTTCTCGCATGAGAGCACGGGTATATTCCTCGATAAACCGACTGGCCGAATTTGTACGGGCAGCGTTGGCCAATACTTGGGTGGGTGACTGCTCAGCTGAGTCCAGTGATGACATCACTGCTGGATTTCCATGCATTGAGGAGCCTGAATTAGAAGGTCCAAAAAAGCGTTTTTTCGGGAATTTTTTCAGAAGAGAAAAATACAAGTGTGATCGGTAAACGTTGAGGTATCTTTTCATTTATATTTGAAATGTAGGAGAAAAATTTCAACATGAAACAATAAATGACTGCAGATTTATCAGCCATGTGCGTCTTGCCACTGCAGTCCTCAATCGGCGGGAAAGATGCAGCTCGTAATTCGTGACTGAACCAAATAAACCAATAAAAATTTCGATGTTCATATATTTTTCTTCTGGGTGAATTAAGAAAAAGCTGAAAAAGTCGTGAAGTTATAACTTTCCTCAGATTTGAAAAGAAATGTGTTTGAACAAAAAAACACGTAAACGTGCTATAACAATTATTTGAAAATACTTTTGCAACGACTCTTTTAATTCACTTTGAAGAGATTTTTATACTGAGAAAAATAAACTTCGATTTGATTCAATAGGTCGTTTAGTTTTTTTGCTATCACGCCTGCCAATTTGGAAAAATCGTGAAAATGAAAACTGGAAAAAACGCGCGTCAAATTTTTCAATAGGAGAAAATATCAATATCACATGTCAATCGCTTTTCTGCTTTTGGCCTTGTAACTTCGAAAATAATTACATCTGGCCTCTGTAACTGTAAATATATTCTTGGATAATTTATTTATCGAATTAAGCAATAAGAAAACGATTTTTCGGACCTGCCAATTCAGGCTCCCGCTTAAGAGCAGCTACGGCCAACAGCCCAGGATCTCTGGGGAACTGTAAACGGCCAAGTATCAAGTGTATGTTAAAAGTAGAAAAGCAGTTATCGCAAAAGCCCGATCACCCATGGTACCATTGCAAAGAAAACCAATATTTACTCGGTAGATCAATGGGTACTTCGAGGAAAAAAAACTACTCACCCGGAAGCAGACAACGCCGAGGACTATGTGGAGTGTTCGATGTGTAGAAGCAATTGGCGTCAGTGTATTTCACTGGAACATCAAAACACCTGTCGACACGCGGCTTTTCCATCACCTTTGAACGTACCCGAGCAAACGTACGTGGCTGCTCGAACGTGTGCAGCGAATACCGTAGTAGCAGGAAGTACATGGAAAAAGGGAGCCGAGAAGTGGATTTCTAATTGGTCCCCTTGGTGCTCCAAGCCATCGAGGCATCGATAGCGATTATATCCGGGAACTTGTGAAACGAGAGAGCTTGGCTGTGAAAATTCATCGGGGAGTTACCACCTCGTTGTGCATTTCCCATGAAACGCGAGTTGACGTAAAAACACCTTTTTCACCGTGCAGGGCCCTCGTGTATACGCAAACACGTGTATGGATATTGTGCACCAGTGTGTAGGCACATACATCAGCAAGGATGAAACGTGACGGGAACGCCTGGATGGTTTGACGTTCGATAGAGTGTAAAGAGAATCACGAAGCTGGGACAAGGTGAAAATGCAGTAATAAAAGCTGCTGCAATCTCTCTTCCTCCTCAATATCCTGCCCCATTCCAGAGTCCTGTTCGCACTCGCTCCAGGCATCGGTTTCTCGTTTCACACCGGCTTTACACATACACATATATACATCTCATTTCCCTCCGCTTTTACCTCTCTCTCTCTCTCTCTCTCTCTCTCTCTCTCTCTCTCTCTCTCTCTCTCTCTCTCTCTCTCTCTCTCTCTCTCTCTCATCCTACCGATGATCCGCACTCTTTCCCGCCCGCATTCCCATTCCGCAATATCGATAAAAGCTTCGCTGTATTGTAAGCTCACGGGTAAAGCGGCACGGAGGCACGATCGCGACCACACCGCGCGGGACCGTGACGCGCCCAACGAGCAGCATCACACCGACACCAACACCGCGTATAAACCGTTCGGCATATATACCGAGGTTCGAGGGAGCTCCGTCATGGTATGGGAAAGCCATCAATTTCAATGGGCTTTGAAAACCGAACTACTTGTTGCACGCTCACCCTCTCGATCCACGACCGAACAGCCCTGAACGGTTTCACCCTCCTCTCGATAACGCGAGCCGATAGCTTCCAGCAACCCGAGTCCCGTGTATATATCACGGGATCCCGCTGTACCAACCGATGGCTACGAACAAACCCCGTTCGCGAGCTTCTCCAGCCCACTCCCGAACAAGCTTGCCAATAACGGGGACGATACTTTTGTTGTGATAAAACGTGACGGTTTTCGGGTTGACTTACTTCTTGGTTGAGACCTTTCTCTGTAGCGGCTCTTTGACTGATGATGACCATCAACGAGGTCTCAAAATGGATCAAAGACCATCATTCGCAGCTGGCCATTGAAGTATTGCGAAGGAGCACCATGTTCGATTGGACAAATCATTTCTGAAATAATATGGTATGTTCCGAGGCTGTGAGGTAAATGTCCCAATTATCGAACAGCTAAGGATCTGGGGGATTGAATTCGGTGAGAAAAAAAATATAAAATCAAGAAAAAACCATCGCTTCCATGTTCAAATGATACTTTGATATTTTTATTTTCGAAAATTCACCCTTTAAATTATTTTCAAATGATTTCAAATGAAAAAAAAGAATAACAATGCGAAGCATGCAAATGTCCCAATTATTGAACACTGGAAGTGCCTCTGTCCCTAATATTGAACAGGCATGACCCAGTTATTGAACACTCTCGAGAATTCTTTTTCCGTTCTGAAAATATTACTTTGGGTACAATATTTAGAAATAAAAGCAAAATGAAACACTTAAATTATCTTTTATTAATCATGTAAAAATACAAAAATATATATTTAGTCTCTTTTGACAGGTTTTTGGTTCATTCGCATTTGGTTTATTTTTGCTTTTCAACTCGAACTTTATTTTCTTTTTCTTTTCAGCTTCCTCGTTTTTATGTTCTGTTTTTGTTTGATTTTGTCGCAGCTTGGCTCCCTGAAATATCGAAGAGCAAAAAATGTTGAACATTACATTCGTATTTTTAGGTTACATTTAGGTTATATTCTCTTTTTACTTTTCTTTTTATGTTTATTGTACGAAAATACAAATAAAAAATATATTTGACGATCTTAGAGTTATTATTAAAAGAATAAAGATAAGTTTATTCAGGAATTTACAGTTTTTGTTTGAATAAATCCGATTCACACGATCTGTCACATTTTAACTGTCTCGATGTTTTGATGGGTTTAATGACGCCATCTTGGATAATTCGAGTGTTTAAGGAGTAAGGCCACTGTAACGGCCCAAAAAAAAAGGTTTTTTCACTAATTTTTTGCTCCCGAAATTGAAGGTATTTGAAAAAAAACTTTTAATGGTGTTATCGGGCATACATTGAACTTTATTATAAAATTTTTTTACAGTAAAAAAAAAACAAAATGGCGGTTCCACAGCTATCTTCCCGGGACATGTTTTGCTTCCAGGGCTCCGCGGCACGCAGCACCACTGGTGCACTTTTGAATCTAGAACAAAAAAAAAACCATTAATCTAGAGGGCTATAGCTAGAGAATGTCGATCGGATTTTAAAAAGTATCAATTTTTGTGGATTTGGCGTGCGTTTGAAAAAAAAAATTGATTTTTGACGAAAAAAACGGCAAGTTTTTTGTTAATAAAAAATCAATAAATAAAGTTCTTGAAAATTCCAATCGACATTCTCAAGATAATGTAAATGTTCACATCTGGTTAAAATTTCAAGTAAAAAAAATGAAAATTGTTCGAGTTATGCTGCGTGCCATTTTGAAAACATGTCCCGGGAAGATAGCTGTGGAACCGCCATTTTGTTTTTTTTTACTGTAAAAAAAATTTATAATAAAGTTTAATGTATGCCCGATAACACCATTAAAAGTTTTTTTTCAAATACCTTCAATTTCGGGAGCAAAAAATTAGTGAAAAAACCTTTTTTTTTGGGCCGTTACAGTGGCCTTACTCCTTAATAATTGGGATACAATGCATTTTCGATGTCCCAATGATCGAACACCGTATTTTTAACATATAATTAATTACATTTTTTTTTTGAAATTGTTATTTGTAAGAAATTTTCTGAGGAACCTGAAACGCCTTCACTTTTTGAGATGCGGCAGTTTTTGAATTTTTTGTGCCCTTACGCATGCAGCGGCGCGTCTTAGCAAAAACGATAAGCAGTTACCACGAGACGTCAAATCGGGTCACCGTTGCTGATTAAATATTTTTTTTTCTCTATTAATTAAAGTTTTTTTTTTGTACAAGTAAGGTAACATTTCGATAGCTAAAAGTTCTATGTATGTAATGAAATTTTTATAAATAAGTAAATGCATGCAGGTGAATGAGAAATAATAAAAATACACGATGGTATTCAATAATTGGGACATGTTCAATAATTGGGATATTTACCTTATACAAAATTTCGAGTTGATCCATTAATATGTTGAGCAATTATAAGAATCCTAATTTATAGTAGCTTGCGTTGTTATGAGACGTCATTTCACTCTTAGATAGGACGAAAAGAAGCACAATGATAAAATGATACTGAATGTTGTAGATTTTTTGTGCGGATAATATATGTGCTAAAGAAACTTTTTGGAAACTATCACAATCGTTTACTGCATAGTTGTAGTACAATTAGTAGCAACGTACTGAAATTCTTCTCATCCTCAGGTTCAGCTCTCCAACGTGTCTTACCAAACTGTATGGCAATGCTGCAAACAGTTGGGCGACTCGGGAATTCCAGCAGTTCTGAGGCACGATATCTTCACTCTGAAGAGTTTTACCCTGAACAAATACAACACTAACAAATACAGGTGAAGCAGTTATTAAAAAAGAGAAAAACACCTTCAACTGGAAATTTTGGTGTGGTCCACATATTCCAATAACGATTGATCCTACTTTGCTTGGGTTCATCTGGCTTCTATGTCCCTCGTACTCTTAATCAACAATAAAATCAATCTCTAGGTGCGACAATATCTCGGTGTGACAGCTGTCACATTTTGCCAGGCCTTTGATTCACTCTTCTTGCTGCTCCGCATTCGATCATTCCTCCACACAATTTCGGCGAGATGACGTCGTTTACGTCGAGCTTGATCGCCAGCGACGATTTTCCCTTCGATTGCCGAATTTTCTTTAATTAGGGGCCTACTCTACTACCACCACAAAATCATAGCAACATGACATCATTCATTGGGAGCTTCATCACGAGGAAAATCCTTCTAAGGGATGATCTACCCGTTACCAAATGTTTTTTTTTTAAATCAAAAACGCTGCGGTTAATGAGACCCTGGTTTCGCATATTAAGCTAGTGCACGAACCTCCTCGTTAGAAAAAAAATTGATTTTTTTGGATGCTATAGTAGAGACATAAAAAATGACGTCCGCGAAAACTCTGCAGGCCTTATCGGCTAAATACAATAGTAATTAATTCACAAAATCAATGCATTTAACCCGTAACGTATAGGGAATCCGTGCGGATCAATCTTTGGAACGGAAATAATAATAGTTCCCGGTTCGACCAGAGCTGTGTGAAAAGCGACGAATAACAACAAAACATCGATTCAATCGACTCATTTTTCCGCTTGCTAGCCGCGTCTGCCATCTCTCTTGTTACAATATGCACATTACACATACATGACCACGCGAGATTACACATACGGCAAACAAACACATGCTTGACATGTATCGAAAGCACCTGAATACAGCGTTGCCACGGATGTTGCCAGACTTATGAAATAGCGTCCTGAAACAACTCAAGTCAAATTTGATTGCGATTTTACTTCACTCACCAAACTATAATACAAACAGTTATCACATGCACTTCTCAATTAATTATTTTCTGTATCACGTTTATTATTATGCCCAAATACATTATATTTTCCTTTTTTTCAGATTCCATAATTTATAGATTTTCTGTTCACTAGTCAATCCGCTAGTACTACCTTAAGGGGTTAGGCCACAGTATCGGGTATAAAATCATGTGCGAATTTAACATTTTTTTCGTATGAAAAAGTGATTCAGTCATAAAATTAATTACACATCTATTTAGTATAAATATCAAGCTGTTAGAAAATATATATTTTTTTTTCGACGTACAAAATGACCGACTACTAATATTTTCTTTTGTTATCTTTTTTTAGGCGCTCCGCAGCGTGACATTCAGCATCCACAATTTTTTACCCAGAACAAGAAGCAAAAATTCTCGCCAATCTACATTAGAATACCTAGAAAAGTAGGTACGGAATTAAAAAAATATTGTTTTATTTAAAAGTTGTAGATATTTGAACTTAAGAAATGAATTTTCAGTGCAAAATTTCGTTATAACTGCTCATAAACTGCTCATAAAATGAAAAGTTTTCGATTAAGGCGTTACCCCCACTTGTAGCGCAAAAAAGGCCTTTTTCATGATTTTTTTAAAGAAAACTACAAAACTTTTTTAATCGATCAATATACCATTTTAAAGAACACATCTTGAAGAACTTTCAGTAATTTTTGTATTGACAAATATTACATTGTTTAGTGGCAAATAGCCGTCAATGAAATAATGTTTTTACATACACGGTTTGCGGTGACCGACATTGCGGCGAAGTGGATCATCTGAAAAAAAAAATGCGGATGGATTTAGTCAAATATAAGTATAAACTAGTCTTTAATCGAAGGATTTTAAAAAATATTCATTTTTCACAAAATGGCGGACAGTCGAAGTTAATGGTTCGATTTTAACGAAAGAAAATGGCCGTTTTTTGGCTATAAAACGGCCCTTTTTTCGAAAAAAAAAATCGAACGATTAAAGACTACATTTTTATGTATTAAATAAGCCTGCAAAATTTCAAGAAGATCGGTTCATTAGTGTTCGAGTAATCTTGGTCACCGACTTCAGAAATGCCATTTTGAGAAAAACGCATTTAAAGTTTCAATTTCCGGTCGTTTACACAACGGATTCTTCTCTTTCAACGCTCATATCTCAGTCAATTTTGGTCGGATCGACTAGAACTTTTCAGGCCATATTCTCAGATACTTACACTTCAAAAAAATGCAATAAAAAAATCGATTTTTTCAAAATCGCAAGTGGGGGTAACACCTTAATCAGAAATTCCGTACGTACTCATCTGCGAAATGCACTTAGGAACATAACTCTTAAATTTGAAGTAAATCGAGTGAAAATTGTTGAAGTTATTTGCCACGCCAATTGGAAAAAAGCTGTTTCGAAAAGTTTCGAGTAGTCGGCCATTTTGTACATCGAAAAAAAATATATATTTTTAATGTTACTAATTTTATGAGAAAAAAATATATTTTTGATGTTATTAATTTTATAAGTGAATCACTTTTTCATACGAAAAAGAATTGTTAAATTCGCACATGATTTTATACCCGTTACTGTGGCCCGACCCCCTTAATATCGCTAGAAAAGTGCAATATTCATTTTGGATCGCCGGATAGAACGAATCGTGCAAATAAGTCTCGTGAAAGGTTTCTCTCCATCGCTGGCCCGTGTGGAGGATTTCTCCTCTGGATCCATCGAATCGATGACCTTTATTATCCGAACGGGGGTATAGCGATTCGCCGGTGCGTCGACGGAAATTCCTGGCCGTGCGGGTGGATGCGTCGGGATTCCGAAACACGGGTGAGCACAGAGAGGAACGACGAGAAAGGGAGAACGGTGAGAGTCAGAGGGATGGAGGAAATTTGCGTTCACTCTCCCCACACATGCCGTGCATATATGCCGAGGGAATGAGAAGACAGATTGGAAAAAGATAATGGTAGCTGTAGCGGTGTTACGCGGAGCTTTCGAGCTTTAATCACATATCCACACTGCGATACCGATGTACGAGTTCCTCATCAACGCATCTGTAAACATCCACCTGTTTGGTCAATTACCCAAACTTTTTCGTCGTCTCTTCGGGTGTCATCAATGAATAACGACGATCCCATTGGCACCGACTTTCGAGCAGAGGCTCGAAAAGTAATCGGAGCGTTGGTTGTGCTTGCACAAATGTATTCCCAGTTTGGTGAGGAATTTTTTCATGAAGAATTTTCCGTCAGCTGCCCTATCGCAACGTCGCGTTCTTCCACTCGTCATCCGGAGGTTCGGCTTGTTTGCAAGGCATTGAGAAATCGCGAGGGTCCGGGCAGGAGGGTTGCTCGGGAATTTCGTGCGCCCTCCACGGTTTGCCGGGAAGGAGGGAGTTCCGTCGCCCTCCTTTTTTATTCGGATATTCTTTCAATATCGAGGGGAATCTTTAAGTGACTGGGTAACCATCCTACAGGCTTGCCGGGTCTCTCAGATTTCCTCATCCTCAGCAACAGGTTGTAAATCCGTTTTCTTCGAGGGATCGAGGCAGCCGAGGATCCAGGTCGCGCCCTCCTTTGGTTTGAGGTCGTGGGTATAGAGCTCCTTCGGGACGAGAGTCCTAACCACCCTGTCGCTTTTCAACGCGCGTATCCAAAGTTTTCTCGCTCACTTAGACCGACTCTCCTTGGCAGCCTCGTCCAGCAGCACGATCCTACCAAACTTTCCAGGGTTTTCCAATCGCCTCGCCATTCTCGCTCGCTCTCCATCTATAAAAAGGGCCGGGGGAAATAAAGGGCTTTTGCGTCCAACGAGCGACACTTTCGCCGTCGTGGCTTCCCGCTCGGCGAGTAATGTAATCGACGCGCAACTCGGCGACGGGAAAAAGGATTTCCTGCTGTCGGAGCGAGCGCTCGAGAGGCCACGGGGAGCACGAGACAAGGCTCGATCTCTCCCCCTCCTCAGTCTTTTGATCCAGGACAGCCGCAACGATCGTGGATCGAGCGAAGGAGACCTCGAGTGACTTGCATGTCTCGAACAAAGCCAACACCGGAAATGCGTTGTTCAATGGATTATTGATAAACGGACACAAACTCGTACGATTCCACCTGTCAGAGTCGCCTCGAAGCTCCGTCGTCCACACGTCCCCAGCCAATGTGCATCGCGTCTCGACGCTTCTGCGTTGCTCCTGCACCGCACAATTCGCGTGGACAATGACCGTGAAATCACATCAAACTAACCGTGATGGCTCGACCGGACGAATTACCGCGGAGTGATCTCGAACAAAAATAGCAGAATAAATGACGGAGAGGATGAAGGGAAAACGGAATAAGGTACGTGCGGGTAATAAGGCCTGTCGGCTAATAAAGCCTAAGGCACGAAAATCGTATTTTAGGCCTTTGGCCACACTAACGGGTATAAAATCATATGCGAATTTAACAATTTTTTTTCGTATGAAAAAGTCATTCACTCATAAAGTTAATTACACATCTATTTAGTATGAATATCAAGCTGTCGGAAAAAGTTTTTTTTTCGATGTACAAAATGGCCAACTACTAATATTTTCTTTGGTTATATTTTTTTAGGCGCTCCGTGGTGTGACATTTAGCATCCACAATTTTTTTCCAAGAACAAAAAACAAAAATTCTCGTCAATCTACATTAGAATACGTAGAGAAGTGCGTACGGAATTTAAAAAATATTGTTTTATTCACAAGTTGTAGGTATTTGAACTTAAGAAATGAATTTTCAGTGAAAAATTTCGTTATAACTGCTCATTAAATGAAAAGTTTTCGATTAATCAGAAATTCCGTACTTCTCTGCGAAATGCAGTTAGGAACATGACTTTTAAATTTGAAGTAAATCGAGTGAAAATTGTTCAAGTTATTTGTCACGCCAATTGGAAAAAAGCTGTTTCGAGAAGTTTCGCGTAGTCGGCCATTTTGTGCATGAAAAAAATCTATATTTTCTAGCAGCCTGATATTCATACTTAATAGATGTGTAATTAATTTTATGAGTGAATCACTTTTTCATACGAAAAAAATTGTTAAATTCGCGCATGATTTTATGGCTGTTACTGTGGCGTAAGGCCTTAAGGCCTACTAAATTTAACCATACGCCTTATTATCCTCCTACTTCTTGTAGCAAAGTATGTTTGTTTTATAATGTATTTTACATTACTTTTAAGATGTTACGAATATAAATAGGTAGTACGCATATTTATTACTAATCAATTGATCGTTATTTTTAGTCCCGATCAATCCCGATGCCTTCAAGACGAGGGTTGTGGTCGGAAAACGACCTGATGCCAGCTGTCCGAGCAGTGCAAAGAGGAACTTTGAGTTCCTACAAAGCTGTAGAGGATTATTGATCTCAAATACCAAATATATTACGTACAGTTTGATTATTCAAGTATGTTAAAGCCGACCTTAAAGCAGATCTTCCCTGATGGACATTACATTCACTGAGCTGCACTACGCTGTCAACTTACCATTATTTGGTTAGCCTTCGCTGTACAGGCCCGGACAGCATAGGCTAACCGAATAAGGATAAGTTAACTGCGTAGTTCAGTTAAGTGAAAGTAATTCCATCGGTGCAAGTTAGCCCATAAGAAATGCCCTTCGGATGGACATTACATCCGAACTGAAACACTGAACTGCACTACGCTGTCAACTTACCATTATTTGGTTGGTCTTTGCTGTACGGGTTCTCCTGCTTCGATTCTAATTTTCATTAAAAAATGACCGCTCCCAGCTTTTGAAACAATGTTTTTTCTTCTTTAAAGTAGATAATTGGATGGTGAGATAAAAGAAAAAAATAGAGCTCAAATTTGTGCCACCCTAATAAAATAATGTGCATACCTTATATAGATATATATGTAGACATTGAATTCTAAGTGGGATACACATTTTCGTATTTTTCAGTGGCTGTCATTTCGAAATATAGGGAACACGGAATAGAAGTTCTTTCGAAGCAAATTGGACAAGCCGTTGGAGCGGTATCAAGACCTGATTAATTCAGCAAAAGACTGGGACAAGTTTCGAGCGTCGCGGAAAAAAAACAAACAGAACGCCCAATGTAAAGTTTCCTAGAAACGTCTGGTCTTAAAAACGTTGAGCTCTGTTTACTTTATTCACGAAGTTTCTTAAGTTTTTGTTTAAAAAATATATTAGTTTATTTCGGGATGATAAGTGGAATATAATACAGTGATATATCTTAGTTTATTTCGAGTTTTTATTCTATTACAAATACAAGAAAAATGATGTTTGTTTTCCACATAGATATATGTGAAAAATATATGTGATAGATTTTATATTAAGATTAAAAAATAAACGATCAGCGTTATTTATGAAGTCGTGCCTTTTTCTCTTTTGTGTATGCGGTATATTTTTTTATTTCAGGAATACGGCGGTCATCCTGAGCCGTGAAAAATGGTATGATTTTTTACTTTGATCAAGCCGTGAAAAATTAAGCTCTTATCAGGCCTTAATTTTTTACGCTGTTCAGGCCTTGATCTTTTACACTGATCAGGCCTTGATTTTTTACCCTGATCAGGCCTTGATAGTTTACCCTGATCAGGCCTTGATTTTTTACCCTGATCAGACGGAAGTCAGGAATTGTGTTTCAAAAATGATCAGGGCTTGATAAAAAATTCCGATCAAGGCTGGAAAAAGAAATCAGGATGCCTGATCAGGTGTTTATTGTAGCTGGAGCAAGATTTCTACTCGGGTTGCTATCCTACCATAGTAAAATAAGGCCTCCTATCAAGGTTTTAAAAAATGTTTAACTTTGTTTTTGTTCACGATACACTTTTCGTTACTATTTTATAGAAGCTGAGCTCAAATAATGACTATAATTAAAATATGTTGATTAAATTGGATATTTTTCATTTTATTTCAACTATCCCTTAGCTAGGTCTTATTACCTGCAGGTAACTTACGATGTAAAATCGTAGGAATCCGCCGAGTTCGTATTCGCTGTCTCTGTGCGACCGGATGTGCGCCGAGCAATCATTCATTTAATATTAATCATGCTCGAGCGGCAGGGTAGTCGGACCATGTCGAAGTGAGCGTTGTGGGTCGAAGGGTGGCCAAGGTGGTTAAGAGGAATTTTAGTCTTGCGGGTATTAGAGGTAGCCGCGGGTGTTTGGGGATCCGTTGCTGCACGAAGCTCGAGAAGGAGAACTCGCGGTGCATGTCATTAGCCGTGATGGAAGTCCGGATGCCCTTTCTCATAAGCGGACAAACACAAGCGCGCATGTACGAGTCGAGAAGGAGAAAACTTCATGGACGACGTTGTACGCGGATTGACAGATCCTGTGTAGCTCTCTCGTTCTTTTCATCAAACGAGAAGCGTCCAGACGTGGGCGCCATTGTTATCGCAGTCATGCCCGTTGCCCCCTGCGAATCATTTCCTCCAAGATCCACCAAGGTCGTTCAACTATCACGTTTCTTCATTGTCCCTCCGAACACCCGCGTCCATCATGCGTCAGCAGACACGATGGAACTTGAGGACTCGATGAACATCCCAAGTCGGAATTGTCAGCCTATTTTGGCCCTCCAGATCCTCACAGTGGTAGGAGATAAACGCAGTAAAGTACCTTCGCAATCGATATAAAATGAGCTCCTACCTAACGCCTAGAACGGGAACCAATTTCGAATGGCACACGGATACATGCACACGCATACACTCTATTACGCATATAGAGATACATATACCTGAATACGCGCATGTGTAGGCACACGTATACACCCGCACACATACATGTCTAAGCATACACCAACACACGTATACGTATGCATGCGTGCCTATACGTATGCATGCGTACCTATACGTATGCATGCGTGCCTGCTATTGGGATCAGCGTATACATGCATACACGAGGGCAATTCCTATCAAAAGTATTGTAACTGTTTGTCCAAGATCCATTTCTTCCACTTTGGAGAGTTGCTGGAGCTGCAGGGGCAAGTTTGAAGCGAATGCGAAAGGTTCGCTGGGTGAAGAAAATGGAAAGGCCATTGGAAAAGTAGGCCTCTACGGCGAACGCGCGGTCCTACCTAGTCCAATGCATGACGGTTACTGAAAACTATCAGACCCGCTCTTTCGAATGCGACCATGCCCATCCTCGTTTCATCGAAGCAGCCAAATGCACGATAGGTCCAAACGCAATCAAAAGAGGAGCTTCAACGACTTCAGCTAGGTTAGGTAGGAGTATAAGGGCCCATGCAGGAGGTAAGCAGCAGAGGAAGAGCATGTGGTGGCCCATAGTAGGACTCCTAGCAGTAAGCATACTCAAGTGAGGCTGACATAGGATCAAAGGCCTTTAAACTAGGCTGACAATTTAGAATTGGGTGGTCACGGAAGACCATCGTGATGAGTCCCCTAGCAGCTTTTGCTGGTATCCGACGTTACAAATCCCCGGACAGACTGGTCAATAATGCTTCAGCAGCCCGTGCATCTCTTGGCGTCTCCATGAGCAACCATCATCATCCGCTAGCTGCCGATTCACCGGTGAGTCCAAAGCTCCGGCTAGCCACACGTGCAGGGCCTGCAGTACGCTCATACCCAAATCCCCTTCCTTCAACCATTTCCACCTGGCGTGCGACTTCAGCTAGGTTAGGTAGGAGTATGAGGCCTATGCAGGAGGTAAGCAGCAGAGGAAGAGCATCCGGTGGCCCATAGTAGGACTTCTAGCAGTGAACAGACTCAAGTGAGGCTGACATAGGTTTAAGGGCTTTAAGATAGGCTGAAAATTTCGTCTCGGGCAGGATCAGCAGGAACAATGCTTCAATCTTTGCCATTTTTCGAGCAGATCACTCCTGACGCGACGCTCACGTGAAACAAACGCAACGGCAATTACCATCGGCCCATCGCTCCGGTCATTTACGCCCATTTCGATACTCTCGTCCGGTGATCATTTGCACAAAGCTCTTGCCGCAGCTGAAACGCCTTCGGACAATAATCTCACTGGTCAGGCTTCACCGGCGAGTCGTTAGCGCGGCTCCGAAAGATCGGCACGCGAAACGCAATCAGCGCTATTTCCAAGACCCGCTGGCGCACGTATGCGCCATACACGAGGCGCGCATAGCCTCGCGAGAGCTCGAAATACATACTCATCATTGGCCGAGTCGAGGGCGGAGCTGCCAAGAGTACACGCGCACTTTTCGATCGTCTCTCCGGGGGCTTTGGTATTTTCGCGAGACCGGTCGTTATCCGCGGTTATTGATTGGCCCGTCGTTAACACCGAGCTATTTCTCCGAGCAGATCCGTGAGAACCGGAACAAGGCCTGTTCACTTGGGGCTCCTCGTTCGTATGGCGAACATGACCAGCCGTTCAAGACTATCGCAAGGTTATTCGGCGTGGAAATCTCCGCCATTCTGGAGCATCCGACTCTGTACAATAAACAATACGGAGGAGCGAAAGAAAAAACGAAATGTTTATTTCCGGTTCACGAGGAGCTACGGTGCTTACGGCCATGGCGACCACTCGTATGTCCAAGAGGCTACCGAGGATCGTAAACTTGAGAGGAGAAAGAGCGACACGGGCATCCGGAAAAGACTGTCCTTCCACTGGAGAGAGAGAGAGAGAGAGAAAGAGAGAGAGAGAGTCTCTGCGATGCTGCAGAGCGCCCACAGCGGATGTAATTTCCGAGTGGAGCAATTTCGGTACAAAAGGGGACCATGCATATACAACTTTGTGCACACAACGTAAACGCACCGGAGCTTATTTCGCCGGTATTATTTCTTCTCTTCCTCTGTCCCCCGTTTTCGTGAAAATTCCAAAAAAGGTAAATGCCGGTGGGACAGTATGGGTATTTAATATCGAAGGGGTCACGATGCGCCCTTGAAGCGAAAAAAAGAGTTACGGGGGGCAGGAGGGGGAGCTTTTTGTCCCGCGCTTTTTCTTCGCTCTCCCACGGGCTTCCGGAAGACGTAGATTTTCCGTTGAGCTTTTCGCGCAGTTCGGCGGACCACTCGACCCTGCTCGGCCAGTTTCTCGGGGGGCCGTGAACGCTAGAACGCGCCTGGCACAACGGAAGTAATTTCCGAGATGAGCGACCAGCCGGGACAGTCCCGACTTGCAATAGTGGTTGAACAGTCAAAGTGGGCTCATTTCGGCACACAAGAGAGATGGTGGGGCGGGGGGGAGGGGATGTGTGTGTGGAGAAAGAGCAGTCGGGCAGCCCTTTCTGTTCCTCTGGGAGGTCATATCCTGTCCGCAATAGCTGCTTCTCCATGGCACCCACAGTAGTTGCCCCCTGACCGTTCGCGCATTAAGCTACTCGTAAAGCAATTTTCTGAAGGAGCCACGCAAAATGTCGTGCTTGTTCAACGTCCGCGTATACAACGTCGTTGACTCTGCAATCACCAACGCATGAATTCACGCATACTGGATGGTATGTTGGCTGAATGGGGGAAAGATAGAAGGGGAAGGGATTCTCTTTCTGCGCTGGGACACAGGACAGTGGGTTTCGAAATGCTACGTTGCAACACTCTGGACTTTGATGAAGGATAATACTCATAGGTAATTCAATGGATGGGCGTCTTGAGGAAGGTTATCATGGCAATGGAAATGGGATGCATCGTTACTTTAACCCTTCGAGTGCACACTGGGTCGTCTTGACCCAGTTTTAAAAAGTGAGATTTTTTTATTTAGAGTTCGATAGCCTCGGGTATTAACTTTTATTTGCGTTAAAGATTTTGTGGAAATTCCGAAATTTAACCGAGGCGTGACGATTTTTGTGAAGGGTCGGCGAATCGCCCCTCTACAATTTACCCTTTTTCTTATTCCATTTTTTTTTCAAAACTATGTTTCTTGAAACGCTGAAATCGGAGCCCAAAGTCGTCCAATTTACTTTAAATTTAGACCGGGCAGGGCTTATAACATTTTCTATCCCCTTAAAAAATCCAAGACCCGTTAAAAAGGCTATTTTCATGATTTTTTGAATAGGTATATATTGTAGATATTGATCTATAAGTTGTTACACTTAATAAATAGACTTTCGAAATAAATTTAAAAAAATTGTATGTATTTATATAAGCTAAACAAACTTTAAACGCGTTTCTCTCGAAACAACGTTTTTCGACGGCTTATTGATAAAATCCTCAAAACTATTGAACGTATATCAAGGATTTAAAAAAATTTTGATATATACTATTTTTTTGCCAAAAACGGTGAAAAACACGTTTTTTTGTTTTTTTTTTTAAGAAAATGTCCGCCATTTTGTTATTTTTGCATATATAAAAAATCGTATGATATGCGCTATAGCCATTAACATACTGAATCTAAAACCGTTTGATTTTTTTATTTCAAACGATCCATGTCCGAGATTTCATTAATAGCGCAGACCTACAATTTTTTTAGGACATTTTTTTTAACTACCATTTTCGTCTATGAATAGTGATTTAAATAAATAATTTTAGAAAAATGTATTTCGAAAATGGATTTATCAAGTGTAACAATTTTTATATCAATGTCTAAATATAGCCCTATCATAAAAATTCATGAAAATAGCCATTGTTAGCGTCTTAAGTGAGAAGACCCCTTTCAAATCCGTTTATCCATTTGTTCGTAACAAATGATTGAAGTAGTTATTGTAATCGAAAATCGAACTTTTTTTTTCCTACAGCTCACCATTTTCGTAATTTTTTAAATTTCATAAAAGTGTCCGTCCACGTCAAAGTTTCATTATACTAAAAGTACATTTATTTTTCATTTCAGATCACCCTAGTTGTCATAACCACCTACACCGATTGACCATGCCACAACGGCGGCACTTTGCTTGAACAATAGTAACTTTATTGTTTATCAATGTTTCTTCAATAAGACAAAAAAATACCAATTGGCAAGACTATGTATTAAGGGAGCTAACTTATTTTAGGACAGGATTTTTTTTGCCTACTAGATTATCTAATTGGGATATGGAAAAAGGTATGTTATCAAGCATACATTGAATTTATTTCGTTTGAATTTTCATTTTAATAAAACTGAAAATTAACAACGTTATTGAGGTATAATAAAAATGTCTCTGTATACAATATGATGGTCCAACGGCCGGATCGATAACTTGACAATGGTTGGTCTGAAGAATACAAATTGAAAAGTTTTATAATCTGTAGAAACGTAGTTGGAATTGTACGTAGCCATTTGTTCGAAAAAAAAAAATAATGTCACCAAAAGGCGGGTGTTCAGAAGAAAGTGTAATTTTGGCGCAACTTTACTTATATTCGGGGCTTGAAAAATACCAAGTTCAAAACAAAAAAGAAACAGCTGCGTACAATGATAGCTATTGCGATGGCGGATTTTTTTTTCATTGGATACCCGACAATCATAGCTGGAGTTCTAACTCCGACCAGGTCGACAAAGGTCGTTTCGAGAAAAACACCATTGAAATTTTTGTATACGTAAATCGTTTCGGTACCTGCTCCCACTAAATCATCCGTAACTTGGTCAATTTTCAATATTTTAACTTAGTATTTTTTCACTTTTTCTTAAATATGTATACTTCGAGAAAATGCAAAAAAAAATATGTTTTACCGGTCACAGTCTCGCCTGAATCGTGTATAAAGTTCCGACTTCGTCATCCCAGTACACTCGTAAGATAAATCTCAATAAACCGTACGGAAACTTGAACAGTATCAATCAAGATTACGAAACGCCCGATGAATTAACATAAAGTGTTATTTAATCGATCGGCACAACTGCCATCGCCCTTGTCGCGTAATTATGCGAGTCTACGGAGGCCCTCGCGTGTCCGATCATTCGTTCGGTCGCTTTGCCGGATGACTAGGTGGCTTTCAGACCCCAAAGGCTTCGGGAATACGTGACTTCGATCGTAACGATGTTCGCGTTATCTTTGTATCGAGATGCCAGTCAGCTGGCATATTGTGATCATCCTGAAGCTCAAGCCTGAAGGACCCGCTAATCTTGAATGTGAAACGTCAGGTCAACATTGTCAGTCCTGCACTCGGCGATTAGTATTCATCTGAAATTCACCAGTCACCGTAACGAGCGTGATTTCACAACAGTACGAAGGATTTGCCGTTGAACCAAAAGAAAAACTATCATCTCGTACACTGTCATCGTCATTGGAGTTCATTTTCACCAACTCTTCCTGAACAATCTTTCGTTTTCTCCGCTATTCCACCCGACATCACCGAGTATTTCCGAGTAGCAAAAGCATCGACGATGACAACTTCTGCACTTTCGATCAACAAGCGCAGACTTAGGCGGACGAGGGCGCCCGTTTCTACGTGAAAACGCGCGTACGACGCGAATTATAATCCGAGTCGATGTCCGTAGACCCATTGCGGGGGTAACTCGATTAGCCTAAGCGAGAATGTGCTCGTTTGTAGAGTCCAGGCTTGTGCGAGCTAGAGGGATTCGCACGAGCATATATACAACAAATAAAATCTCCTGCATAGTAATTTCATCTGGAATACGAAAGTGGAGGCTGCGACGTGAGCTTTGGGCGTGTAGGAGACGGTGGTAGGTTTTACTCGGAGTCGAGTCCTCCCCATATATTCGCATATATATATATATATATATATATATATATATATATATATATATATATATATATATATATATATACACACACATAAATAAATATAGTAGACATTTCGTAACGGTATACGAACGTTCGCCTGGGGTGGAGAAGGCACCGGAGAGGAAGCTCAGGCTAGGTCGTCGTATACGTGATGTTGGTGATGCTGCATGGCCGCCGGTACTCCTGTTGGAGTGTAGAGAGGGTGAATTAAAAATGTAATCCAATAATAACGCGTCTCTGGTGTCCGCGAGAACGTGCAGCCAAAGTATAACTACATGCATAGATGAGTCCGGTCTACACACGCACACCCACACACAGATATCTTTGCGCGTAATACACGAAACTACAGCAAAGATATGTATCAGGCTATACATATAAAAGAGCCGGAAGGATTTTCCGGCGTACGTACAGCTCCGTCCTAGGGGTTGGTGTATACGGGGATGGAGTACCACCGACGTATAGCCTTGTGCCGGCTGTACATATACAATTGCGTACACCGTTATGTATCTGGTTGCGCGTTCGCGAAAACCGCTCCTCCTTCATCCGGGATAACCATCGCGCCAGCCGATCCTCTCCGAACCTACAGTTCACAGGCTGTATGTGCCGCATAGTTCCCGAGGTGGAAGAAAATATGACGACGTCCGGTTCCCCGGAACAAGAGAGTCATCGTTCCGAAGGATGCTGGGGTGGGATTACCTCGGTGGATGTTGCCGAGGACCAAGTTGGTGTATTGCGTGCAGGAGGAATCAGGCCAAAAGGACAGACATCGAGCCTGCCCGAGTCGAAATTTTCAGTTCGTGTTGCCTCTCCAGATCCTCACAGTGGTAGGAGATAAAGGCAGTAAAGTAGCTTCGTATTCAATATAAAATGAGCTCCTACTTAACCCCTAGAACGGGAACGAATTTCGCTTTTCTCCACTTGCAGGCGCGAAGGAGGACGTCGATTGGCGCGGGTATACACGCACACGCGTACACTCTATTACGCATTTAGAGATACATATGCCTGAATACGCGCGTGCGTAGACACACGTATGTACCCGCACACATACATGCCTGAGCATACACCAACACACGTATACTAGTACCTATACGTATGCATGTGTGTCTGCTAAAGGAATCCGCGTATACATGCATACGTGAAGGCAATTACTATCAAAAATATTGTAACTGTTTGTCCAAGATCCATTTCTTCCACTTTGGAGAGTTGCTGGAGCTGCAGGGGCAAGTTTGAAGCGAATGCGAAAGGTTCGCTGGGTGGAGATAATGGAAAGGCCATTGGAAAAGTAGGCCTCTACGACGAACGCGCGATCCGAACTAGTCTAACGTATGACGGTTACTGAAAACTATCACACCCGCTCTTTTGAATGCTCAGACCACCCTCATTTCGTCGAAACAGCCAAATGCGCGATAGGTCCAAACGCAATCAAAAGAGGAGCTGCAACAACTTCAGCTAGGTTAGGTAGGAGTATAAGGGCGTATGCAGGAGGTGAGCAGCAAAGGAAGAGCATGTGGCGACCCATAGTAGGATTTTTAGCAGTAAACATACTCAAGTGAGGCTGACATAGGATCAAAGGCCTTTAAGATAGGCTGACAATTTTGAATTGGGTGGTCACGGAAGACCATCGGTGATGAGTCCCCTAGCAGCTTTTGCTGGTATCCGACGTTACAAATCCCCGGACAGACTGGTCAATAACGCATCAGCAGCCCGTGCATCTCTTGGCGTCTCCATGAGCAACCATCATCATCCGCTAGCTGCCGATTCACCGGTGTGTCCAAAGCTCCGGCTAGCCACACGTGCAGGGCCTGCATTACTCTCATACCCAAATCCCCTTCCTTCAACTGCCTCCACCTGGTGTGCATAACTTGTCTTTCTCACTTTGACAGCGAGGACCGCGTATTTCTTCTTTCCACTCGATTCCTCATCCCCCGTATACACTACATCGTCGAAGCTGGGTCCCTCTATTTCTGTCGCGGTCCCTCGCATCTGGTACACCGAGTGCTTTCTTGCGTTGACCGGGCTCGGACCGCCGGGTGCTTATTACAGTCGCGGCTTTGATTTGTAAAGGGCGAGAGCCGAGGGCTTTTGCCAGGCGTTCGGGATGCGCCACGCGGGGAAAAGAGTGCCGCGAGGCTCTCTTTGCCACGGTGGGAAGAGACAGCCTCACCTCTCGCGAGCGATGGGAGAGAGAAAACGAGAGACCGTCGGAAGATAGAAAGCGGTGAAAGCTTCGACCATATCTTCCAAAGAGTGGAGCTCACTCGCGGTGTGCTTTGATTATACATACGGACAGTCGGCCGCGCGAAGCTCAACCGCACCCCCTATACGTACACATACGTCATCAATGTACACGTGTGTGTAGGAGGCAGAAACTCTCGTGATATAGAGACTTCTTCGTACGACGATGGACGACCAGTATGGTTGGAAGACTCTCCGACTGCGGATGGAAGCGGGCTGCACAGTAACAGCCGCGTTCTACGAGAGATACACGAATTTTGCTAGAAAAAGGCTGATCCATACATTTGAAACACTTCGGAGCTCAGCGCGAGCCTGGTCATCCTCTTTGCCGGTAATCTTTGACGGTCGAACCACTCTATGCTCGTTAACAACGCGCACCGTATACGCATATCCTGGTGCACTGCGCTTCGTTCCTCCTATCTCGAACCTTTATACCGCATCACCTAGACGAATATACATCTGTGTCGGTGCCCGGGGATGTTGCACAAAACGTACGAGATCGCGGAAAGCACACGGAGCTGAAATAATACTTGATATAGGCACCAGGAGAAAATCGGGTGCTCTCATCCTCGTTCTCCTCCATCATCTTCCATGTTTCTTCGTCGTTTTCATAACGAAAAGCAGCCACTCTATTTATACCCGGGGCTCGCTGATACCTCCTCCCCTGCACGATTTAACTCCCTCCGACCTGACGCTCTTTCCCTCTCTCATTCAAGGATTAACGGATAATCCTTTCGAAAAAGCTAAGGATGGGAGAAGAGTCGAAATGCTGCATGCTAATCTCTCGATTCAAGATCCATGGATATTGCTAATGCTTTAGGCAATTTTATACAGATAGTCATATGTAAACATACTCGTGTATGGAAGCACTACGATTTTCAGGCTTCAATCACTTGCCGTGGCTATTCAGCAAGCTTCAAAGCCGATTCAACCGGGACCAAAGTCGATCTCTTGGAGGCTGAACATCAGCGCCAGGTCTCCCGATGCTTCCAATGATCATGACTTATCATTTCAGTTTTTAGATACATGCGTTTTGCAGTGAATCATTCGATTCATTAGGGTGAATATTAGCAATGAGGACATTGGGGATGCAATTTGGCTGAGGCTGAACATCAGCGCATGCTAATCTCTCGATTCAAGATCCATGGATATTGCTGATGCTTCAGGCAATTTTATACAGATAGTCATATGTAAACATACTCGTGTATTGAAGCACTACGATTTTCAGGCTTCAATCACTTGCCGTGGCTATTCAGCAAGCTTCAAAGCCGATCCCAACGGGCCAAAGTCGATCTCTTGGAAGCTGAACATCAGCGCCAGGTCTCCCGATGCTGCCAATGATCATGACTTATCATTTCAGTTTTCAGATACATGCGTTTTGCAGTGAATCATTCGATTCATTAGGGTGAATATTAGCAATAAGGACTTTAGGGATGTAATTTGGCTGAGGCTGAACATCAGCGCATGCTAATCTCTCGATTCAAGATCCATGGATATTGCTAATGCTTCAGGCAATTTTATACAGATAGTCATATGTAAACATACTCGTGTATGGAAGCACTACGATTTTCAGGCTTCAATCACTTGCCGTGGCAATTCAGCAAGCTTCAAAGCCGATCCAACCGGGACCAAAGTCGATCTCTTGGAGGCTGAACATCAGCGCCAGGTCTGCCGATGCTGCCAATGATCATCACTTATCATTTCGGTTTTCAGATACATGCCTTTTGAAGTGAATCATTCGAGTCATTAGGGTGAATATTAGCAATGAGGACTTTGGGGATGGAATTTGGCTGAGGCTGAACATCAGCGCATGCTAATCTCTCGATTCAAGATCCATGGATATTGCTGATGCTTCAGGCAATTTTATACAGCTAGTCATATGTAAACATACTCGTGTATGGAAGCACTATGATTTTCAGGCTTCAATCACTCGCCGTGGCTATTCAGCAAGCTTCAAAACCGATCCAGCCTAGATGAAAGTCGATCTTTTGGAGGCTGAACATCAGTGCCAGGTCTTCCGATGCTACCAATGATCATGACTTATCATTTCGGTTTTCAGATACATGCCTTTCGCAGTGAATCATTCGATTCATTAGGGTGAATATCAGCAATGAGGACTTTGGGGATGTAATTTGGTCGAATCCAGGCTGGAGAACATATCACAATGTGCTCCACACCATTGTGTATGATCTATCGGCTTGAAAAAAAGGCTCTCGCACCGTGGTCCCCATTTTCCCATGATACAAATAACTCTCCCTCTCTCTGTCTCTTGCTCGTTTCTCCGGCTCTCGTCCGTATAAGAGCAGCACATTTTCGTTATTACCCCTTGGATGAGGTTGCGCGACGGTGACCAAGAGCGTCGCCTTTTGTCTTTCATCTCTGGACGTCGCCGAGTGGCCTGGGTGTGCGCGGCTATTTCCCCTAATATTCAATCGATCCCAGCAACACAGAGGGCCGACAGAGAGCCGTCGGTGGTACGAGGCAAGCGACACCAAAGCCAACACCTCGTGACTTATAATCACATTTTCTCACCCACTCGGCTTCGTACCCGATATGGAAGACAAAGAGAGACACGAAGAGAGAGAGAGAGAGAGAGAGAGAGAGAGAGGCGTATGCAAGCATACGTACTATTGAACACATACACATGGCTAAGAGAGATGGCGAGAGAAAAGCTGCGAGAAAGTGAGACGGATAAAGCGAGGAACCCTCCCCGTTAATGGCCACTGGGAAAGCTTTTAGCTAACCGAGTCTCGTTCGCCCGTCTCTGATCTATTCCTCGGCTAATCTGTTGATTATACGCGACCGTCCGGCCATCCGTTATTGGAAACGACGCGTCTCCTCCACTTCCCCCTTGGTTTTCTCTTGCTCCGCTAGATCTCGACGGAGCCTTCTCCTTCACCCCAGAAAGCGAATCCTTCGCTTCGTACTTGCCTATCCGTGATAAACACGTATATAGATATGGTGCACCTTGAACGCGTTATACCTACCGGGAGCTTTTCCACCGGAGAAACGGAGAAAGACGCGGAAGCTTGCCGGGAGACTTGCCTCGGAGTAAAATCTGTTTTCGGTGGAGAACCACCAAGACGTTTAGCCAGACCTCCCCCGCGACGTTGTAACGCGTCTCGCCCGGAGTCCTCCGCCCTTTTCCTTTCTCGTTCTCGACGTCAAGGACCAATGAGGCGACAAATTAAATTGCCTCGGGGAGAAAGTGAAAGAGCAGGAAGAGCCACCGAGGAGTGTAATCGCTCGAGCGCGTTTGAATTATCGATTGTATATGGGCCTGGGGGGGGATGAAACACTTCGGATACGACGATTCGACCTCCAGAATTTCCTCAACTTCCTGGCGTCGGTAAAAAGAAAACGAGAATCGACCGCGAATCCGACACGCCAATAGCTGATGCGATAATCGGAGTTTCTCGAGCTGAAGGCTTTCGTACTTGATTTGACAAGTGAAGAGCACGGGAAGGCTGTGGGAGAGTTTGAAAGCGAGCGATTCGTTTCACCGTTTCTTTTCGGATATGCGTACGTGTACGGGTGTGCGACTCGTCGAGCGAGGAGAAGATTGCTCAATGATTGTCCGATAATGGTGGATTTCAGATAGGCGGAAACCTACTTTTCCATAAACGCCGCGAGTCTCCCTACTAATTAGACGAGCCGGGAATACATTTGCGCGAATTTACTACAGTACTCCTATCTACGAGAACGGCTGTGTACGGCGATGAACGCATGCCCTCGAGTGAGAGGCACTTTTGTGCAAAAGTATCGTAAGTATGAAACCGAGTCGAGCTACACGACTAATTGCGATGACGGGAAGCGTTGAATCTCGTACGAATCTCGTCGGTTCCCCGCGAGCGCGCCCCGCTTATCCGAATCTTTCCTAATCACTGACTCAAATATTTCACAGTCGGCCTAAGAGGAGAATAGGCGAGATAGTCATCGGCTCACGGTGTAACGAGCAGAACAGGATACGATTGCGATACAGAGTGCCGGGACCAGACGCTCCGCGACTGTCAAATCGGAAAGGACATGCGACTTAAGGGGCCAGGTCACTTTGAAAATTTCGAAAAATCCAAAGCAAGCAAGACTTGAAGTAATCGACGATGATGAGCAATCAGAAGGGATTTTGTACGGTGCAGGAATTTCCGATTCAGTTTAGGTAAGAGTTTTTCATAGTGTAAACTTCAAACGCGTTTTTCTCGAAACAACGTTTTCAAAATGTAGCTCCATCGTATCTCGAAAACTAATAAACCGATTCTCTTGAAATTTGAACCACATATTGTAAACATGATTCGCAACGAGATGACCCTCGATGGGTTAAACATTTTGATTTTTACTCTTTTTTTGCGAAAAAATGCGAAAAGAACGCGTTTTGTTTACTGTTTCCGTTTTTCATCTGCCATTTTTAATTTTTTTGATAAAACTTTATATCCGAGGGTCATTTTGTAGGTGGTGTCATACTGAATCTAATGGACTTTGATTTTTTTGTTTCAGACAAGCCGCTGTTGAGCTGTGATGGAGCTACCTAGCATACCTATTTTTGAGGCGTTACGTTAAACTATAGTTTTTGTACTTAAAAATGAGTAAAAATGAATTACATTTTTTTTCAATGTATTTCAAAACTTTATTTATCAAGCCCAACAACTTTTATATTCCTATCTTTTATAAAATCCTCAAAAAAATCGCGAAAATGGCCTTTTTTCGGGGCTCCAAAGTGAACTGGCCCCTTAACGGGTTACACTTGGTTCGCGGCCGGAAAAAAGAAGAGTTTCCGCGCATTTTCTTGGGAAATGGGTGCTGGTTTTTAACTTTTTTTTTTTATAGTGAAGGGGATCATTTCAAGTATCTTTGACAATTGTTTTTATTGGGAAATATTTATAAACGACGGAGGTACAGAAAATTGCACAGACCACTGTGCAGAAAAGGTCCTTCGCGGTGACCACTCCTGCTCGGGAACAAATAATCTGAAATAAAAAAAAACCAAATGAATGTAGTTTTTCTGCCGTATTATCTAGTCTTTAAGGGGATATACCAGTGTGAACACTGAAAATTTGGGTGATTTTCGGGAATTTTTTGGAAGAAAATACTCAATTGAATGTTTCGGAAAATTAAGAATATATTTGGCTATATTTGACCTATATTGCATAATTTTTCATAGAAAAATATTGACTTCCAAGCGACTTATGCGCTGCCTTTGGAGGCGCAAAAAAAAGTTCCTCCACTGCTGACATGATTGCGGCCGATTGAGTAGCTGAAACCGAAAAAGGAAAAAATGTCGTTAAACTGGAAGGTATTTCCTGTACAATGACGTAGGATTTTCGAAAAATATCAAAATCTAACAAAATAGCGTAGTTATGAAAAAAGTCTGGTTTCTTGCCTATAAAATGGTCGTTTTTTTCAATATCAAATCGTCAATTTTCATCCAATCAAAAACGTCATATCCTACGTCATTGTAAAGCAAATATATTCAAGAGTACTCAGTTCAAATTTCAAGTCAATCGGATAATTGCTCTTTGAGTTACAATGTCAGCAAATTTGAAAAATCTCATTTCATATTCTTGAGAGTATAAAAATCTTGACAGAATAAAAATCTCAACTGATATTCTTGAAAGTATAAACTGTTGAAAAAGGCAACAAAAAAATCGAAGGCAACAAAAGAAAAGAATCGAATAATTCAATAAAATAATGATTTTTGAAAAAATGGTCGCCGATCGAAAGTGATCGTTGAAATTTCGGTTAAATAACACTTAATTTTCCTTGATGCAAAAAAAAGGATACATTGTAAAAAAAATCCTTCGATTAAGGACTGCCTTTTGATATACAAAAAATGTCTGTGTAATTTGAAGCAGATCGGCTTAGTTGTTTTTGAAATATTTTCGTCACCCATTTTGAAAAAGTAATTCCGAGAAAAGCGCGTTTTCAATTTTTACCTAAATGTTTTTAGGTAAATTTGGTAAAGCGGTAAATGGACCTACCTGTAAACGATCATAACTCCCCAAATTTTCAACAGACCGACTTGAAATTTTCAGAGAATATTTTTGCAACGTTATATCATAAAAATCCGTCGAAACCGAAAAATGGATTTTTTCAAAAATTCCGACTAGGTGTAACCTCTTAAAAACAACATTTTTCTTCTCAAAGTCTATCGATTCGTGGTTGAAATATTCCTCACTGTCGACGTAGTTTTCGAACATTGGTAATTCGACGAAAAACGTTTTCGTTTCTCACCTTCACATTTGTTCTCAGCCCATAGTTTCGAATAATCGAATTATCCATCGAGTTTCATGGAGTAGTCGAAAGTGCCTCATTTTTTTTCACGAATGTATCTTCACGAACGGAAAATTGGGTAAATATTTACGAGTCGGGCTTCAGCCCTAAGCGGCTCAAAAAAATGTCTCAACTGTTCGGGGCTATTCCGTAGTATGAAAATATGTTTTTTTTATGATGGCGGAGGGGTATTTTATTTTAAAAGAAAACATATTTCCAGAAAATATTCGATTTTTGAAATACGTTTACTGTATGCTTACTCTAATTTAACTTGTACCCAAAAAAATCCAAACCCATGTCATTTCATTTGACCCACCACTTGATGTCACCAAACCCGTTTCCTCCATACCTATTAAAAAGTAAAAAAAAGCCTTTGGGGATTAAAACAAGGGTTGAAATTGTCTTTCCCCGACTTGAATATTATAAACAAAGTGCCCTGAAATACATCGACTCGGTACAACATTTCGAAACCCCTTTTCTAGCTGAAGCTCCGCTTGTAAATATTTACCGAAAATTGTTTTGAATTCTGCTTGCACGATGCTCCGCGATATATTTCACAACAGGCCTGTCACGAAATGAGAATTCGCACACGAGCCGCTCGAATATCCAGGACGGCATCGTACGCAATATTTATCGGAAGCACGATGCTCACCTTGCATATGGATATACATGTTTTTTTTTTATTGGTATCTACGAAAGGCGAACGTCAAATCGGGGCCACGCTACGCGTACCCGTATAGAAGCCGAACTATCCATATTCATGAAGTTTGCGGGCAATAAGCCGAGCAACTAAACCACTCGTTAGTTATACCGAGTGATAATTTATTTATCTTTCTGGAACACTGCAGTCCTGAGAGTCCGTTCGAGCAATCCGTTCGAATCGTTAATGGCCGACAACGCGGCTCGAACACGATCTCCACCCCCCTCCCCCCCGGCAGACTTCCTTATTCTTCCTTCGCCGCCGTCATTGTTATAATTCAACCGGGTGTTCATCGTCTAATTATGAAAGAAACGAAGAAGGAGAATAAAAAGGAAATAACTATCAAGCAGTGGAAGAGCACAATGATTCTCCGGCCGATTCCCGAACGAGTTCGGCCATAAACACATAGCGAAACCATTAGCGGTGTTTCTTCACGCATCCTCGTGCACGCATTTTCCAGTTCGAAGAATCGAACGTCTGCTGCTGAGGCGCGCGCAATGATGATGATGATGATGCCGATGCCCCCTCGATGAGAAACTTTCCCTCGGACGCGGCTTCCATGAAGCCTCCGTGATACTTCAGCCGCGCGTATTATACACCGTCTAGGCGGTAAGTCTGCTGTATACTTCACGGGCAGCTGAATTAATTGAGGTGGTAAACAATTGAATTAATAGGGTGTAGGAATCAGATATATAGGATTCGCCGTTCAAGGTATCGTAATTGAGAAGAATTATACGTTTAACCTCAATCACGGTGCTGTCGGAAGTGCCTCCGGCTTGTTACGAATTACATATACGCGATGAATTTCCGATCGGAGAAGGATGCGCGAAGGAAAATGGATAAATAGTAGAATTGACACCCTGGTCGCGAGACCCTTGAGCAACGTGGCCATAGTTCTGAGCTCGATGTTCCCCTTCAATCAGGGACTGTGATGAGGCTGGAAGAATTGCCATGTGGCAGATTCACACAGGTGACGATTCCAATCGGTAGTCACAGTTGCCATCAACTCCTCCAATCGTCGTGATCCAGTAAGACCAGCTGGCAAATTGCAGATTGGAATATCTGATGGTTTGCAACATGACGACAGTTCCGACCAATGATCTCCCTCAAACGCCAACCGTGAAGACTGAGGCGACGAAATTCCCAAGTGGCAGATGGATCTGATCTTTTGCAACCTGGGCGCAGTTCCGATCAATGGCTACCAGGGTTGCAAATGATGCATTACTTTTTGTAATGTATTAGCGTTTTCATTACTCATTACATTTGATTCAGTAATGTACAAAAATTCCATTACTCATTACATTACATTTTGTAATGCAAACAATTGCCATTACTCAGTACATTGAATTTTGTAATGTGAAAATGTTCATTACTCGTTTAATTGGAATTTGTTATGTGAAATATTTGCATTGCCCACTACAATGTCATGGGTAATGGGAATTTTTCACATTACAAAATATAAGGTAATGAGTAATGTCATTTTTTTACATTAGTAATGCAATGCAATGTAAAAAATCTCCATTACTCATTACAATGTAATGAGGATTATTATTCGTTTCCCATTAGGGATTGCGGTTTTTGCAGTGGATCTATCTGACCCGATAGGAAACGAAGAATAATCCATATTACCTTGTAATGAGTAATGGAATTTGTTTACATTACATTAGTAATGTAAACAAATTCCATTACTCATTACATTAAATTTTGTAATGTACAAAATTCCCATTACTCATTACATTACACTTTGTGATGTGAAAAAAAATCCATTAACCATTACAAAGTAATGTGTAATGAATTTTTTGCCATTACACATTATATTGCAACTTGCAATGAAAATGTTTCACGTTACAAAATGTAATGTAATGAGTAATGGCAATTTTGTACAATACAAAATATAATGTAATGAGCAATAGAATTTTTTAACATCATTGAATGTAATGTAATGGGTAGTGAATTTTTTTTTCATTACCCATTAAGAAAGTAATGAATAATGCATTACTTTTTCATTACAAATTTCGCAACGCTGATGACTACCATCAATTGCAAATCCTGCCGATTCAGGAAGACCAACTGCCAGGCTGCGGATTCGCACGGACCACAAGTCTTATCAATAACTGAACTTCGGATCAACTCGCCCAAATCTCACGATCCAATCAGACCAATTGCAGTATCACCCAAGGCAATGGGATTTCAAGCACCTCGCGCCTACACTTTTCGCCTTCGCTTCTACCCATAAAACTGCGGCTTTTTTCTGGCATTGTACCGAAGAAATCCCGAGATGCAACCGCCCCGTGTGCAATCTAATGATCAGCAAGATAGAACGAGGCTAACGAATAGAGAAACAGAGACGGCGAAGAAGAGTAAAAAAAAACGATTGTGCGCTACGAAATCGTAAGACAATGCCTAGACGTTGGAGCGTGAGAAGATGCCGCCTAGTTCTTGCGCGAAACGGAATTCTCAGCTGTTGAGTACAATTCGTGTTTGGAATCGAGGGTGAAATCGATCTTAATTAATCATCGGGTTAACCGGAGTCTCGACTTCGCGGGCCTTGCGTCATTCCCGGCTTGGTAAAACTGATTTTGGGTCCTGCGTGTGTGCCTCTATACGTGTATGTGCTCGGATAAGCGACGAGCAGCGCGTGATATTCCGTGCGTCCGACCGCGCGAATTCTGATTAATCAGCAATTAGCATACAATGCGCGGTGAGCGAGTAACGACGCGACTAGGTGTCTGCGTATGTGTGTGTACACACACACAGACACACATTGCATATAGGCGATTTTACGTACGCGCATTGTCGAGAGTTCGTACGCCTCCACACGAATATCCATTGTGTGCGGGAGCAACGGAAATCTGGAGGCAGAGCTTTGTCGGGTTTATCATGGCGGTAAGAACTTGTAAGAGACGAGGCTATAACGAAAGCATCAAGCAGGAACGGAACACCCATCACTCGTTCTCCTCTTTCATTCGCCCGTTGGTATCAATTGCCACGATCAACATCAGAGTCCTCGGGGTGCGCGGAGAACGGCTTGACTTGTTGATGGCGATACACTCCCAGCGATCATCCGCTCTCACCTTTACGTAGCTCTCCCTACCTCTATCATCCATCCTTATCGTCTGAAGCCGCCTATGCCATCCTCGCTGCCTCCTTTTCCGCCTCCCGCAACCCATCCCCCCCCCTCTCTCTCTCTCTCTCTCGTGCCACCTCCCCCGTAGCCAACCGTCCGGCCGTTTGACTTAATCAGTAATCGCTAATTGCCCGGCTGACGCACCGCAACTAACGGACGCAAGGAAACGTATGCAAATCGCGGGAGGCCTGTATTATCTAGTCCGGACAATTAGAGGAGAGTAGTCTTTACCCCCCCGCTCTCTCTCTCTCTCTCTCCCTCCCTCTCTCTCCCTCTCTCTCTCTCTCTCCCTCTCTCCCTCTCTCCCTCTCTCCCCTCTCTCTCTCCCTCTCTCTCCCTCTCTCTCTCTCTCTCTCTCTCTCTCTCTCTCTCTCTCTCTCTCTCTCTCTCTCTCTCTCTCTCCTCTCTCTCTCTCTCTCTCGCTCTCTCTCTCTCAGCTCCCGCTACTCTCTCGCTCTATCGTTCGCCGAAGTACCATCGTATATAATGCCACTTCCGGCTTCGTATTAGGATACCCTATGCGTTTTTGTTCCTCTCCCCGCAGGTGAGCACCAATACGATCCCCCTTGGAAAACTTTCGTACGAGGTTTGTTCGTCTGGTCGAGTAATTGTGAGATCGTGGGAGTGAAAAGTAAAATATAATTGCCGCGTTCATTAAGTGGTTGGAATTGGAAGATTTCTCTGTTTTTCCATCTCTTGCCCCCCCCCCCCCCTCTCTTTGTCTCTCTTCTCTCTTTTTCTTTTCTTTTATCATCTTTCTTACTTTTGTATCTTATTTTTGTTTTATTTGATTTCACTACGTATTATTTTTATTATTTTTATGAAGTTTTTGCATTATATAGTAATCTTTTTTTGTTTTTGTACGGAGGTTTTCTTTTATTTTTGTATTTCTACCTGTAAGGTGTATGAAATATGGGGATTGCGTGCCGGAGGACACTGCTTGGCCCTAGCGCACTAATATATATATATATATATATATATATATATATATATATATATATATATATATATATATATATATCTGTCTCAAAAAAAAGTTCAAGCATGTTTTGAGGCGCGAACTACTGCGTGGCATATCGAATAAACAGTATTTTAATAGGAATGAGCAAACTCTTTACTATTATTTTTTTGCTATTGTATAGATTTGGTCTTGTTTTTTTTTTTTTTTTTTTAGTACCTTGATATAATTATCGTTTTAAGACAACCGCTGTATAAAAATGTGTATGAACATATGGTGTTTAAGAGTTGTACTGTATGTCCATGCACGGTGCTCTTAGAGAGCTGATGCTCCGGGGCACGAAATAAACAAACATTCTCTCTCTCTCTCTCTCTCTCTCTCTCATTCTTACTCTCACTTTATATATATACACACACGCACACTTTTATATATATATATATATATATATATAAATGTGTCATATATATATGCGTGTGTGCATACATATTTAAAAAAGCGAAAGGAATCAAACAAAATTTGATATGGATCTCTACCTCAACTTGTAGTAAAATAAAAGCGACCGTATCTTAAGTGCAGGAGCACACCCGTTGTCGTCTTCGGTACGATATCATAAGATTAACAAAATAATCATTAATACGGTCCCTTTATTAGCATGCTCTATCGTCCTATCGGAGGCTTTAACGCGAGCCCACAGCAAACCCGTTAAGAAGACAGATATTTTGGGGTTTGCTCAAACGAATATGTATGTACACTCACGAACACCCACATACATACATCGAGGATCATTATGAATGTTGTCCTACGCTGTTTGACAAGCCGGGGTTCTCACTGGCTAATCTTCACTGCGATACCGTCGACGGTACGACGATTTTTTTTTTCAAAACGCTTTATTTTTTAAAATCTTATGTATATTTAAATCAATGGATGACGATTCTCCTCCAATGTAGATGTCTAGGCTCGAGGAAGAATATTTCGAACCTGCTATGCAACTTTGGCTACGAGGACTTTTTAAATAGTACTTTTTATAAATGACAAAATGATTTTTTTCCGAAATAACGTATATGAGGATAGACTATGGGGATGGTCCATGAAGTAAAATATCATGAAAAATTACCTTTCTTCGTATATATATCCAGTTTAATTCGGAATTATAATCGGGCCGGCGTGTCTCTGAATTTCTGATTCAGGCGGCGAGTGGGCTCACGGTTGATTGCCACTGACGTCCAATGGCGAGCTCCCGGTCGCGGCGGTGTTGCAAAAGCATGAATATTCATCCCCCTTCCTTAGACGAAAAGGCTCGGTTTTCGTCGCGCAACCCTTGCGTCGTGAAGAGCGACGAAGGGCGGCAAGAGGCGGCAGGGGGGGGTTGGAGAGCGACGGGGTTGGGGCAGAGGAGCAAGCGGAGGCAAAAGGCAATGGGCGACAGCAGCCAAAAGCAAGTAGCAGCAGCGGAAAAAGGGTTGTTGCCGGTTGTGAAGAGTGAGGAGAACGGGGCAGCAGCAACGTCACCTCCGCGTCCTCGGCACCCTTGCAATAACGGTGGAGAGATTGATAACGGATACGGAGTAGCGCCGTGCGAACGCGCGTTCGTCTCCTCCCTTCGTGCTCTCTCTCTCTCACTCTCTCTCTCTCTCTCTCTCTCTCTCTCTCTCTCTCTCTCTCTCTCTCCCTCCCCCCTCTTTGGCTTTTTCACGATGTTTACCTTCGACGGGCCGGACGAGGCGATAAGCGAACGAGGAAGGGGTTGGTGGCGCAGCAAAACGGAAAAAAACGAGGAAAAAAAAAGTAGTAACGAAAGGGTTCGCCCACCACTCGAACGTCACGTTTTTAATTATGCATAACGCCGCACAAAGACGCACGTACGCGCTATCCCCCTTGCCATTTGTCCTTCGCACCGGATAATCGATCCGAATCGTGCTCTCGCGAAGCATTTCCCTTTCCCCTCTTGTACACCTTGGAAAACAGCTGATTGAAGATATCTGCAAATAAAGATTCTGACAATACGATTCAGCAATCGTCACTTTAAGGTGGGATGAACATTTGCGACGGTAAAAAAATCTATTCGTTTTCAACGAGTCAACTACACTGCTGCTCAAAACTTTGGGTACACCAGTCGATATTTCTTGCCGCAATAAAAGCTACATCGATAATTCAAAAAGAAAGATAAATTTACCGAACGGCGCTTTGAAGGGAACAAATTCAGCTTTGTTTCACTTTTTTTTAAATATTAAGGGAGACTTTGTCCTTTGTGCCCAGCGGGAGATGTTAGCGGCTCAACATGAGCAGCTAGAAGAAGAGGAGGGATGCCTCTATGGACCAGGCATTGCCGATTAGCGGTAATTATAAACACATTTGTGTAAACACATTGCAAAACTTTAAACGCGTTTGTCTCGAAAACACGTTTTTAAAAAATGGCTGACATTCTCCTGACCGCTGTAATTAACATGTCGACCCGAAATTTGGAGAGCGTACTTAGAAAATATGTCTTCGCGGAATGACGGATCATTTTTTCGATAGATACATTTTTGCATTTATTATTTATCTTTTTATGCGAAAAAAACGCGAAAATTCGATTTTTTTAAAAATTGCCGCCATTTTTCGAAATTTGTACTAAACGAAAAACCCATCCGTCATTCCATGACCAAAGGGTCACAGATTGATAATATGCTTTGAATTTGTGTTTCAGATCAACAAAGAGGGGGCAGTGTGATGTCAGTCGTTTGCCTCCCGCGATTTGAGGACCTGTTTTCGCGGAGCTGCAACGGCCGCCATTTTGGTTTTTTTTTTCAAAAAAAAATTTTTTTAACGTTCTGTATATCATGAATAAAATCAAGAAAAACCCGCAGTCGAAAAGCTTTACTCGTTTCCGTTAAAAAAAATAAAATGTAAACACCTGAAATATGGCATTCCAAGGACAAAGTCTCCCTTAATTCGTATGCTCGAGGTTCGATACGTCGCGAGGTTGTTAAAAAAAAATTAATTCAAAAATCGACGATCGTCAAAGACTCGTATTTATCGTTAACTTCGATTACCCGTTTGGTTTTCGGATTTCAGATAAGCCGTTTACGCTGTAGAGTGTCCACCGCCAAACGCCGCGAAAATAATTTCATCGTTTGCCGGCAGCCATGTTTATGTTGCTTTTCTGTATTTTTTCTGAAGGCTCTCAATATATGGGCCTTTGTGTTGAAAAAAAGCCTTTTTTTTCAACAACCATTTCCCACAAAAAAATCGGAATTCGGCCTTTTTGATTCGGGGCTCTAGGCGGATGTAGTCCGTTAAGGTCTTATATAAACTTGTGATGGTCGGGAAAATGAAAAATATTTTGATTGCATATTCTTTAAGTACAATATCTCAAGAATATTCTCACCAAATTTCATGGAGATCGGAGAAATAGATTCGCAGTTAACCACGCCTATATCAGTCAAGAGGACGAGTCACGTGTTACACTTGCCGAGCAGCAAGCGCAAGCAGCCACAAGAGAAGCAAGAATGGCTCGTAGGCATCAATGTTTTAGAGGCTGTAGAGGATGCAGAAGGATGACTATACGGCCCTGGAATCGAAGACTCTATGTTAGTAAGAATAAATTAACTTTAAATGTAAGATAAACATACTTGAATCTTAAACGTGATTTGAATCGTCTTTTTTTAGAAATACCTCTGAAGTGGACACGATTACTAAGAAACTATCAATCCGATCCATACCAAATTTATACCACTTATTTTTCATGATAATAGGTAGGGCTCGGGCGAAGGATTTTGAATTTCGATGAAAGAAAAATTTGTAACGAAAAACCGAAAATTTAGCACTTAAAAAATGATTTTTTTTTTGTTAAGGGGCAATACCAGTGTGACACTTTTAAAAAATCCATTTTTTTACCTTCTTCGACAGTTTATACTTTCAAGAATATCCTTATCATTTATATCATTTATATTAATATCATTTTATCTTGCAAAAATCGGTAGTTAAATCTTTAAACGCGTTTTTCTCGAAACGAGATTTTTCAAATTTGCTGGCATTGTAACAAAGCAGTTATCCGATTGACTTGAAATTTGAACTGAGTACTCTTGAATATATTTACTCCGCAATGACGTAGGATATTTTTGATTGGATGAAAATTGACGATTTGGGATTGAAAAAAACGACCATTTTATTGGCAAGAAAACAGACTTTTTTTTCATAACTACGCTATCTTGTTGGATTTTGATATTTTTCGAAAATCCTACATCATTGTACAGGAAATAGCTTCCAGTTTAACGACATTTTTTTCCTTTTTCGGTTTCAGCTACTCAATCGGCCGGAATCATGTCAGCAGTGGAGGAAATTTTTTTTGCGCCTCCAGAGGCAGCACATAAGTCGCTTGAATCTCAATATTTTTCTATAGAAATATTATGTTATATAGGTCAAATATAGCCAAATATGTTCTTAATTTTTCGAAACATTTAATTGAGTACTTTTCGTCAAAAAAATTCCCGAAAATTACCCAAATTTTCACACGTTCACACTGGTATAGCCCCTTAAAATTATCGTCATTTTTTTTATCACAATTTTTACAAATCCTTTGTCCAAGCCAATGCAATATAATAATGAAATTTTTTCAAATGCTGATTTCAGATGAACCGTTCTCGAGTTACCATGTCCACCGCAACTGATGCTCAAAAGGAGGCGCTCCTGGAAGACAGCTGGCACTCCGCCATTTTGAAATATTTTTGAATAAAAAAAATTGTACAACTACATGAAAATATGTATTAATCGATGTTGTCCACAGTTTTTCAATAAACATTGATTGTCCCGTCGAAAAAAGAATCAAGAAAATCACGTCCCTTCGCCAGCTACAAGTGTACATAAGGCCTCAATGTGTAAACAGGACGACGCCTAGAACGGTGACAACCACTGGGTCGATCACCTTACCAAAGTTTAGATAATTTTTGCACCTACCTGCCAAAATGTTCAACACCCCTACAATGTTGTTTCCTATTCTGGTGATTCCTTCTCAAGTATCATCTTCCCCCGCCCAGGAAGCTCATATCCCCGTCTCTTCGAAGTCTTCAAAACCCCGATGAGACGTCTTCCAACGATTCAGGTATACCCTGAGAACAAGAAGCGTCCGGGAAAGCGTCGTCCGCGTAATGTACACCAGGATGCCCGACTAACATCGCCATCTGCGCGTTACCCTCCGTTAAAAGCCATCGGGTACATACGTATGTTAATGATAATTGCCCCGCGTAATCAGCGATATCAATCGTTGCGTTCAGCGTCACACCGAGACCGCAGCCGTTCTCCGTCCAACCGTCTTACCCCCATATTGAATAATTACACACGTGTGATGACTTCGAGAGATGCTTTGCGCCGATATACGAGCGAGGAAAACTCAAGAGGGTGCCGTTACACTCATACCTGATCATCGAGCAAAACGATGCTCGCGTTCCAGCGCATACACGACGGCCACTTTGGGCTCGTTGTATCTGTCCAATGTTGGCTACCAGCCGTGAGTCTTCATAGTCACCTGCATTGAGAAAAAAAATCATCGATCCAATGACATTGGTGTTATTGAATGACATTTCGTTGATTAAATGCAATCAAACAAAACGCTATTGACTTAAATAACATGATAAGATTTAAAGTTTTTTCTTTCATTCAAAAGATATATTGTTAGCCGAGAACAATATATAATATTATTGAAACTATCTAAAAAATTATCGCGAACAAATGATATAGTTTTGAATGCATTTTCTGCAACGAAAAAAAAGCGTTTCAATTCATAACATGAATATTGTTGATTCGAGTACACGAGAAAAATTGAATTTCGCTCGTTTGATTCAGATAAAATTTCTATTAAGTAAATATGTTATTTTATTTTTGTTACCATATCCAATATTAAATTCCAAGTATATTATTCGTTAAAATATTAATATTTTATGTTGATTGAAAAATATTAAGCAAACGTCTGAATTGGTTAAAAAATTATGCGAAAATAAAATTTGTTTCTTGCGCATTTGGTTGAAAAAATTCAACCAAATCATAGCCGAGCGCCACCGAAATTATAGGTGTTAGGAAACTCGTAGTTCTCGGAGTAACCGCTAGAAGCCGCACGCGCGCTCGTTTCTCGTAAGCGTAGCGCGAACCGAAAATCTACTTAAGCGCCGGAGAAACTCTAAAGAGTATCGCTTCTTGGCCTGTGGCTAAGATCAAAGTGTCGTATCTGTTCTTATCAGTTGAATATCTGATATTCTCTCCATGGATATTCCATTGGATATCTGATATTCTCTCCACTATTATCGTGGATGATCATTCTAATGCTCACTTTTTATTGAAGATTTAAAACAAATTGAAAAACTTACGTCCCATGGCATATTCGTTTCGATGCAGTAAAGAAACAATTAATCATATTGATTATATTTTTGTACGAAATAAATTTTTTTGTAGTAACCGCGTAATTATTTCATCCATATATCTACGGATTGTATATAGAATGATGTCAATAGAATACAATTTTATTTGAAGGATAATGTAGATATTCAGAGAACAGAAGAGCTTTTTTAAGTAAAATAATAAGTTATTCAAATCAATCACATTTTCTAATATTTTATAGTATTGTAACAATCTCATAATATCGGTGGCACTCCGCAGCAGCACATTTATTGGGATCAACCAATATATATTTTTTTTATTCAGTTGGTTTTTTTTTCCAAGCGATATCTCCAGCACCTGAGCATCTATGTACACTGTCCATCAATGCGAAGAGGAGCGCGCTTTTCAATGAATAAGATCGCCCTATCTACAAGCGAGCACGCACCCATAAAACCATGTTGAACATTAATTAACGCATCTAGATGAATATACGGTAGCAACGAGTTACGATCCGCAGAGGGGCGAGAGGAGTCGCGGGGAGGTCTTGCAGCTCGCCTCGAAGAATTGCAAAGGCATGCGATAGGGCTGAGAATCAGTGGACACGGATGGGAGGCTCGATGTTGTGCAGCCGTATAGGAAAGTGGCGAGAAAAGACGTAGGAACTTGATGCGAACAGCCCCCGTATCAAGGGGTACATCGAAGCGACCAGCCAAGGGCTATTATCTTCAGAAGGTTGACGCATGAGCACGCATTTGTGCGTACACGCAGAGCCCTCATCTCTACGTCTGTATATACGTCTATGGATGTTTGTACATATCTATACACGCACATATATTATTACCGTAACGGAGTATGTAAAATCATGTCTATCCTCTATCGCCGTACCGTCGTAATTATTGCCTTAACGCTGTTATAAGTGGCTGGTTAACCATACTAAGAAGGTCATTAAGCCGTACTACAATTTCCGCGCAGACTCGTAAGAACGCGCGGGAAAAAACGTCACGTTTTTGTGCCAAACTATAGACGTGCACTCTTCTGTACACGGAGTGTCCTGTTATGAATGGATCATCCTGCAATTGTCGATAGGCCAGATCATACCCAACTATATCTGGAATTTCAGTTTACTAAAAGTTCCACGGTTTTCAAGATATTGGGCTTGATGTTATTTAAAAAAAATAATCTACTTTTGGTTACTTCGCAAGCCTTTTCCACAAATGATGTGAATCGTCAATAACTAAGCAACTTTTTTAAGTAATTGGCACGATATGCGTAGTACATTTTTTTTACACATAAGATATTTTTCATAAGATATTTTTTCATAAAGTTTCCTTAAGGCGGGATACACATTTAGACCGGGAAAAAATTAGCAATATTGAGAGATTTTTAAAACTAAGAAATAATTATTCTACAACTATCAAACTTTAGGTATACTGTAATAATATATTTAAGTATACAAAACAATTTTTTTAAATTAATTTATCATAAAAATGGCGAAGCTGTGGCAGAGTGTTACAGCACGGTCGCCACGGGAGTTGCGAATCGGCGTGCAGTCTAGCTTCCCGTAGACTTTTATTTGCAAAAAAGTTCGAACATTTTTTCTGTTTTAACATGTGTAATTTCTATGTGAAGGTAATTAAAAAGAAGATATCAAAATTTAAGAAAATGGCACGCACTGACAAAAAAATCAACATTTCACGCAACATTTCTGTAAAATGTGGATTAAAAAAGTCGTTTTTTTTTTCATTTTTTCAAAAACAATTCTTGTCAAGTAGAAGGTACAAATATTATCAATATTTCAGCCAAGTTTCAACTCACCGTCTGAATAGTTTTTGAGTAATCCCGCACGCCAATTTCGATAATGCTGTTTAGAGAAAAACGCCTTTGAAGTTCACGCCCGCTCCGAATCCGAGCGATGAGGCACAGCGTTGACAGGCTGTAACTTTTGAAGTTTTTCGAATTTCACTTTGAATCCCTGGGAAAATATTCTACATATATAGTTCTATAGTTTAAAGAAGCAAAAAAGGATTCGTTTTTTTCATAGTTGCAAATGTATATCCCGCCTTAACATTCAAGTTTAAAAACAAGACTTTTCTAGATAAAACATATAACCAAAAGTAGTTTTTTAAAAACCGAGTAAAAAAAAATTAGCATTTGTAGAAATGTCATACGAAAAACCAAAAGTAGATGATTTTTATCTCGAAAAGCGTGGAACTTTTACTAAACTGAAATTCCAGCATATGGTAGGACATGATCTGACCTATCGCTAGTTGCAGGATTATCCATTCATAACAGCACACCCTGTATGTGCGTGTGGGTAAAATTTACGCGCGTACGCAGCTTAAATCCATTGCTTGATGCGTGAACGCATACAGGCTTGGTGTTCATTTGGAGCAGGGTCAAAATCTGCAGTTGATCCCTGCTCGACACTGATCAGTGTGACTCAGACGAAGGGAAAAGAAGTCAAAGATTCTCCCACTCTGTGCACAAAAACGAGGAACTCTTACAATTGTCGGTGCTCGATTTCGATCAAGACAAAAAAAAGTATCCCACTGTTCCAGCAAAGGTAAAAGAAACGAGTAATACATCAAAATGCTACCGGCTGGAATTTCCTGCCACCCACACACTCTTGTGCAAAGTGCGGAGCGCTTCCTAACACACACACATATATATGTATGTATGTGTGTATATATATATATATATATATATATATATATATATATATATATATATATATATATATATATATATGTATATATATAGAACGCGAAAATGTTCGAGCGTTCGCGACCACCTCGAGCGGAACAACGTTCGTTAAATTCCGCACGCTTATCGCAATGTTGAATCGCAGGTGAGAGGGGAGGGATTTCCTCGTTGCTCCGCGAACAAGAATCAGCGGAACGATTCGAACGAGGAAGTGAACGTGATAAGAGATCGAGAATCAAGCGAGAGTTGGAAAAAAAACTTACGATCCTTAAGGATTCAAGAAGATATATAAATGTATATGTTCCAATACATTTGGTGGAGTGGTTGAAGTGACAACGAAACCTAGGACGAACAGAGTGACAAGTGGAAGAAGGGGAGCCATAAATTTCCGTACGAATTTTACTAGACTGGTGATATTTTAGGTTCGAGAGTACGAAACGACAGGAGGGGGAGGGGGCGTGAGTCATTAAAATACAATGGCTGGCACAGTGCGAGCGAGCTTGACTCATAAATAAGTTTAATCAGGATCGCTAATTACAGATTACGGCCGGCGACGTGTGTAGCCTTCTGTACTGCTTTTCCCACTCTGCGTACTACGTATATACATATATTTCATATTATCTGGGCTACGGACGTCTTACGACGGACATTGAATCACGAGCTTGCTGAGAACGCGTATACGTACTTGGCAATCTATATGCATGGCCGTTGGTTACATACATAGTATTCGGCGAGTTCTGGTTGTTTTTTTTTCGAGGTATAGTGTGGTATGTAGCATTGTATAACTATACAAAGAAGATTGAACGTCGTTTATGTAGGAGAGAGCCCCTTAAGAACGACGGCGCCTTCATCCGGTCTACCCTTTTCCCCTCTGCCTGTCGATCTCTCTCTCTCTCTCTCTCTCTCTCTCTCTCTCTCTCTCTCACTCTCTCTCTTTCTCACCTAGCAGCACCGATGCCTACCGCAGATAGGTAAATTAATTACAATAAATTTAACGGTAACGAGAGCGGGAAGTGCGAGCTCGAGTATCGCCGTATCCCGTGTACGTAGCGTTGCCTCGGGCGATTTAAGAGACCGTCGCGACGACCGAAGAGATCTCGAAGGAAGCCGCGAAATAACGCTTTCAACGTATCCACATATTTGGCTTAGCACAAAAATTCTTACGTCAACGCTGTACAAAATGATCGAGTTTATAGGTGAACAATGGTACGGTCCAATGACGATCATTCCATCTGCCGAAGTTGAGGTGAATGTTGGACGTCATCTTTATCGGACCTGATGGGTGTACAGTAATCCAGTAACTTTATACACTGCTGGATCAAAATGGACACCATGTTTCGCTGACTACGGATTATTCCGATGTACGTAGCACCCATGTGTATCCACATATAGTGCCTGGTAGAATATCGCTTCGATAAAAAAAAGCCCAGAGGAGCGCAAAAGCGTCGCGCATGTGCGTACAATACCATTCTTCAGCTGGCGGGTTAATGGGAACGGTTTCAAGCCCCGTTATGCCTAGACGAGGCTGGCTCATCGGGGGCCTGCGATATATGCATAAATCTCGGTGTACATGTCGTTTTAGTAGTGCAGCGGTGGCTGGTGAACAAGGTGAATCGAGCGATGGATCTCGCGACGACTGCAGATTCACCCGGCGACCCAGACAACCACGCCGGTCTGGTGTCTATACCTAAACAAACTGCAATATAGATAATATAACATCACTACTACCAACTACGGATATCTGGTTTGTGCTGAGCCGAGTATGGCATGAAATATAGCAGGGACGGGATAAATAATTGCAGAAGCCTGAGGTTGGTGGCTCCACGTACCGACATCAATTTACGTATGATAATGGTATCGTGGAATGGGCCAACGTACTGTCTCTTTCTCTCTCTCCCTCTCTCTCTCCCTCTCTCTCTCTCTCTCTCTCTCTCTCTCTCTCTCTCTCTCCATCCGCATTTTCTATGAAAAGTCAAGTGGAAATTGCCAGTGATAGCTGCTGCTGCTGCTGATGCCACGACGAAGAAGAGCATACGCGAGTTCCATTCGGGATGAGCATCCTTCGGAGGTGATGTTCGGATGCAGCTGGACGAGATGATATCGAGGTATGTGACTCTGACGCGATGAGAGGCGAACGGGTGGCTCTTTCCACGCCTTCAAGGGCCTTGAAAAGTCCAATGAATATGCAATGAATAATTGTTGGAACGCTTAATTGCCCCGAGGCTATCGAGTGACGGGTGAGCATATGTTTTATCTTTCGGTCCTTCGCCTCGTGGGAGTAGTAGTAATACGTGCCGACACGAGGCGCCCGTTCACTTTTGCACATCCTTTTTAGTGTTTTCTCTATCAACTTTCTCTGTGGTATCTGGTACAACAGTTACGCGGCTGGATTGTTCGGGCCAACCACGCACCGAACGATCCTGCGGTTGCCCGACCCGAAGCCTTCTCTCGGTTATCCACCTTTGTGGGTTTTTGGTATTTGGGGATGTTTCCCTGTACAACCTTTTGAAAGTGTGTCCGAGCATCGCGGTGTCGAATTTCCGTCCGGAGCTTTCATCGTATCCTCGTGTTTCTATCCCCGCACGAATTTACGGATACACGAAGCTGCTTTGGGTAAGGAGATAAAGTCATGTACACTGGATGGGATATCCGCGTCTGTGTGAAAGAGCCCGATTGAGGTAGCCGCCTGCTTTACCGCAGAATTTTCAAATCAATTCGTCTCTATCGCAGCAGGAACCCTGCCAAAGACCCTTTTCTCCTCGTGCATAGATGGGGCTATCAGAGTAGGGAGCAGAGGATGAGCTGATGAGTTGATTCTGTAGCGGTGCGAATTCCGCGGCAAGCCGATCGTTTGATAGGGAACACCCTCCTTTAAGGCTGCTCGCATGTGATGGCGTAAAAGTGACAGGGAGCTGGACGACGTCGAAGCCTGATGCTCATACGGTCGGGAGGAATAGTCCTTCAATGGGGGTTTGCTACTCAGTTACAGCTACTCAAATGGGGTTTTACAATCGGCACAGTAACGGTCCACGACTGGTGGTCAGAGAAAAAACGATGACGCGATAATGGCTTTGCAAGCGACGAATTATTGGCCAATTGTCAGCAAACCGTTTAATGGCTGAATGCTGGCATTTTGTTATGACAGGCGACCCTATATAGGTAGGCAATGAATCTCAGCTCATTGAAAGCCCGCTGAAAAAACCAATCCAATTTATCTGGTCTTACCGATTCATCGGGCCTGGTGCGAGCCTGATGTCTTTTCGTCGTCATTCCCTTGAGAAGATGGACGTACGAACGATCACGCATGTCAACGAACGAACGTGCACATCTTGAAGGCAAGTAGCCTCGGGAGCTGCAATAACAAAGAATGAGTGAGTTACGAACGGAATAAGAAAATACTGGATGTGCGGGAGTGCGGGGTAAATAAACAGCAATGAGAATCAAGAGATTGCGAATGATCAGGATAGTGAAGGGCAGGCGGCAGAAGGTGCAGAGGAGGGAAAAAATGATAAGGGAAGAGTGAGAGGAAGAGGACGAAAAAACGCATCGGCCAATATTGCCCAGAGGCAACCCAAGAGTCGACCACTTATCTGTACCAGCAACATCAGAGAGTTCTTCTTCGTTCCTCGGCTGGTTGGTTCGCCGAGTTAGTTCGTTGGTCGGCTCGTTGCCGATGGTTAGCGGTCGCTCCTACGTAATATATGCCCTCTCGCCGTATCTTCAGCAAAGAAGTGGCTGGCGCGAGAGGGACGCTGAACGAGATTGGGAATGCGCGAGGCTAGACGGGAAGCACGGGAAGGATCGGAGAAGGACGAGACGGACTCGAAACGGAATAATGAAGAAAAGGGGAAGCGCGAAATAAGGCAAGGCAGGGGATAGATGGAGATGAGGCGGTATGGCTGGAAGCAGCAAATGATACCTCCTTAGGCAATTTTAATTTTTCAGAAATCACCGTTGGCCTAATAAGAATGAAGAGATCGCGCGAGAATAGCCGCACAGCGACAGTGAAATATACCGGCGTGGCACTTTACAACAGGACAACACTGATGGCAGCAGCCACCAGCGACATTGCGACTTTCTTCCTCACCGAGCTTCCCTACTAGCTTCTCTGAAGCATTCACCGATCCGTCACTCCACCTTGTCTTTTTTTATTCTATACGTGTGTACGACCGTGTATAAAAATATGAAATATACACAGACGTAACGATGTAGCTTCATACAGTGAAGCCGTAGATCCGCGACTGTTATCGCTCAGTCACCTTTTCTTTCCGCCTACTCATTGTTCTTGTTCTCCAATCTGCACCTTCCTCAAACGCCTTCTGTTTCCCATCTTTTAGAAGTCTCCGTCCCTCACCCTTTACCTACTTTTGATTCCTTTCTTTACTGTGGCAAGCCCCTTCATCCGTTTGCGACGGGCATAATTATTAATCAACCCACGCCATTCTTCGACTACATCACCTCCGGCGTTCTACTATTCCGCCTTTCCCAATTTTTCGCCCAAAAGTCCTATCTCTTCAGAGCGAAGAGATCCTCCATCCGCGATCGCGAAAAATCGCGCCACCACGCCGGATCAAACTTCTGCTCCACCAGTTCAAGCTTGACCCGAGTCGAAATTTTCAGTCTATTTTGCCCCTCCAGATCCTCACAGTGGTAGGAGATAAAGGCAGTAAAGCAGCTTCGCATTCAATATAAATTGAGTTCCTACCTAACGCCTAGAACGGGAATAAATTTCCCTTTTCTCCACTTGCAGGCGCTAAGGAGTACGTCGAATGGCACACGTATATACCCGCACACATACATGCCTAAGCATACACCAACACACGTATACCAGTACCTATACGTGTGCATGCGTGTCTGCTATAGGGATCCGCGTATACATGCATACATGAGGGCAATTCCTATCAAAAATATTGTAACTGTTTGCCAAAGATCCATTTCTTCCACTTTCGAGAGTTGCTGGAGCTGCAGGGGCAAGTTTGAAGCGAATGCGAAAGGTTCATGGGGTGGAGATAATGGAAAGGCCATTGGAAAAGTAGGGGCCTCTACGGCGAACGCGCGGTCCTACCTAGTCCAACGCATGACGGTTACTGAAAACTATCAGACCCGCTCTTTCGAATGCGATCATGCCCACCCTCGTTTCGTCGAAACAGCCAAATGCACGATAGGTCCAAACGCAATCAAAAGAGGAGCTGCAACGACTTCAGCTAAGTTAGGTAGGAGTATAAGGGCCTATGCAGCCGGTAAGCAGCAAAGGAAGAGCATGTGGCGGCCCATAGTAGGACTTCTAGCAGTAAACAGCCTCAAGTGAGGCTGACATAGCATCAAAGGCCTTTAAAATAGGCTGAAAACATCGATTCGGGGAGTTCCGCGCTACCAGTCCAAGCTTGAGAACATCCGAGTGATGTTCGCGAAGGAGCTTCGAGAGGATCGCATGGACGTCATCCGGGTGTCGAACGGTCGGAGACGCAGACGCCGATGCTGGTGTGGATAACGGGAATGACAGCGAAGCACATGGCTGCGGTACACGCGACGGGGCTAAACCAGAAGTCTGAGCAGGGCGGCATGAAGGCGTGCGGAAGAGGAAGACTTTGCAAGGGTGCGCGATGACGACGACGGCGACGACAGAGGGTGCGCGAGGGGGTGGGTTGGGACGGAGGGTGAATAGGCGAAAGGAGCAAGAGTCGAGACGAGAGCAGGCATCGTATCCCATCCACATGCGGGAAATAGGGATACCCCGGTACGAAGAGAGTGGGAGACATATTTATTTGACATGCGACGCGACTGCACCCGAGTTTCATTAATTGAAGATCGCGGGAATGAGCACGGCAGACAGAGAGCACCCGAGCAGCAGCGGCAGCCGTAACATAGCACCGGTAACCAGGCAGACACACACACTATCCGCGAATACGATGCGGTCTTCCAGCACTTCTGTCTCTTTCTCCCTGCACAAGCATCTTGCTGAGGTACGTATGTGTGTGTATGTGCGCGTTCCGCAGAGACGGCAAATGAGGATTTGCCATTTCTGACATTCGAGCATTCAAGTTCGTCGCGATCTAGGCCACGCAAACCCCTCTGTAGCCCTTTCCTCTCGTCCGTATAGAATTTCGGAGGCGGAGAGAACCGAGGAAGTATATATAGTATGTTACTTTGGAGGCAGCTATCGTTATATACCGATGCCGTCGTTACTGCCAGCTATATCCGGATTCTTCCAGCCCGCGAAAGCTTCGAGCTTTCTTTCCATAGGGATCGTGTCCTCTCCGGATGAATTTAACGCTTGACGGCTGACGCGAGATCGTTACGAGTGCCAGTGGATAGGCTCATCTCTTCAATTTTTCTTTCTCTCTGTTTCTCCCTGCTGATGTACACGCGTTTCCATACGCCATGCTGATTTCTTTTTTCACTCACCTTGAGCAGATTGCTCGCTTTCTCCATTTCTCTTCCCGCTGCTCCAGCCGTCTATCTTTGGACGTTCCTCCTCGTTCAGTCTTCACCACACCTTCTCGCACGGCTGGAACCTTCCACTTCTAGCCCGTCATTCCTACGGCTCTCGTATCTCCTCGCGATCTTCTTTTTTTGCCCGCGAATATCCGCCGTGAAAATCGCATCGCTGATTCCTCGCTTCGTAAAAGCCAAAACCTACGTAGGAGCGCTTGTACCGCGTTGCTTCGGTTCCAGCTGGGATTACGTGCTCGAAGAATCCGATTAACGTCATTCGCCCTTGGGCAATCATCCCGGTGTATGGGCTATTCGTCAAAAATAGAACTTTGGGATCACCATTGCGCCTGCGATGTTTCTGCATGCGTACTGTCGTCAATGATGTTTCATCAAAGACAAGCCCGGTGGCCCTTGATGCTCCTGGGATTCTCACGGGGTCAGACGACGCGAGGCGAGACCGGTCGCTGATAAGGTCTCTGCCTGAGGATCGGTGTATATAGCAAGTGTACAACAGGGTGTGCGATATCGGAGATGGCGGAAATTTCATTTACCCCTCGTAGAGTTATCTAAGAGCAATACCGGGTGGCCTTAATGAAACATTCAGTCGGGAGAATAGCTCAGCAATCTCGAAGGGTTGTTTGGGGGAGGCTGGCGTGGGTGGTGGCGATGGTGCTATGGTGGCGAGGTTCGTTGCTGCTGGATATTCTCTTTCTCTCCCTCTCTCTCTCTCTTTCACCCTCTTTCTCTCTCTATCACCGTCTCTTTCTCTTCATTCGCGAGAACTCGAGAGGAATGGGTCTGATTCCTGGTAATGCAATTGCCGCGCGTTTAAAGTAGCGTTTCCCGGTTACTTCCGCCGTTCAGGTTGAGTTTACCCCTGCTGCCAACGAATGCCAGCCGGTCTCTTATTTCATTCTCAACTTGCCAGGAATGTTTCTCATTCGAATCCAGTGAATTTCATCAGGCGCCGGTCTGATCGAAAAATTCGACAATGTCATGTCATCAAGTGGGCACTTCGAGTAAGATTCTTCGCTGCTCGCTTGACACAGTTTCGCAATTAGTCCTCGTATGGAGATACCTTTGGCTCCCTTTGAGTTTCCTCGCGCAGCTCACTCGAGTGCTCTCCAGAGTGAAGAAAAATGCTCCGCTGCGTGCTGCGGTCTGGCATTAAGGGGGAAACCTCCTCCGGATGACAATTTTTTTTCATTGCTTTAAAAATTCATTTGGTATTGGAAGAATATATTTCCGAAGTTTGAAGCCCAACAGAAAGTCCTAAAGGTCCCTAGGAAGTCACTGAAGTGATTCCCTCCAAAAGTACCGAGAGGAGGTAAACGAGATATTTGAATAATAGGGGGCACTTCCGACGATTGTAAAGAAAATTTCGGCCTGTGTAACCGTCGTTTTTCGTTTTCACACAAGCAGTTCACGTAAAAAGAGAAAAATGCAGTTCAGATTAGTGATTTCCTAGAAGAAGGCTTGCTTGATGGCCCTGACGTCGCCGATTAAGGAGGTTGGAGAGATTCAGTTGGGTCAACTGACGGTTTATTAATTTTTTTTTTCAATGAACCTCAAAAAAATGCATACGAAGTACAGATTTATTCTGTATATGCTATTTTTAAAAAAATATTTAATTAAAGGGCAAAATTATGCATTTAAATATTTTTATTACGTAAAGTAGAAAAACTTTTGTGTTACTACAAACTTGAAAAAGTATAACATTATCGATGATTATTATGAAAAAACTACGACAACGAATGTTTTATACAATTCACAATGAAATGTTGAGTAAATTATAATTATGCCTATATATATTTACGTCACGAGATTATTGGCCCATGGTTTACGATGGGCAAGATGAGGATTTTTTTTTCTAAATGTTTACAAAGGTTCAGTTTGCGTTAATCCGTTGTTAGAAATGGTTTATCTTGGTGCTAAATAACAAAAAAAAAATCATAACCTTTAGTGTGAAGATTTTGCCCATTTATCCGCACGTTAAATTAGATACATTAAACTATTTTTTATCTCTGGTGTTTGATGGTGAAAAAAGTTAAAAAAATTCGTAAAGACTCAGTACAGTCTAAACAATAATATGTATTTTTTTAAATTTTAACCGTGGATTGTGGCTAACGCTCCAACCTCCTTAAGCTTGGGTAATTGTAAATCACTCTAAACTCTACATTTCAAGAACGAAAACTTCAATCGAGTTTTTCTCGAAACGTGTTTTCTTTCCGTGCCGTGGAATGTAACTCAAAAAGTAATGAACCAATGAACTGGAAATTTTGTACATATATTCTTTAACTTATCGACATTTGCACAAACCTAAAATTTCGTATAAATTGTGATAATAAATATTGTTTTTAACGATTTGTTTGTGACAAAAGTGTTTTATTTCCTTTGTGCCCTTAAATTTTTATTAATTTTTTTTGCTAAATTTAGGTTCATGCAAAGCGGAATGACTTATTTTAATGAAAAAAATTGTTGTGTTGATTTTAGTTAACTACAAGAACCTGGGCGTTCTACGGTGCAAACTCTAGGAGCCAAGTTCAAGCACCTCCAGCGCCGCCATTTTTTTTTCACTCATCCATTTTTTTGTATTCCTTTGAACGTCAATATTATTATGTAATTGGATTCATTGCAATAAATGTTATCATTTTTTTGTAACAAATTATTGAAAACCCTGTTGTCTGGAGGAGGTTCACCTCTTAATACCAGTGTGACACTTGCAAAAAATTGATTTTTTTTGCCTTTTTCGACAGTTTATACTTTCAAGAAAATCATTATCATTTATATCAATATCATTTTATCTTGCAAAAATCGATAGTTAAATCTTTACACGCGTTTTTCTCGAAATGAGAAGTTTCAAATTTGCTGACATTGTAACTCAAAGAGCAATTATCCGATTGACTTGAAATTTGAACTGAGTACTCTTGAATATATTTACTCTACAAATACGTAGGATATTTTTGATTGGATGAAAATTGACGATTTGGCATTGAAAAAAACGATCATTTTATAGGCAAGAAAACCTACTTTTTTTCATAATCACTCCATTTTGTTAGATTTTGATATTTTTCGAAAATCCTACGTCATTGTACAGGAAATACCTTCCAGTTTAACGAAATATTTTTCTTTTTTGGTTTCAGAGTAGTTTCAGCTACTCAATCGGCCGGAATCATGTCAACAGTGGAGGAACTTTTTTTTGCGCCTCCGAAGCCATAAGTCGCTTGGATCTCAATATTTTTCTATGAAAAAATTATACAACATAGGTCAAATATAGCCAAATATATTCCTAATTTACCGAAACATTCAACTGCGTACTTTTCTTCCAAAAAAATTCCCGAAAAACACCAAAATTTTCAGCGTTCACACCGGTATAGCCCCCCTCAAGTTAGGCGCGGAAACAGCGCAGTAAGGTTTATCAAGTTGGTTTACGTAGACCGCGAATAATAATCGCGGAAATACGAAAACGCCGAGCTCTCGACAATTATTTCATCATAATGTAGGTCGCATAACTGCGGACGGGTGAATTAGTGAGTGAGAGGGCGATTGCAGACACATCGAGTTGAGGAACGCGGCGAGTGCGAGAGACGTACGGGAGGAAGGTTTTCGCGCGGGCGGCAAGGTGCGAGATGCACAACTTTGTACCGTTTTATCTCTCAATTGGCATTCCAGCAGAGTCGACGAACGTTCAAGCTACGTCGGGCATAGCTTGCACGCAAACACGTATCGAGGTAGAGGCGATGGAGCCCGAAAGTGAGAGGTAAAGAAGAGACACGGAGATGGGACCCATGAGTGTCGAGAGACGAGAGGCCTACAGGCAAGCCTGGGTCTCTTGTGATTAAAACAGCTCCTCCACTCCGCCCTGATACTGCATCCCGCAGAACCGCCACTTGGTCGCTAAAATCCATCGACCGAGTGGAGAGAGAAACTACCGGCATACATACACGTATTCACCCCCTTTTCTGAGAGTAAACGACGGTCTATGTATCTTGTACGAACCCTCTCCTGGTAACGTCCACGACACGCCAATATAATTATTGCTCCGACACACGTTGGCCGGGGGCAGTTAGTAGTGACGGCAGCAAAGACCCTGGCAAACTCTCTCATTCTCTCTTCGTCTTTCTCGTTCCCTGTACGTCGCGACACATTTTGCCCTCGGGCCGGAATTGAAGAGCAGAGTCGCTCGGAATTCATTCGCCGGTCGAGACCCAACTTCGGGTATCTCCAATTAGGAGTGCACACTGATGTCGCCGCTGTCGATTTACAACGCTTCGGGAACGCGAGAACACATGAACTGCTGCAGGACCTCGTGCCCAGAAGACTCTGAGAAGAATGGCGCTTATTGGGTACTCTGGTACACCATCCACCAAGTATTCGTACACCTTGATCTTCCCAAGATCGATGAGTTGCGGTTCTGCAAACTGTACGGGGGAAGGTTCTTAAGGACTTACCCCCACTTGTGGCGCAAAAAAAGGCCTTTTTCATGAATTTAAAAAAATGAAATTGCAAAACTTTTTTAATCGATCAGTATACCATCTTAAAGAACACATCTTGAAGAACTTTCAGTAATTTTTTTATTGAAAAATATTACATTGTTTAGTGGCAAATGGCCGTCAATGAAATAATGTTTTTATACACACGGTTTGCGGTGACCAACATTGCGGCGAAATGGATCATCTGAAAAAACAAAATGCGGATGGATTTAGTCAAATATAAGTATAAACTAGTCTTTAATCGAAGGATTTTAAAAAATATTCATCTTTCACAAAATGGCGGACAGTCAAAGTTAATGGTTCGATTTTAACGAAAAAACGGCCGTTTTTTGGCTATAAAACGGCCATTTTTTCGAAAAAAAAAATCGAACGATTAAAGACTACATTTTTATGTCTTAAATAAGCCTGCAAAATTTCAAGCAGATCGGTTCATTAGTGTTCGAGTAATCTTGGTCACCGACTACAGAAATGCCATTTTGAGAAAAACGCGTTTAAAGTTTCAATTTCAGTTTACACGAAGAACGGATTCTTCTCTTTTAACGCTCATATCTCAGTCAATTTTGTTCGGATCGACTTGAAATTTTCAGGACATATTCTCAGATACTTATACTTCAAAAAAATGCAATAAAAAAATCGATTTTTTCAAAATCGCAAGTGGGGGTAACCCCTTAAGATTGGAGCGTTGACCAAAATCCAAGATGAAAAAGAACATACGTTCTATTGTATAGAATATACTGAGTCTTTATGATTTTATTCAAATTTGGTACCAAGATACATCATTTCTAACAGCGGATTAACGCTAAACGGATTAACTAAAGCTTTGTAAGCATTTAGAAAAAAAAAACCCGTGATGCCTATCGTAAACCATATATATTCAATATTGAACCATCAAGGCTTAATAAAAGATAACGAATCTTAAGGGGTCTTCTCACTTTGAACGCTAAAAAAGGATATTTTCATGAATTTGTTTGATAGATTTATATTTTAGATATTGATATAAAAGTTGTTACACTAAATAATTACACTTTCGAAATACATTTTTTAAAAAGCACTTATTTAAGTCACTATTTATAGACGAAAATGGTAGTTAAGGAAATGTCCTGAAAAAATTGTAGGTCTGCGCCGTTGATGAAATCTCGGAGATGGATCATCCGAAAGAAAAAAATCAAACGGATTTAGTTTCAGTACGTTAATGGCTATAGCGCATATCATACGATTTTGTATATATATGCAATAATAACAAAATGGCGGACAATTTTCGAAAGAAACAAACAAAAACGTGTTTTTTCACCGTTTTTGGCAAAAAATAGTAAAAATATTTATTTAATTTCATTAATTTTTAATTAGTTAATTAAAATTACAATTAATTTTATTTTATTTTATTAATTTTATTAATTTAATATATATATTAATAGTAAAAAAAGTAAAAATATATATTATTTAAAAATCCTTGATTTGCGCTATAGCTATAGTTGTAATGAATATGTGATTAAAATTTCATAAGGATCGGTTCAGTAGCTTCGAAGATTTTTTCAACAAGCCGTCGAAAAACGTTGTTTAAAAAAACGCGTTTAAAGTTTGTTTGAGTTACATAAATACATAAAGAATTTTTTAAATCTATTTCGAAAGTGTATTTATTAAGTGTAACAACTTTTATATCAATATCTATAATGTAAACTTATCAAAAAATCATGAATATAGCCTCTTTTAACGTCTAAAGTGAGTTAATATTAATACTTAATGTTAATTGAGGGTAATATTAAAAAATCTCGTGACTTAAATATAAGTACACGGACAAAACAGGAGGCTCGAAGTTTAGAATTAATCCTATGCTTCTAAAAAAAATATCATTAAATATCAAAAAGTATTGAATGGGAGATAACAATTGTAATTATGGTATAGTAATAATGAAGAAATTTAAATTTTAACCTACGATATGGCACGTAAACTGATACAAATAATACATTTTATTCGGCATATTGTGATTTTTTGGAGTATTAAGAAATTATTTTGCCCACGTAATTGGAAGAATTAGGTTCCAATATTCCACAAAAAGTACGGTATAAAGAGTCTCATTTTATTAATAACTTCGTAATATTTTTCGCTATAGGCCGAAAATTTATGCTATGCCTATAGTGAAATACATACATACACGAAGATTCATGCTATACGTATAGTAAAATCCATATGAAAATATAACTCGCGCCTATGCGAGAATAATTTCAAATATAATGTGCACACACTATTTTTATTATACAGCATATAGGACTCGCGCCTATCCAAGAATACTTTCAAATGTAATATGCACGCATCATTTTTACTATACGGTGTGAGAATCATTTTTACACTTCTATAACAACACGTCTTTGAATTCCGAACTGGAAGTAAACTGCTATACTTTTCTAGCACTGAATATTATAATTCTGGCAACCAGTGTTAGAATTCGAGGTTGTATTTTTCTACGTGTAGGAATAATTATAAGTGATAGAACAGAAAAGTTTTTCTTATTCACGTTATAAAAATATCAAAATGGATAATTTTGCTCTTTGACCCTTCGACTCCACACTGGATCGTTTTGACCCCATTTTTTCGTCAACTGACTGTATGAAAAAACGGAGTAATCGATTCGGCCGCAGTGAGGCGCTCGAATGTCCTTCCATTTCTACTCTATAGGTGGAAACTTGGCCCTCATCCTACATCCTGCCCGCGTACTGAGGACAACTGTCGAAAAAGAACCTGGGGTCTTGTCGACCCCGTTTATGCAGCAGTGCGGTGAAAGTGAAAACATTTTTTTTTTTGAAATTTGATGTTTTTTTACTACGTGTACGTGAGTTACGATAGAAAATGCTCATAGATATTTTTTATTTTGCGCTACTATAAAAAATTTGTTGTATCCCGTGCAGAAATTTTGACCGGGATACCCTATGTCCGATCAAATCCCGATCAGGATTTGTCATGGATTCCCCAAAATCGGTATCCCGGTTAGAATCCAACTTGCATCAGTATCGGCATATGTACGACGACATGGCATCATTTTGAAAATTTTGGCGTCACGTGTATTTTCTGTATTACTATGGAATTCCTATCTATAGGTAGGAATTTCTGTCTATAAATTCCTATCTATAAAATTCCTATCTATAGATAGGAATTACATAGTAATACCGAAAATACACGTGATGCCAAAATTTTCAAAATTATGCCATCGTCGTCGTACATATTCCGATACTGATGCAAGTTGGATTCTAACCGGGATACCGGTTTTGGGGAATAAGTCTCTGTTTATACCCACCGACATGTCGGTGGGTATAAACATGTATTTAAGACGAATGAAAATCAAATTCACAATGATTAGATTAAAATTTACACCAATCGTGAGTTCTTACGTATTTCGAGAGAAAACATTTCGTCGAGGCAAAGAAATTTTTTCAAAAAATGTTGTGAGTTTCAAATATTACATTATAAATATGAATAAAATCACAAAATGAGTTGTGAATTTCCTCAAGTGGAAGAAAATAAAAATCGAATTCACGACAGTTATATTAAAATTTACACCACAAGTGTAAACGTATTTTGAGAGAAAACATTGTGTTGAGGCAAAGAAATGTTCGCACAAAAAGTTATGTGCAAAAATTTCTTTGCCTCGAGGCAATGTTTTCTCTCAAAATACATATGAACTCACTTTTGGCGCAAATTTTAATCTAATCATTTTGAATTTGATTTTAATTTGTCTTAAATACGAAAAAATTCACAACTAATTTTGTGAATTTTTTGTATTTATAATTTCTTGTCAATACATTTGCATTCACAGATTTTGATGTGAATTTCTTTTAATTCACATCAAAATCTCGCGATGAGCGCGATCTGCCATTTGAATCGTTGGACAAATTTTTTTTTACTGATAGTTTAATGCACCAAAACTTTATAAATGTTATTTATTTTTATAATAAATTTAACATGTCATAATTCCATTTTTGATATTTTATTTCAGCCTGTATTCACCCGTGATCCTTCCCACATTCCTCAATGATTCCATGGGGAATCTATTTAGAGTCATTAAAGGATCCGGTTCTGGATCCCTAATGGAATCCAGTTTACCGATCTAACATTTAGTCTTCGAATCTGATCCGATATCGGACTAGATCCCAACTGGGAGCCCGGGATACAAGTCACAATCCAGCTGTATCCCTGCCAAAATTTCTGCACGGGATGTATTTAGAATGCCGATGAAAAAAATAAAAGCAATCGTCCGTTATGCAGGAGAGCCCTGTGCAACGAGCGCCGAATGTACTTATACGTCAATAGCGGTAAATTTGAATAACATTAAGTCATTGAAGTAACAAAAATGCGAAAAATATACGTTTTCAACAATTAATCCGCCGAAGAAATCTTTTTTTTTTCTATTTTTCACTATCTCGAAAATGCTCAAATTCAAACCTCCGAATAAATATACTTTTTGGAAAGACGGTCGACACTGTCTTTTTTCGTATCTACAAACCTTCCTCTTCAAAAACCTCGAAGGATTTTTTTTATATTTTGAAAAACAACCTATGATCTTTTTCGTACGCAAGCACGTATTTTTCAACCCATCTTCCACTTCAAACGAATGTTTGGGCACTTAATTTTTGTTTTCTTCAAAAAATAAATTTTGGGCCGTGAAATAAGGATCACGGACTACAAAAAAAAACATCTCCACAAACAAAAATGCATACTCACCGAAGTACAACGCTCTGAAAAACATCTGGGGTCCGATCGACCCCACATGCAGTCAGAGGTTCGTGGCGAAATTGTGCAGCCGAAGGGTTAATTACATATTTTATGAAAAATTAGCACGTACGGAATAAATCTACGCCTCGTATGCATTATTTTGAGGTTCATTGACAAACAATTCCATAAACCGTCATGTGGCTCAACTGGACCGCCTCCATCGTTCACCAGCTGAAAGGAAAATTCATTCGTCGATCAAATGGATAGCGATCGATCATTTCGTTGCCGACCAAGCTGCGAGTAACGAACAAGCGGCAGATAAACTGGTCCGGGGCAAAAGCCTGCATCCCCTTCGCATCATCTTGATTCGTTTCGCTGCTTCTGCAGATGCCACGAGCTTAGCAGCAGCTTCACTTTTTTCCCGTACCATCGCCTCGCCTCTTCGTCCTGTTGATTTTTCTTTATTATGCAAAAGAGATGGAAAAACAGATAGGAGTAGAGTAAAATAAAAGCGGTCGGGGTACAAGAAGCAGACGCGGATGACATCTTTGCTTGGCTTTGATGTGCACTTTCACTATTCCTTTTCCTTTCCCTTTTCCCTACCTATACGTGTATATACCGATATTATTTTATATAGATATGCGCTCGCAGGACATACCGCCGAGATGGAGAAAAGTGAGATCGAGTCTTTGGGCACACGCAGCGGGGAAAACGGCGGAGGAAAATTACACTTTAATTTGGAAGCTGTGCTCTGGCAATGCTCGCTGGCTTCACCTTCGGAGCTCTCCCTCCGCAACCGTTGCCATTATACGGGGCTATATGTTGCGAGAGGGAGACAGAAATCGAGAGAGAGAGAGAGAGAGAGAGAGAGAGAGGCCGTTACTTCTTTGACATAATGATACGACTCTCGAGCTCGGTGATATCATAATCATAATGATAATCAACCGGTGCACATTTTCCTTTAGCTATCAGAGCCTCTCCCGTGCAATTTTCTGTGCGTTCGAACCAGACCGAACGGCGGCGGGACGGAGAGGAGCGAGAATTAAGCGGACTATCGTAACTGAGGGGTGAGTATATTTGCTGGGTATATACAGAACGTGCATCGCTCGCGGCTCTTGGCAAGGAGCTTCGAAGTAGACGTAAAAGTGAAAGAAGCATGCGACAAGTATGTTCGCTGCACTACTCGCGTTTTTCTGTATCTTGCTCGTAATGTAAAATTGTAGTGTCTCTTTTTTTCCTGCTGAAATTAAGCTCGCGGGGCTTGAATCCGAGGCTGAGACGATATCTGTGATTTTGGGAAATGTCGCCCCCATGGAAATTTATATACGCAAAAATATACTGCGAATTTATTTTATTAATAATTGTAGTATACGTGAAATGTATGCCATTTATTGAAAATATATGTTGCACATATGTGCCAAATTCTAATTTTCGTAACGTTTTTACATATGAGATGTAAATGCGTGGTATTACTGTATTTCAATGTATCATGTATCAATGGTATATGTGGCATTTACCCTGCATATATACCACATATATTTAGCATATATGTTGCATGCACACTGCATACATACCACATATATACTGCATAAATGGTACATATATGCCACATATATACAGATACGCGTAGCATATCTGTATATAGTGTTTATATTTAATAGTGTACTTTAACTGTAAGTTAAGTTTTTTTAAGTTTAAGTTTTAAGTTTTATTAAGTTTAACTGTAATAGTGTTTATATACAGCATATATTTCTTGTCAGGAATATATATCAAAAAAATTAATTGAATATATATCGGAAATATGCATATATACTGAATATATACGTATTATTCTATTTTTCTTCACTATATATGCGACCGATGTGTGTGTGTGTGTGTGTGTGTGTGTGTGTGTGTGTGTGTTTGTGTGTGTGTGTGTGTGTTTGTGTGTGCTTGTGTGTGTTTGTGTGTGTGTGTGTGTGTGTGTGTAGCATATATTTTCTGCATATATTTTACATACATAAATTTCCATGGAGGCGGTTCGAGTGAAGTTTGCGAGAAAATGACTGACGTTTTTTTCTGAATATCTGCTTCGTCTGCAGCCCCACAGTCGAAGCTGAGAAAATGCTATTTTATCTTTTCAAAGGACCGTTGAGGGTGAGATACCTTTAGGGGGAAAAAATTGCTAATTTTCATAATTTCATTTAAAAGCAAATAGTTTTTCGTCGTTTGTGAAACTTAGTTTTATTACTACTTTTGGTGATTACATGGTATTATTTTTATTAACCTTTCAAAATGGTGGTAGTATGGCACGGTCTTCTGAATGGGCTGCGGCGGATGTTGTCAGACGGCGTGACACATAGCGTCGGCGGGATTTATCGAAAAAAAATCAACGAAGATTTTTTCTTCATTAACACCTATACGCAGAATATGAACCAAGAAAAAGTGAGAAGTGTTAAAAATCGATGAAGTATTAAGCTTTGAAACAAAAGTGTTGAATTTTCCGAAAAAAATGGCTGCATTTGGCTATACAAAATTTGTTTTCTTTATTTTCAAAAACATTTAGGATCATATTTTAGCCAACAAGGTTAGAAAGATTTCTATGAAATTTCATCAGAATCAGTTCATTAGTTTTTCAGCTAAACGTCACGCCAGTTAGAAGACAATGCCATACCTCCACCATTTTGAAAGAATAATAAATAAATCAAAATACCATCTAACCGCCAAAAGTCACAATAAAACATACCCTGAGTCTGAAAAAAAGTCTTGGTAAAGAAATTTTTTATTTAAAAACAAATCATGAAATTCATGTAATTTTCAACCAGAAATCAGGTAAAGAATTCTTAGATTAAAAAAAAAATTATGAAAATCAACAATTTTTTTAAACTAGAAATCTGGTGAAGTAATCTGTGCTTTCAAAAAAATCATGAAAATCAGCAAACTTTTTCCTCGCCTAAAGGTATTTCTGCCCTCAAAAAAAAGTTGATTTGAGAGATGGATCAATTCATGTTGAGATTGAACTCGTTCCACTCGGCAATTGAACTGCGAACCGGAAAAATTTCGTGACCCATCGAGCAGACGTGATCTTTGAAATATTAAGGAGCGTCTAAGAATTTCCAGCGATTCGTTCTCCGCGCTCTCGTCGCTGCACGTGTATGAAGCTGATATCGGGTCAGTCGCAAGCGCTATTTTACGGGGAGGGTCTGTGTGCAGCTGAAGTAAAGACACCCTCGAGAAATCGAGCTGGATCTTCGAACCTACTGGCTATTTTGAAATTCTCTCTCTCTCTCTCTCTCTCTCTCTCTCTCTCTCTCTCTCTCTCTCTCTCTCTTTGTACCCATCTCGAAAGAGAGCCAACAGGAAGCGACTGCGGAACCACAAAAGATTTTTTGTATTTCGCCAAAGGTAAGGTTGGGGTCGATAGAAACACGGGTCAAATGAAACAAGTTAAATAACTCGAAGATCGTTATTGATAGCGGCGGGGGCCTAAGGGGGGAAGGAACTACTTTGCACATCGGAACCTGTCGCTTATTCCACGCCGCCGCACCGACAGCGTCGAACATTGTATGTGGGTGCATCGCTTTTTCGACGCAAAAAGTAATTTTTTTTTTATTACTATTATTTTTCGTATTGCTCAAAAACTATTGTTCCTTCTTCAGCGTTGTTTACAATCATCATCACTGTGAATATCCTAGTGAGTTTATTGTGGTCAGCACCTACCTACAACATTTAGGTTCTTTGTTATTTGATAAATTATTGGAAGCGACGGTATGGGGGCAGTTGAAACAAACGTTTCGGGGTCAATTGAAACGTGTTTCTATTGACCCTGAACGAAACATTTTATACGCAAGCGAGTTTTTCAAATCTTGTTTTTTTTTTAGATGCCAAGAAACCGTTCGAAACTAAGAACTGCGAAAGCTGCAATTTCAAAAATTGTGAAAAAGGCATATCAAGATGCCAAAAAATATATATATATAAATATAAATATTAAAACGGTAAATAAGGGGTTGGGAAAAGAGAAAGTCAACAATACGCACCGATACCCCAGAAAAAGAAGAGACTGAAGAGAAAGACCGCAGAAAACAGGCTAAGAGAGTAAAAAAAAAACCTCGAAGACTAAATAAATCGGTCTCATTGAGTACTTCGCTAGTGACAAAAACTATTCTCTGACTGATTATATTTAGTAAATTAAAACTAGATAAGTGATATAATATCGAAGCACCTCATATGCCTTCGGTGATACCAAAATCGGAATGAAAAGCAATAAAACCGATTATTTCAATTAAAAGTGTATTTTATTCACAACATACTTTATCACTTCATACACATCACTAACAGCACTCGGGCTTAGTAAAAACATCAGTTCAATCAGCTGAAAACACCTGTTTCAACTAACCCCAGGCACCGTTTCGATTGACCCCGACACAGGGTCAAATGAAACATTTTCCAAGAGTTTTTAAATAGCTTCTACCTAAGTTCAGGGCACAGTAGAAGCAAAATCAATAACGCTATCATATAGCCAGATAATCTAGCTATAATTTAAGCCTATTGACGAACAGATAAGGTATAAAATGAAGTCACACTAACCCTTTTTTTTTTCAAAACCGTTCCAATTGACCCCAGCCTTCCCTACATAACGTACACTTGATTATGTACAGGACCTTCCGCCGTAAGGTTCCCTCAATCGCCTCCACTCCCCAGCTGCCCAGCACCCAAAGTCCAAAAGCCCCAACCACGCATTACCCATTTCATTGCAGTCGCCACCAACATCGCTGCAACGTTAATCGCCGATCAATTTTTCCATGGAAGATACAAAAAAAAACATTGCAAACGTACAATGTTTCAGATCGGGGGTGCCCCATAGCCGCGAAGAGCATCGTGTTTGCATCAGCACACACGGGAGTACCAAAGCGAAAGCCAGAGCGACCAAGGCGAACGACGATGGGAGGGAACACGGGGAGCACTGAAATCGTTTCAGAATTATTAATGTTCATTCGCGAGATACCAGGGACGTGTCCCATCGCGACGCTTCAGTCGTTGCACGAAGGCACATTGTGCCAAGAAGAAAAGTATTGTATACGGCAGATATATAAATGAATACGCAGGACGTGCAAGACGAGTGAAGAGGGGAAGAGCAAGGTAGAGTAGGGGTTTGAGTTTTTCTGTTTTTATTAATCCACCCTGGATAGCCGAGCTTCTTTCCATTAGGCAGTAGAGTAGACTATAAGTTTCACCCTCTCTCTCCACCCCCCCCTCTCTCTTTGTCATGCGTACGATAGTGTACACGTGCATACCGGAATTTAGCAATGAAGTTTTGTTCGAGAGCGCATCGTTGCATCGTCATTCGCACGACAATAAAGATTCAGAGTGGCGAGGAAGAATGAGCGAGCCCGAGAGAGAGAGAGAAAAAAAAAAGGTGATGCGGGGGTGGCGGTGTAGTTATTACAGAGCAATGCGGAAATGGACGTGTGGGCTGATGTTTAATAAAACAAGTCGTACACGATACGGAGCCTAACACGAGCGATGCACACGTCGTGCAACCCTCTTCGTTTTGCACTCAGCCGAGACAAGGAAAAACGATCCGCGATGAGTATGTTGGCCTTTGAAACATACATGCCTACGTACACGTATGTAGACACATAAACTGTATTACGTATGTATGAACGTAAACTTGCGCGTCCAACCCTCGGAAAACGGTGCACAGAAGTTTACAATTGAGGACTCTTTAGAAGAATACCCCTCCGAGTGGGATATACCCTCCGCCGCCCCCTTCGAAAACCCTTTTTTCGCCCGACACCCTCTTGTACCCCTGTCCCACCAACACGAGACAAAAAACACTGAATCTTCATTCCACCGTGTGTCTCGCGACACGCTACTCTGCACTCTCTCCCTCTCACTCTGCCTCTCTCTCTCTCTCTTTCTCTGTATTTGGGGTACGGCTCTTACTCCATTTTTGTTTGAGCTTCTGCTTGTTTTTTCTTTTCTCTTCTTTTTACCTTCCGCGCTTTCTTCGTCACTCACTCTCGTTTCACTCGTATTTCACTCCTCGCGTATTCGTCTTGGCCGCGTGTTGCAGCGCGCTTGTATCTCGCGCCTCTCCTCCAAAGCAGCTTGCAATTTGCGATCGCAATTTTCAATTTCTGCCGACTTTTCAATTAGACTAAGAGGTGCTGCTTGGTGCGGGGCGAGAGCTCTTGATGCTGCGCCTGGCGCGAATCTTCTATTACGAATACCTCTTATACCGGGTGTACACGGATGTGGGGTGGTATGAATGACGTATATAGGCGCATATATGGATGGGTATGCGCTTGTATGCACATTGAGAGGGAGAGAGAGAGAGAGAGAGAGAAAGAGAGAGAGAGAGAGAGAGAGAGAGAGAGTGATGTGGAGGAGAAGGAGGAGAGGAGAGGAGACGAACGAAAGCCCAATAGTGTCGGCAGGCTTCTTCTTCTTCTCACGAAAGCGTCGCGGACTTCCACCCCGTTCCACATTTCCAACACCCCCGCACCGTTTTCCCGAGTATCACAGTTGGACTGATTCCATCCCTCTTCGTCTTCCAGCCTGCAGGAATGACAGAGGCAGACATAGCGAGAGGGGTTGGGGGTGGCCGAGGGGATGTTCGCCTGGCTCCATCCCGAGGAGTCCCGCCAGAGTGCGATATCTCGAATTGAAGCGACATCGCGAGCTCTCGTCTTTCCGGAAGATTCTCGGGTTTCTTCTCGCATCGACGGTGCCGGAGCAAGGAGGAAAAGAAAGAAACAGAGCGAGAGAGAAAGAGAGAGAGAGAGAGAGAGAGATCGCAGCTACGTGCCAGACTCCTCCACGACGATGTCACTCCGGTTAAATCTTCAGCTCCAGGAGTCTCTCATGCTCCTTCATCCAGCCCACCCTGCCTAGTGCCCAGAAGCTCCCGCGGTACGAGGTCGTGGTGTGCGATGGATAGGCGAAGTTATACACGTGGAATGGTGACTTTGGAGACACGTGACTGCCAGGACTCAACATTGGCGACCCCTGAGTGTCCTGGAAAGCTGATGCGTCCTGGAGAAGCGTACCACTCGGGAAGTTCATCCAACGCGTTGGTACTCGATGAGCTGGTGAATCTTCGGATCATTGGGACTGCGGACTCGGCAGTGTCAGCTGGTTCGAAAGCAGATGAGTGAAGGCTAAAATGGCTACGGGAAAACGAGACGGTACATCGAGCACCGAACACGAAGTGACAAGAGATACGACGCCGAGGAGGCGGAGGAAGAGATGGAGGAGGATGAAACTTGGAACGAGAGAAGAGGATTTGGAGGGAAGAGAGAAAGAGACAGCTGCTTCGCTCCTCTCTAGACGAGTTCGGGGACTTCGCCTCTCGTTGGCTCTCCACACCAGACATAGGACAGGGAAGTAATAGATAGGTTTGTAATCCATCGAGAGCTCGAGGCGTTCGGGAATGAGATATTTTGGAATAGTAGGGGTATGGGAGGACCGAGATATCGGCAGTCTGCGAATGAATTGGCGATCTCTCTCTCTACTCACTCTGCCTCTATATCGGGTATGATGTATCCCCTAGCTCACTCCCTGCAATTTTCCATCACCTTCTCTCTCTTTCTCTCTCTCTCTCTCTCTCTGCTTCTCGCGGATGAGAGCTCGTGCCCTGGGCGGTACCGAGGATACGGCCGAATCGGACCGCAAAATTCACCCCCCATCGCGACAACCCCCAAACCCCCGTGAACATCTCACCGTGCGAACTTGTCAATTCGAAGACGCGTCTATCCGCGTGTGCTCCCTGACAATGGATTCATGGAGACATCAGCGGCTTCGCTGATGAAAAGTTTATACGTTTCGACATCGTCGGGTGAATGTAAGCCTTAAGCTCCTTAATTAGTCACCACCTCATTCCTGATACATCACGAAGATATCCAAAGCGAAAGACATCTGCAAAATGGACAAATGGTGGGGACCGTGTAAACATGGGACTTTTCGTACTTTGGCGTCCTGTTTGCAAGACTTCTCGATCCACTCGGGTCACCTGGCGACGTTTCGAAAAGCAGGCGCGGGGCCGTAAAAAGTTCATCGCCGATGACGCGCTTGCGACGCCGAGAAGACGGAAAAGGGCAAAATCAACGTAACGAGAAAAGACAGAAGACAACTGAAACGGTTTGAGCCCTCGAGCGAATTGAACCGCGAGTAAGGCGGGGTTGGAAAATGTACGGAAATGAAATGGTATGCTCGAAGGTCCGATTTGTCACTCTCGTAATGCTTTCTCGTACACAAATGACAACAATGACGATCAGACAGTTCAGCTCCGCACGGCGTATGCGCCGTCCTCTCATAGTTACGATCTTGCCCCAGGGTGAAACGAAGACTCGAGTGCGACGGATTTCATCCCCTACTCCTCTTTGTCTCCCACTCTGACATTTATCCCTCACCGTCTTTTTCCACCCTCACGTCTTGCTCGCCTGCTACACCATTGATGTCCCGTCCGGTCTTCGTTCATCCGAAATATCTCTCGATCATATCGATGTACGAATAATCACCGGATAGCACTTACCGTTCCTCCCCTTACACCTTTGCCTCCGAGGAATTAACATTCGAGACGAATCTACAAAAGAAAAAGAAACTTTTTCTCTTCTTGTATACGCCGCAAAGAGTGACGCGTCAGGAAAAAAGCTTCTAGTCGAAGGGAGCACGATACGACATTCACCAGAGATTGTCCTGTGGGTTCCTCAGGATTCGAGATAAAAATCCTCCATATACATATATATATATATATATATATATACAGAGATGTACAACCCGGACGAAGCATTAGCAATTCCAATATGGCCGGAGGCGACTTTCCCGTGAAACAATGTCGAAGATTACTGGTCCCGGTTGGAGGTGGGCATATATACAGCTATACACGTATAACGGACCAAATCCGGAACAAACTCCGTAGAACAGCGGGAGGATCATGAAAGAAAGGAAAAAAACGAGGATAGAAAAAATAGCAAGGATGACGTACACGGAGAGGATAGGGGCGAAAGCGGGTGCGAGTGGAAAAAAGTGGATAGAGAGCAAAAAGCCAGCTAACACATAAAAAAGAAGGAAAAGATTGTTAGGACGTGCATATAGCTTGCGGTGGGAGAGTGGAAAGCGACCGTGCATTGAGAACGATCATTGTTCGACACAATAATATTTGTCACCGAAAATAACGCTCAAAAACCGCGAATAAGGAATAGAGAGGTTGAGAGGCGGCGTGTGATGCGCCGCGGTTTGCGGCAGGTTCGGTACACGGATGCTCTCGTTCTCGTTCGCTTTTTCTCACTCTTCGCTCTGCTGCAACGAAAGGAAGGATGGGATATATCCATTCAAACGCAGACAATGCGAGAGAGATTCATCTGGCTCGTGTTCTATACTGACTGGTTCGCCGCTCGTTCCTCTCGGGCTCGAGGAAACCTCGAGGAAATATTTGTGTGTGTGTGTGTGTGTGTGTGTGTGTGTGTGTGTGTGTGTGTGTGTGTGTGTGTGTGTGTGCGTGTGCGCGTGTGTGTGTATGTGTGAGTGAGTGCGTAGGGTGTGTGTGTGTGTGTGTGTGTGTGTGTGTGTGTGTGTGTGTGTGTGTGTGTGTGTGTGTGTGTGTGTGTGTGTGTGTGTGTGTGTGTGTGTGTGTGTGTGTGAGTGTGTAGGGTGTGTGTGAGTGTGTGTGAGTGTGTGTGAGTGTGCGTGAGTGTGTAGAGTGTGTGTGAGTGTGTAGAGTGTGTGTGAGTGAGTGTGCGTCAGTGTTAGTACAGCATTCCTGCAAACCCCATTTTTCCTCCTTCTCACTCACTCTGACTCTTTACCTCTTGCCAGCTCCGACGGGATGTGGTGTTCCGGTCACCCCCAGCCTTTTCCGACCCTCCCTGCCCCGCAGCTCCGCCAACTTGTCACGAGACACGCGCCAAATTAAAAACTCGGTTTCTGTTCCGTTGCTCCTTTTAACGGAGATAGACAGGCGAAACCAGCGGAGCAGCCATCGAGCAACGGTGCACACCAGGAGCTATCGGATATCGAAAAGTTTTATCGCGAGTGAGTGCTTTCCGCCTCGCTCTCTCCCTCACTTTCTATAACTATATCACTTTTGCCCTTAGCCTCTCTCTCGGTCTCTCTCTCTCTCTCTCTTTCTCTCTCTCTCTCTCTCTCTCTCTCTCTCTCTCTCGCTCTCTCTCTCTCTCTCTGGAACACCGAGGAATAACGCGAAGCCCATTTTATGCACGCTCTCATGGGTTATACGCGATCCAGAGGCCTCTGTCGCGGTTGCGAATGAAGGTGGAACTTTATACGCTCGACCTATTCATCACCGGCGGAATGAAAAAGCGACAAAGAGAGAGATAAAGAGCCAAAGAAGAAATTAAAAAGAGGCCCGCTCCAATTTCATCGATTCTCGTAATTGGTTTAATCGCAAACCAGTTGGCAAACTTCTCACGATCAAAGTAGCCCGTAAATTTTTCATTTACGATGCCAATTCCAAAAGTTTCCGGCCTCGTTCACTATTTTTTTCTTCGATCGCAACACACTCAGAGTAGCCGATAAATGTTTCACTTACGATGGAGATTCCAAAAGTTTCCGGCTTGTTCGTTGCTTTTTTCCCCCATCACAGCACACTTCTCGTCTATCGCTTGTATGACAGGAACCATCGATACGTTTGCTTACTTGCTCAAGGTACATACAGATCGCAGTGATGTCAAAACGCCTATCCAAATGTGCACCAGCCTAGTCCAGGGGTAGTTCTTTTTTTGTTCATTCTCATTTTCGCGATGGATTTGATACGTGTTCCTCTCGTCTTTTTGTTCTCTTCTTTTCATTGTTTTTCATTATTATTGATAGAGTGCATACACGACAGACGGATACGATGTTCGGAGCACGGCAGCAGCTGGAGCGTCATATCGGGTCTCTCGCACTTAGCGAAATGATCAGCGAGAGAACAGAGGGCAATATCGGAATTATTGTGATTCCTGCTGCTCGTTCAGCTTCTGTTACTGCTCTCGGCAATACACATGCATACCCACAAACAAACATATATATATATATATATATATGTATATATATAAGTATTAGAGTAGTAGGAAGAGTTGGATGCCTCAGGGCGAGCAATCTATAGCAAGAAGAGACGCGCAGGCATTACTCCATCGAGCTCCGCGCGGATGCATGGATTTGAATATTGCGGTAGCAATATCCCTTCAGGCTCTAATAGTTACGCTCGCATCGTTGAAACCCGAGCAACACATTTCCATCCGGAATATCTGTATCCGTGAATATGCACGAATGGATCCGTCTATACAGAGGCTGAACTCTCGAAGACGTATTAGTCGTATCTATATAACAATATCTACGTATTACCACAACCGTACACGGGAGCGGAAGTGAACGAGGAGAAAATACACAGTGGTCTTTCCACTCAAAGTGCAGGATCCTACAATGATTGTTGGATCAAAGACGAAAGGGCCAATGCTCGTCGAGCCAAACTTGATATTATTGGACGATGATACTAATTAGCAAAATATTTGCGTCTTCAATTAAGGCCTTAGGTCACTCTAGAAGCTAAAAATAGGCTTTTTGGGATTTTTTTAAGAAAAACTACAAAATCAATCGACATTACAGAAAAGGGTGTTTATCATACGTATCAGTGACTGTTTACAATAATTTTTTTGAAGCAATTAGTTTCAAAATGGCGGCTGTGCAGCGTTTATCTCAAAACTGCATTTTTTTAAGTTGGCCGAAAACATAAATCAGACAATTTTCAAACGATTCACTTGAAATGTTGAATATATCTTGAACAATACATTGTCTATGGAAGTACGTAGGATTTTATTTTATATTGCATAGTTCATTTGTTATTAACAATTATCTGACGATTTTTTAAGCAAATTTTTCACTTTCCAGAAATTATTCGTCTTTATAAATTATAAGTTATAAATATAATTATAAATTATAAATCGTCGGATAATTGTTAAAAACAAATGAACTATGCAATATAAAAAAGAATCCTACGTGCTTCCATAGGCAATGTATTTTTTAAGACGTATTCAACATTTCAAGTGAATCGGTTGAAAATTGTGACTTAAAAAATGCAGTTTTGAGATAAACGCTGGACAGCCGCCATTTTGAAAAGTATCGCTTCAAAAAAATTATCGTATACAGTCACTGATATGTATGATAAACACCCTTTTTGTAATCTCGATTTATTTAGTAGTTTTTCTGAAAAAAAATCCCCAAAAAGCCTATTTTCCGGCCTATAGAGTAGCCTAACCCCTGAAACGTCTCCCAAAACGATGATGAAAGATTATCAGAAAGACGCATGCCCTCGCGAAACGATCCTGTTCCATTTGTATGACTCTATTCCGGCTTATTTAGATTTTTGGGAATTTTAGTCTAGTGTTTTTATTTATTTGACATCAGATCGCAGTCCGAGGTACGTACGGTGAAAAAAAAATGGAAGCCTTGTCTCTAATGCACCTTATCTTTCGTTTAGTGTCCATCAACGTTTGGCAAGCTAAAGGAAGACACTCTTGTGCATTCGATTTTCCGCTCGCTCTCCGGGACTGCGAGGATCCATTAGATTTATGACGTAAGCTTTATGGGAGAACAATTTCATTGCTTCTTGCTCACGAGGTCACGGATATCTTCGATAATGGCCTGAAAAAGCTTCGGCGAAGTAGCACAGACGTCGTTGGAATTTCAGCCTCACAGACGTCTGCTGAATTGATGCTAATGAAAAATCATCCTAATGAGAATGAAAGTTGAAGATAAAATCGATACCCTTTTTAATAAATTCCATTCGTTTAGCCGAACTTACGATGTTGCGTCTCGCGAGGACGAAAGTGCGCGAGAATTACGATTCTTTTCCGCACTTCGAGCTGACGATTTCCGGGAGGGGGATTGCGAATGGCTCCTTGGGTCCGAGAATATGGAGCAGTCTCTCGTAATGATATATATATATATATATATATATATATATATATATATATATATATATATATATAGATACACAAGGAGTACGGAACCCCTGAAGGGGGCACGTGTCTGATTGAGATGGAATCGGCGAATAAAAGAGTTGTAAATAAGAGATAAAAAAAAGAAGCTAGTAAGAATGTACGCGCGGGTGGCATTGGCTATACGAGTCGAGTGAAGGTAAGAGTCGGCGAAAGAGGACGAAGTGATGTTTTCGCACAGAAGAAAATCGGGAGGAAGAGAGAAAGGGAAGAAATGGGACGAAGTGACTGGTCGTGTCTAGCCGGAACAAAGTGTGGTTTTATTGGGGACGTAAGAGGGACCGCGTTGACGGCTGACTTCGTGGCTCAATAATCCACCCCCGGCACCCTCCACCCTCATTTATAGCTTATAAATGATTTTAACCCCCGTAAAAATGCATTAGCTGAGAGTCCTCGAATGTTCGAGGTCTGCTTGGGTGTGTGGGTGTGCAGAGAAAATTCGTGATGCGGGTGTTGTCTGAAGGATTTTCGTTGGGAGCTGCCAGGGTGAAGTTTGGGGCATTTGAGTTGGAATTGATGGAATTGTGAGAATCAATAGGAATATTATCTCCTGATTTCTTGTCTAATATCTACGTTTCACTGTGGTCATTCAGGTTTTTTTGGACTTTGTCCTGTTACGATTCTTTCAATTTGTCATCATTTTTCTGGAAGTTACAACCATCGTGTTGGACCAAACATGATATGAGAATTTTGATGTTTATATGGAATGAAAGAAAAAATTGATTAAAAATTTGTCATTGGTTTCTCGAAATGTACTTAAAAAAGAGTACATACATTTTTTTGAGATTTTTACATCAGATTTTGAAAATGATAATTATTCTTTTTATAGTAGTATAGTTCAGAAATTTGAAAAAAATCGATTTTTTGCGCTTTTCTTAAGTATAGACTCTGAAGAGTATGTCGTCAGAAGGGAATTTCGAAATTTCCAATATTTACACCAAGAAACGAGACCAGAATAGAATCGACTGGTCGGAGCTACGGGCTTCAGAATCTTCGAAGGAAACTAGAAATGCTCACAGGGAAGAACGAGCTTTAGAAAATCATCATTTCAAAGCCGAAGAAGGCGCACTTTATGAGGCAGGAATGGCCGATTAATATAACGTAAGTATTAGGGTGGCCCCAATTTGAACTCTATTTTCTTTTCCTTTTTCTCACCATTCAATTATCTTCTCCACAGAAAAAAAAATTGTCGCGAAATCTGCTAGCGGAAAATATTTAGAGGTCGCTCAAGCTTCCCAAAAATTCAAGTTTTCATTAAAAAATCGATATTTTTCTTCGTTCCCTTCTCACCCATGAATTTTACGTTATATAATTTTTAAATTAAGCTCGCGAAAGCTGGCCACTGAATATTTAGTGGTCGCTCAAGAGCTTTGAAATTTCCAATTGTCACGAATTTTTTTTCTCTCTTCTCACTCATAAATTTAACACTTCTTAAAATGTTCATAACAATTAATCCTTTTTTCTTTAGAAACGGATTTTTTAAATTTACCTCACACTCCTAACCCGATAAAACAGGGGACGAATAATTTTGTTTACGGACAAGAGCTTTAAATAATTCTTTTATGAGAACAAAGATTATAATTGTTGGGTTAGTAGTGTGAGGTAACGTTGAAAAATCTGTTTTTAAAGAAGAACGATTAATTGTTTTGAAAATTTTAAAAAGCGTCAAATTTATGAGTCATATGAATAAAAAAAACACCCTAACTCTCACAAATAGTAAAGAAAGGCCATAGCCGGGTAAGTAAGGAAAAATTGCCCCGCATTTTTTTCCAGCGAATTTTGGAGTATATTCTGAGGTATAAAAAAAAAAATTCTGAAAATTTCAGGCCCGTCAACGCAATAGTTTTAGAAATATGAATTTTTTTTAAATATCAAAAAAAAAAATTCCGGAAACAGTACTGTGGATCGATTTGATTTTTTTTGGCACTTGTTCCGATCAAACGTGTTACGAAATAAAATTATAGTACATTTTGCGAAAGATTAAGGTTTGGAAGAAAAATAATGTTCCTTGTTTTATTATTTTTTACTATAATCCACTTGGGGTACAATAGCAAAATTTTTTTCATATAATCTTTGGGCACCTTATCAGATTATATAATTTTTTCAAAATGATCGGTTTGGTACGCCACAGTGAAAAAAAAAGAAACCCACTTTATTGATATATTTTAGTTATATAGATATATAACTAAAATATATCAATAAAGTCTGTTTCTTTTTTTTTCACTGTGGCGTACCAAACCGATCATTGTGAAAAAATTATATAATCTAATAAGATGCCCAAAGATTATATGAAAAAAAATTTCGTTATTGTACCCCAAGTGGATTATAGTAAAAAAAATAAAACAGGAAACATTATTTTTTTTAAACCTTAATCTTTTGCAAGATGTTCTATAATTTTATTTCGTAACACGTTTGATCGTAACAAGTACCAAAAAAAAATCGAATCCATCCACTGAAGCGTTTCCGAAATTTTTATTTATTTTTTTTTTAAATACATTTTTCCAAAACCATTGCGTTGACGGGGATGAAATTTTCAGAAAATTAGTTTTTTTTTATACCTCAGAATATACTCCTAATTTCGCTGGAGAAAATGAGGGGGCAATTGTTCTCTACTTACTCGGCTATGGCCTTTGTGCTTTAAAAAAGAAATCATGAAAACCAGCAAATTATCCCCTTGCCTAAAGGTATCTCCCCCTTAATCCGAAAATCAAAATAGTAATTCTTACGATTTTTATGTTAAAAAATGTATGACAAAAAGCGCGCGACTACCGGTACTATGACAACTTAGTGACAAAAACCGCCGATTTTCGCGAGGCTTGCTGCGGTGCCAAAATTCGACAAAATAGGCTCAAGTCTCCTCATCGATCGACGCGACGAGGTGCCGATGATTATCGCACCGCGGTGGCACACGCCTCCATTGATAACCGCAGTAACAATAATAACGATGATAATTCAATGCTCGCTGGTCCCGAGCCGCGGCTGAAGTACTTACGGCTATGTGCGGTGTAAAGAGTGCATCAGCCGCGCGCGGTGGCCCAACGGAATCGTAGCTGTTACGTACTCGACGTCATAAAGACGGGGCGCTCTTCGATCGTAAAAATGTTACGAGCGCCTTATTTCGCGCGCGCCCATAGGAGATCCTAGAAATGGGCGAATAAGCGGGCAAAAGTGAGACGAAAGACGGGGCAATCTTTCCCGGGTGTTGCGAGAGCGCGTGAGAATGGTAAGAACCGGAAATAGCGGTCTGCGGAAGTGGCCACGGGCGGGTACCATATAGTCTCCTTTTTCCCTCTCTCTCACTCTCTTCCAGTTTTATGCACTCCGAGGGAACGAGACTATTATTCAATTGTTCAACGTCTTTTCTTCATACGCGCACGCATAGGTATCTACCTATATATAGGTATATATATATACCTATGGATATATGTATATATATATACACACACCTATATATATATATATATATAGGGTGTCCTGTTATGAATGGATAATCCTGCAACTATCGATAGGTCAGATCATGTCCTACTGTATGCTGAAATTTTAGTTTAGTTTAAGTCCCACGGTTTTCGCGATTTTCGACTTTATGTTATTTTTTGACAAAAATCATCTGCTTTAGGTTTCTCGCATGCTATTTCTACAAATGTTGCAAATCGAAAAGAACTAAGCAACTTTTTTAAGTAATTGGCACGATACGCGTAGTACATTTTTTTTACACCTCAGGCTATCAAAGTCAGATGTTCGAATTGGTTTGTATGAAAATTCTGCATGAGATCTTTTTGCATGAAGTTTCCTTAACATTTAAGGGGTTATATACAGTTAAAATTTTCGAAAAATCGATTTATTTATTTTTATTTTTTCGTAATGTACATATATTTAAGTACACGTACAGAAAATGTCTTGTCAATGCGGCGAATATTCTCGAAGTTACACGCACATTTGTAATGACGTGTAAGAGCGTTCGAAAGTGCGTTTGAAACGTTAAGGGAGACTTTGTCCTTGGAGTACCGTATTTCAGGTGTTTACATTTTATTTTTTTTTAAAGGAAACGAGTAAAGCTTTTTGAGTGCGGTTTTTATCTTGCTTTTATTCATGATATACAGAAGGTTAAAAAAATTAAAAAAAAAAACCAAAATGGCGGCCGTTGCAGCTCCGCGAAAACAGGTCCACAAATCGCGGGAGGTAAACGGCTGACATCATTGCGCCGTCTTTGTTGATCTGAAACACAAATTCGAAGCATATTATCAATATGTGACCCTTTGGTCACGGAATGACGGATGGGTTTTTCGTTTAGTACAAATTTCGGAAAATGGCGGCAATAAAAAAAAATCGAATTTTCGCGATTTTTTTCGCATAAAAAGATAAATAATAAATGCAAAAATGTATCTATCGAAAAAACGATCCGTCATTCCGTGAAGACATATTTTCTGAGTATGCTCTCCAAATTTCAGGTCGATATGTTAATTACAGCGGTCAGGAGAATGTCAGCCATTTAAAAAAACGTGTTTTCGAGAAAAACGCGTTTAAAGTTTTGTAATGTGTTTACACAAATGTGTTTATAATTACCGCTAATCGGCAATGCCTGGTCCATAGAGGCATCCCTCCTCTTCTTCTAGCTGCTCATGTTGAGCCGCTAACATCTCCCGCTGGGCACAAAGGACAAAGTCTCCCTTAAAGGGCAATACCAGTGTGAACGCTGAAAATTTGGGTGATTTTCGGGATTTTTTTGGGAGAAAAGGACTCAATTAAATGTTTCGGAAAATTAAGAATATATTTGGCTATATTTGACCTATATGACATGATTTTTTCATAGAAAAATATTGAGATCCAAGCGACTCATGCGCTGCCTTCGGAGGCGCCAAAAAAAGATCCCCCACTGCTGACATGATTCCGGACGATTGAGTAGCTGAAACCGAAAAGGGAAAAAATGTCGTTAAACTGCAAGGTATTTCCGGTACAATGACGTAGGATTTTCGAAAAATATCAAAATCCAACAAAATAACTTAGTTATGAAGAAAAAGTCTGTTTTCTTGCCTATAAAATGGTCGTTTTTTTCAATGCCAAATCGTCAATTTTCATCCAATCAAAAATATCCTACGTCATTTTAGAGTAAATGTATTGGAGACTACTCAGTTCAAATTTCAAGTCAATTGGATAATTGCTCTTTAAGTTACAATGTCAGCAAATTTCAACAATCTCATTTCGAGAAAAACGCGTTTCAAGATTTAACTATCGATTTTTGCAAGATAAAATGATATTGATGTCAATGATATAAATGATAATGATATTCTTGAAAGTATAAACTGTCGAAAAAGGCAAAAGAAAAAAATCGATCTTTTGAAAGTGTCACACTGGTATAGCCCCTTAAACGCGTTTTTTTAAAAACTAATTTTAAAGTCGGTGCGCAAGTTTTCTCGGAAGCGGCTCAAATTTTAACACAATCTTTTCAAGTATATTTTTTAATAATCAATCGAAGGGTTCTTTTCACCGATAAATATTTTCCATTTTATAAACAATTTAAGCCCTGAATTTTTAGCTCAAACGGTACATAACCCCTTAAAAAGAAGAGTTTCCTAGATAAAACAAATAACCAAGAGTATTTTTTTAACCAAGTCAAAATAAGTTACCATTTGTAGAAATGTCATGCGAAAAACCAAAAGCAGATGATTTTTATCTCGAAAACCGTGGGACTATTACTAAACTGAAATTCCAGCGTATGGTAGGGCACGATCTGACCTATCGGTAGTTGCAGGATTATCCATTCGTAGCAGGACACCCTGTATATATACATATGCACATCTATCGTGTGCAGGACGTTGCAACAGTGGCATTCTACATACACCACCGTTCGATCGGGGCTTAATTGCAGGTGAGCCCATCGTTGTTGCAATTAAAGTGCAATTCCATACCCCGTTCGCGGTTAATCATAGACATTTTCATTGGAATACGCTTCATTTATGACAATTCTCGGTCTACCGTAAATTCCCTCGTGACGCGCCAGGGATTGTTCCCTTTTTCCTTCTTTTTTTCTTCTTCTGGGTACTCTTTCCACTAAAAGAGCTGCGCGGTGGGACTTTCGTAGCGCTAACAAAGAGTGCATTTAGCGATCACACAGCCGTCATGTTGACGATGCACCTAAAAGTCTCAGCCTCTTAGCGACTACGTACTATATAGTTTGTCCACATGCACTCAATTTTTATATATATGTGTATGTATGTATTGGTTACGAGGGTGCACGTAACGTATGTATATATCCTAAGGATAGCATTACAACGGGAAGGAAATTCTCCATAAAATCTTATCGCGAACGAACGAACAATTTCCTGCGGTAAAATGAATGATATTCGTGCGGCTGGGCCCAGGTTATAACCGAAATGCACACACACCCACACACACGCACACACACCCGCGAAAATACACGCTCCGTGATTTGTTGGCGTTCCGTCTGCGGGACGACGAGGTATACCTTGACCGGAAGAACGGCAATTAATGTTATCGAGCCTGGGGCTGAGCAAAGAAAACGATAACGCTCGAAATTCGGTTGGGAAACATTCGTTCGTTAACCACGAAATTTATCGCGCCCTTCTTTTTCAATCGCGAGCACCGAATTCGTTATCACTTTGTGCGATGCGCCGAAAAATCTGATAATTGGCCAAATTCGGCGTTTAGGAGCGGAGATAAATTATTGATGATTTATTTATTCATCGATGGGGATCTCCTTGAGGATTGGCGAAAGCCTACAGTGAGAAAAAATCATTGATCCAATATCATTGGTGTTATTGAGAGAAATTTCGTTGATTCAATTGTAAAATTGTTGGTGTAAATAATCGGATTTATTAGTCCAATATATTGGTAGCGGAGAACAATATATTATTGAAAATATCTAAAAATATATCGCAAACAAATTATATAGTTTCGAATGCATGTTCTGCAACGAACAAAGAAAGCGTTTCAATTCATAACATGAATGTTGTTGATTCGAGTACACGAGAAAAAATCAATTTCGCTCGTTTGATTCAGATAAAATTTCTATTGAGTAAATATGTTATTTTATTTTTTTCACCATATCCGATATTAATTTCCAAGTACATTATTCGTTAAAATATTAGTATTTTATTTTTATTGAAAAATATTAAGCAAATGTCTGAATTGATTAAAAAATTATGCGATAATAAAGTTTGTTCCTGGCGCATTTGGTTGAAAAAAATCAACCAAATCATGGCCAAGCGCCACCGAAATTGAAGGTGTAAGGAAACCCGTAGTTCTCGGAGTAACCGCTAGAAGCCGCACGCGCGCTCGTTTCCCGGGAAAAAAAGTTCATGTCTGAGTGGATATGTTCATATATGTTTCAGATATTGTCATACATGTATCAGATATATTTATATCTGACATTTTACAGTATCATATATGATTAGGTTTGATCATATTCCACATCACATATGCATATAGAAGATCATATCTGATCGAATACAGTATCTGGCCTGACCATATATGAACTCATATCTGTTTATATCTGGCTAAGTACCAAGGCGAGATGGTACCGCAAATTCGTATCGGAACATACATGATGTGATATGTAAACGTATCTATTCGTATAAGATCATATCCGATCAAATACAATACCAGACTCCGCTATATAGATCTCATATATGTTTTTATCTGGTCAGGTACCACGGCGAGTTGGCAGCGTGATACCATATCTGAACATATATGATGTGATATATGAGCAGACACGTTCATATAAAATGTTATCCCATCAGATACGATACCGAACCTGGAAAATATACGAAGTCTTATTCACTCATACCTTGTCGTATATGCAGTTCAGTTGTTCACACATGAAAACATCTGAATATATGGAACGGTATATGAGGATTTGAGACGATATCGGATCAGATATGGCACCTCACCTGACTGTATTATATGTGATCATGTGAGTTACTATAATATTATTAATTATTAACACGTCAAGTGATGACGTGTTAATAAACCCGCTCTATATATGTAAACATTTTAATATCTTCATGACTGCACTAACAAGATTTGATCTGTCTCAACAGGGTAAGATTTGCTCTGATATAGTCGGAGTCATACCTGGTCTGATGGTTCAGATAAACTATGATTCTATCATATGGGCAGGTCTATTGTTCATAGATGTCCAGGTCTACTGGGATCCACGGTATTTTATTCTTATATGGGCAGACAGATCTGGTCCAATAGAATTAGATTTGCCTGACATGATCAGATCTGGCCCAATCAAATCAGATCTACCTGACATGATCAGATCTGGCCCGATAAAATCGGATCTGGTCCAACAAGATCAGATCTTGCCTGGGGATTGGATCTGGTCAGACCTGCTGCGATATGGACGGGCCTGCTCTCAAAATTATCAAAATGGCTCTGATATGATCATACATGCTCAGATATAAGCATACATGATCTGTCATGACACTACATGAACAGATATTGCCAATTTTCTTGTCTGATCATATCTGATTCTACAGATATGATTCAGATATATTCAGATATCAACGTTTTTCCCCGGTTCTCGTGAGCGTAGCGCGAACCGAAAATCTACTCGAACGCCGGAGAAACTTCAAAGAGTATCGCTTCTTGGCATGTGGCTAAGATCAAAGTGTAGTGTCTGTTCTTATCAGTTGAATATCTGATATTCTCTCCATGGATATTCCATTGGATATCTGATATTCTCTCCACTATCATCGCGGACGATCATTCTAATGCTCACTTTTTATTTACGATTTAAAACAAATTGAAAAACTCACGTCCCAAGACATATTCGCTTCGATGCACTAAAGAAACAATTAATTATATTCATTATATTTTTGTACGAAATAAAAAAATGTTGTAGCAGCCGCTAAATTATTTCATCCATACATCTACGGATTGTATATAGAATGATTTCAATACACTACAACATTATTTGAAGAATAATGTACATATTCAGAGACCAGAAGAGTCTTTTCAAATACAATAATATGTTATTCAATTCAATCACATTTACCAATATATTATAGTACTGTAACAATCTCATATATCGACGACACTCCGCAGCAGCACATTTACTTAAACCAACCAATATATTTTTTTGATCCAATTGGTTTTTTTCTCAGTGTAAGACTCCCTTCCCCGGTTTCCTCCCCGCTCGCACCCACTGCCCCGTTCGATCCCAAAACCCATCGAAGCTGAAGCACGCGACGTTGTACCCGCAAGTTCTGGCCTCGACATCCGCTCGTCCGAAAAACGCCCACCAAGACCAACCTCCCAGCGGGAAAATTCTGTCCGCGATCGCGCGGGCCGGGAATCGAAAAGGCAGAAGAGAACAGAGCAAGCAAAAAAACCAAAAACAAAAAAAGCAAACACGTGAAACAAGAGCAGCTTCGCGGAGGAGCTTTTGCTCGGTGTCCTGCATTGTCAGGGGCTCTCATAGCCGAAAGAAAAAGAACAATTTCAATTACCCACCGTTGAAGTGTGCCCGTGTGCAAATCTGTGTGCGTGTGTGTATATCCAACGGGGGATGAAGAGGGTTTACGGGACAGCCCCCCGCGCACCGTTCTGTGTAACTTCCGGTTCCCCGGGTTGTTGTGACGAGCCGCGGGCACGTTTCAGCTTCGCAAACGTTGCATATGTTCCCGAGCAATAGAAACAACCAGAAGCAAAAGCGTTACGCGCGTATGCGCCTACGTGTACTTTGGTTGTCCTGTCGTCGTCGTTGCGTCGTCGTCTCCAACACATGCATGTATAATTTTACACACATGGACACCCATATATATATATACATATATATATATATATATATATATATATATATATACATACATACATACATATACATATATATATATTTATTTTTGCAAATATATATATGTGCATACAAACGTCCATGCACAAGTACGTAGACATTAGTGTTAGTGTACCGACGATGATAACCGAAAACGGTGGTTGGCAGGACAGGGGAACGTGTCACGCGATCCGTGAGTAATTCGCGCGCGAGCAAGAGAGAGGGAGAGAGAGAGAGAGAGAGAGAGAGAGAGAGAGAGAGAGAGAGAGAGGAGTCGAGGTTGGCTTGGCTGCCTCATGCTTGGCAAAACCACCTCCTCCGACTCCACTGGCATGCCTGCCTGTTTAACAGAGTGTTATAATCTATTTACGTTAACATTACCAACGTTTAACGTGGTTGCTCGAGCTACCGGGGTCAGATGAGAGAAAGGGGTGAACAAGCAGAGGCCATGAGAGTCTGTTGTCTGCTCTCTTCTACTCGTCTGTCTGTCTTTCTCTCTCTCTCTCTCTCTGATGCCTCTCCCTTTTTCTCCGTGTCCTCGCCCTGTCTCTGTCCCAATTTTGCTCTCCCTCTCTCTGTTGGTGGTGCTGGCTGGATGGCTTCTCCAGGGTGCACGTTGTAACGAAAGCGCCTCTCGCTCGGGCTGCACCAGACAGCACTCAAGAATTGTCGCGGCCACGTTAGGGGGGGGGGTGGCTTTTGGCGTAACTGCTAGCGTTAATTCGAGAATCTGCGAGCTTATCCTTTTCTCCATATCTGGCTGTCTCTCCATCTCTGCTTTCCCGTGCAATCTCCACCCTCCTGCGTATTCGCTGACACGCGGCGGAAGTCGCTACCGCGTACCTTCCACCTGCACATCCGTCTTGTCGTCCACACGTGTGACGACGAAGACTCCGCAGGAATGGCAGTGTTACATGGTGACTTGGGCTTGGCTGCTAGGGAATACGAGACTTCCGGGGATTCGATCGCTGTCGATCGATCGACGAAATGGGAATTGGGGCATGTGGAAAATCAGTTTTGCCGCTGGGGGAAAGTTGTTGCTTTGGGGTAGTTTGGGTAGAAGGAAGACAAGTTTGGCAACTTTTTGGAAGACGAGGGAGACGAGGAAGTGGATTTGTAGGTGGTCAATGGAGTAGGGCCAATGGTGTTTGGATGAGAGCGTCTTTGATGACGCGGTGGAATCAATTGGGCACGCGCAGCTTAAGATGTCCGTTTTACAGGCGGAGGCCAGCGGCAAATTATCCCAATGCTCGTCGCTCAGCTCAAAAGATCTTCTCATCCGAGCGTGTTTGCATTCAGCAGCGTGTACGCAACGACAATACGGGCTTAAATGTCCGGAGGACTGAGACGTCCTGGCAATGTTCATGGTCTCTCTCTCTCTCTCTCTCTCTTTCTCTCTCTTGCTTGGGGAAACGAACTGCTCAGCGCAACAAGAGGACATACACTGTACGACGATTAGAAACAGTCTACCAAAACTTTGGACGCTATTATCTGAGGGGGTTATGTCGTAACAATTATGCGACTGCCACTCCGCAGAATCAGGAGTCGCGCTAACTTGTTTGTTCTCTGTCGTTAGCAAGGGAAAGAGAGAAAGCCAGTCAGTGAGAGAGAACGTGGAATTTACGTGAATACATGCAGAATGTAGAAATGTACGTATCTTAAGTACATTAGCCTTCTCTATTGTCTTTCTCAGTTGCAAATAACTTTGTCGATGTTGAATAACCTGTTGTTTAATACCGCTTGCCTACAGAGCATCCAATAGACAGTCTTTTCATCCCCCAATGGCCACTTTCGAAGTGATCTAAACTGCTTTTTTTTTCATGCGAGGATCAAAGTGCTGTAATTTAAAAAGGAGACACAGAGAGTTATATATATATATATATATATATATATATATATATATATATATATATATATATATATGGATTTGTTTGGGTTAGCGCTCTATTTTTTTTCCTTTTTCTCACCATCCAATTATCTACTTTAAATAGAAAATAATGTTGCAAAAGCTGCGAGCGGTAAAAAAATATTTGGAGATCGCTCAAGCCTCCCCAAAATTTAAAATTTCATTGAAAAACCGATTTTTTTTCGCTCACTTCTCACCCATGAATTTTACGCTTTATATTTTTTAAATTAAGCTCGCGAAAGCTCTAGCTGGCCAATGAATACTTAGTGGTCGCTCAAGAGCTTCGGAATTTCCAATTGTTGCGAAATTTTTTCCTCTGCTCACTGTAAAATTTACAAAGATTATAATTCTTGGGTCACGTAGTGTGGGGTGAATTGGAAAAATCTGTTTCTGAAGGAAAACGATTAATTGTTTTGAAAGTTTTACAAAGCGTCAAATTTATGAGTGAGAAGAGTAAAAAAAATTGGCGGAAATTGGAAATTTCGAAGCTCTTGAGCGAGGACTAAATATTCACTGACCGGCTAGAGCTTTCGCGAGGTTCACTTTAAAATTATTGAGCGTATCATTCATGGGCGAGAAGTGGACGAACAAAAAATCGATTTTTTAAAACGAAAATTCGATTTTTTAGGAGGCTTGAGCGACTTCTAAATATTTTTCGACTGCTCGCAGATTTCGCGATAATTTTCTTTAAAAAGATAATTGGATGATGAGAAAATGAAAAATATAGAGCTCAAATTTATGCCACCCTAATATATGTATTTATTCTTGCGGATTTTTAAGCATCAGCCTTCCCAATTAAACGCTTTTCCATCACTCGACCCTTACAACTCTTTCCATTCTCGTTTGTATAAACAAATTGAGAGATTTTTAGCGAAAAAATTTAAATTTATTCAAAATTATTATATTTTGCGAAAAAAAACAGATTTTTCAACGATCATGTGTACTTTTTACAATTCTTTCCAAATCCCAAATAAATAATCTAGTGGACAAAAAAAATTGGAATAAACGACGTTTCTCATCTCGTCGCAGTGGTGTGCTCCCATTTAAAAAAATAAAATCGTTTTTGGAATATATATATATATATACGAAAAAGAAGTTATTTTCAACACATTCGACATTGAAACCACTTTTGGACGAATGAGAGCTTGACGCGAAAAATGTATCGGACGCGTTGAAATCGCGAGAGAAAGAGAGAAAAAGGGTTGCTCTTGGTGTGTCGTGCAAACACTCGTCCCGTTCGACAATAAAAAGTAAAGCCCGAGGCATATGCGCACACGGACGACTGTAAAAGTTTATGGAGCCACGAGAAACGAAGATGCTATCACCGAAGCCGAAATCCCGTTATCGGTGCTTTAGTGCGTACGAGAAAAGCCGAGAGACCTGTGTGCCAGGACCGTCAGAAATCTTTTACAGCCAACAAGGGGAATGTGGCATAATAATAATATTTGATTTTTTCCTTCTACTATTTTCTCTCTCTCTCTCTCTCTCTCTCTCTCTCTCTATCTCTCTCTCGTGCGTTTTTCTTTATACAAATCTCTCGAGGATGTGATTCGGGAAGAAGAGGGAAGAAAAAAGAGAAGAAACGTGGCCAGCCACGATGTGTGGCGAACCGTTCGGTGTTACGGTAATATATACATTATAAGCGATAAGGGATTGCCGGGCGCCGTGTGCAGCAGGCTCGACAAACAAAATCTGAACAACCTGTTTCATTGTTTGCCGAAGGATATCCGACATTCACGAATGCCGGTGTGCTGCGCGACATATTAGAGAAAAGGGACGAGAGAGAGAGAGAGAGAGAGAGAGAGAGAGAGAGAGAGAGAGAGAGAGAGAGAGAGAGAGAAGAGAGCGATACTTAATATACAAACACTGTGTATATCGTGTAGATACCAAATATACGTATAGCACAAGTTATAAATATGTATACGCGTACGTAGGTGAACGATAACGAAATAACTGGTCTCGTTGTGTCAGCGATTTTTTTTTGCCACTTTTCGACCTCCCTCTCGCTCGTCCTATCGTCGTGACATATATTCGAAAAGAAATTATTCTGCGAGACACACCTCACTGAAAAAAAAAACACTCGTAAGGCAATACACTATTTTTATGTCAACAAAAAAAATAGTCATTTTTGCATGTATTGGTGTTAATTATTCGAGAATTTGAAGTGAAAATATATACGGTGGGTAAAAAAAGTATTTGTACACGTCGTCTTTGGGAAATAATCGTTCGAAAAAAATTAAATGCTTTATCAAGGGGTAAGACCACTAGAAGTTTCGAAAAGTCGATGCTCAAGCCGGACGTTAATTTCGAAGGCCAATTTTATGGCGCAGGCATCGCTGACTGAAGGTATATCAAATTTATCAATGATTTTTCCGTACCGAAAACTTTGAACGCGTTTTTCTCGAAATTACATTTTTCAAGTCGGCCGGACTCATAACTCAAACGAATCTTGACCGATTCACTTCAAATTTTACGTGCACATTCAAAATTACATTCTGCATAGAAGTACGTGGGATTTTCTCGATATATTACATACCTTTTTTTTATAAGCAATTTTCGGACGATGTTTTTTTGGGAATTTTGAACTTTTATTTAAAAAACGCGCTGTTTTCGCGAAAATTGATATATCAAAGAGATCCCACGTACTTCTGTAGCTATTCACATGTATAATCGAAAAAAAATTCCATTCACTGTAAATTCAAAATTGTGGGTGCCGTTTGTTCGGCCACGCGCCTATGAAAAAAGGCTTCGTCGAAGAAAAGCTGTGCAGCCGCCATTTTGTTTTATATTACTTTGAAAAAAATATTTTATACAGTTCACTATATGCGTACAATAAAGGACATTTTTCAGAATTTTTATTTATTGCATTGTCCCGCTAAAAAAATGCCAAAATATACTTATTTTTTCTCCGTTACAATGGCCTAACCCCTTGAGTTTCTGTGTTAAAAAGCTTAATCTAAATATACATGGTGTCTACAAAAAATATTGGGGCAACACGAACAAAAAAAATAAAGCCAAACTAACAACAGTTGCGTGAGATATACGAATGCTTTTTTACCCACTGTAAGTCACCGTATATTGATTATTTTATTGAATATTTGTTTGTGACCTAATTATAAGAAATATCGTGTCTTGTATTCGAGTTAATTACTTTAAGACCATAATTTCGTAAAAATATATGTCATCGTGTATCGATTATTTTATTGATGATTTATTTACGAATTTATTTGTAATGAAATAAGTGGTCTCGTTGTGTCAGCGATTTCTTTTGCTCCTCCTCGCCTCCCTCTCGCTCGTCCCATCGTCGTGACATATATTCGAAAAGAAATTATTCCGCGAGACACTCCCGAATGTGAAAAAAAAAACACTCGTAAGTCAATACACTATTTTGATATCAACAAAAAAATAGTCATTCTGCTGTGTATTCGAGTTAATTATTTGAGAACTTGAGATGAAAATATATAAGTAATCGTATACTAATTATTTTATTGAATAATTATTGATGAACTTATCATAAGAATTATCGGATCGTGTATTCGTGTTAATTATTTAGGACCATAATTTGGTAAAAATATATAAGTCGTCGTGTATCGATTATTTATTTATGAATTTATTTATAATAAAATAACTGGTCTCGTTGTGTCAGCGATATTTCTTTCCCCTCCTCGCCGCCCTCTCACTCCACCTACCATCTTGACATAAATTCGAAATAAAATTATTCCGCGAGGCACTCCCGACTGTGAAAAAAACACTCGTAAGTCAATACGCTATTTTTATGTCAACAAAAAGTAGTCATTCTGTCGTGTATTCGAGTGAATTATTTGAAAACTTGAGGTGAATATATATACGTCATCGTATGTTGATTATTTTATTGAACATTTGTTAATTATCTTAGGACCATAATTTGGTAAAAATGTATAAGTCATCGTCTATCGATTATTTTATTCGATGTTTATTCATGAATTTATTGAAATAAATACCATATCAACGTGTATTGATGAGATTTTTTTACTTTTTTCTTCAGGAAAGTCTGCATATATAAGTATTTATTAATATTACAATAATTTTATTTGTTCCAACGAACTCGTGAATAAGTTGAATCATAAAGTCATTTCCCGAACAACCCTAACAAATACATTCCCTTATATTTCTAATGAAAAATAAAGGAATAAAAGAATATTCGCATTAATGAAACATAATATATATATATATATATATATATATATGAGTATCAATTTAATGGTTTATCGACAACTCTCAAATTGATAATCAATCAATGGTCTATCAAAATAGAAGCGAACGAAAAAAAATGTCTTATTTGAAACGCAGAGATAAACTAACTCTCCCCTATATTCTCTCCCATTTCTGAATCTCATTACTGAAACATGAAACGGTATTTATTATAATAAATTCATTGATAAGTTTTATAATAACGCTATTGATAGACAAAAATTTAATGATTTGTATAAATTATTGAAAAATACAAAAGTATTAAATTAATAGTCTATCGATGGTTATCAAATTAATTATCTATCAATGGTCTATCGAACAATAAATGAGTAAGAAATGTCTCATTTAAAACCCCGACATAATATTTATTACAATAAACTGACGAATAACTTTTCTAAAAAACTCATTAATAGACCACCAATTTGATATTATTATATTTTCATTTTTCTTATAACTCCATATAAAATGTCAAATGACATAAGAATCGTTATAACATAATACTTATTCATGAGTTTGTTTCAATAAATATTATCTTATCTCAAATGCTCTATCGATAACTTGATTATAGAATTTATTCACCAGTTTATTTTAATAAATATTATCAGACGAGTCTATTATAACAAATATTACCTCACGATTTGTAATGAGAAATTTTTCTCATTCGTTCCTCTATTTTTCATCAGAAAGGTGAGGGAATAATATTTTTGCTCCACTCTTCGGGTTCTTTTTTCCACTTCTTTACGGACTATTATATCACGCTGGAAGACCGGGGCGGTCCACTGGGTTACCCTTTACCTTCACGCTACGAGCAGCACGTGCTTACCCGCGGACCTCGCTGCTGGACCTCTCCTCGTCATTCTCGCGACACGTAACACAAGACGGTCTACCGAGGTTACGTGTGCGTGGGTGTGAGGCGAATGAAGCGTAGGTGGATTTCGCGTATGTACTACGAAGGACAAAAATTACTCCGAACTCGGTACAACGAATTTATATGATTCACCTGGTTCCTATTTTACGACGCTTATATTACACGAGAGGCTGGTCCCCGAAAAAAAAAACTGTCTTTTTTTTCCTCACTCGTATCTTTGTTTTTTTTTCTTCATTCGTATCTTCGTCTTTTTTGGTTTTGGCCCTTCTACGTATACTTTTTCTCGTTTCTCTCTCTCTCTCTCTCTCTCTCTCTCTCTCTCTCTCTCTCTCTCTCTCTCTCTCTCTCTCTCTCTCTCTCTCTCTCTCCCTCTCTCGGCGACCACATTTTCCTATTACACTTCATGTTGCGCATCGTCCGTCTCGCGTCTCCTAAGACCGAAGAAAATAACGAAAAAAAATTACCGGACGAAAAGACAATTTCGGATATTTATTTTTCCGAAAAATTAAACTCTCCCGGGAGGGAGAGGAGGACGGGACAAATCTTCGACAGCTGCCACACACGTTGAAGCACGAGTCTCCAGAGAGGCTCGTGTCACGCCTATATACAGACTCATCTGGCTGTCAAAAGTGGAAAAATCTGTTTATATATACATGTACATATAGATATCTTCGAAATGAAATGCCCACAGTAGCGAATGCCGTATGTTTGGTTTATGAAAGAGGGCTCCGTGTAAGGCCCGCATTTCGGTTTGTTTGTAAAGGGGAAACTCCCAGATCATTACCGAACGATCCGGCTTCGAGGAACTCTGGAGCTTGGAAAAATATATACGTATGTGCGTGCACGTATCGCTGGGAAAATTACGGAGATCTCTCGTCGTAAGTGTATCGGGAAAAAGGCCTCGAATAAATTTGATGGAACGCCGGCAGATCCACTCGATCGTTTCGAGGAAATGCTGACTGTGGTCAATCAATATTCGAAGGACGTGAAGAAATTAAATTTTTTAAAAGCTCTTATTTAACTTGACTTTCTGTGAGATGCAAAACGGAAAATCGATATTTAACCCACTTCGAGACTACTTAGAAAACTGAAATTTTGCAAACATGCATCTATAATGTGACAATGCATGATTAAACTAAAAAAATGTCCGCATAACATTTTCAAGTTTTCATGTAAAATTCGCCATATCTAATAATTTATTTAAAATCTCACTAACACACAAACAAATCCGTAGACGACTGTGTTTAAATGTGAAAAGTTTATATGCAGCAATGGGTCATAACTTCAAACCCAATTACAGTCTTTGTTATTTTTTTACAAGCATTCCATGTTCCTAACGTACACACTCGTAAACTAGTAAATTACTAGAAACAACTAACTGGTTAAATCAATTAAAGACTGAAAAGTGAAAAAATAATTTATATGTAAAATCAATATTTATTTAAAAAAAAACAAGCACTCATCAGCGGTACTAAAAAGTAGAAAATAATGTTTTTTACCAAATCACCTATATACTATGCATTTTTATTTATTGAGCAAAAGCCTGGGGGGCTTAAAATTTAGACATATAATCTTGAATCCAGATAAATCCTTTGACAAATCAACTGTATTTGATTTACTGTAGAACAACCTTAGATTTCTTAAATAAGAATCGTGAAACTGAGTACAAACGTCCATCAATAATTTTTCTCTAATTACTATCGTGTCACATTAAATACGGTTAATAAGAGTGAACTGATTAAATTCATTAAACGTTTAAAAAGTTGAGTGCTCTAAGCCCTTATTTATAGTCACATATACGCGACTTGGTCAACAAAATTATCTTCTTCTTTTTAGTACATTAAATGAAAGCTTGTTTGAAAAACATTTTTATTAAAATATAAATTTGTAAGATACTTCGATTTGAGAAGCAGGCGAACAAAATCAATTTTTCATTTCTTTTTTCTCGTTTTTCAAGCACACTTTTTATTAACTACCGAAATATTTTGAATCAAATCCGGCTATAATTACCTCCAAATTTGTTTTCGTACCTGAAAAAAGAAACGAAAAAATCGATGTGGGGCGCTTTGTTAGCCACCTCATCATTTATAAGCGCGGCTGAAACGTATTTAATTTTCCCGCGCAAATGTTGCTGGAATGACGGTGCCTGGCCTTGACGATATTGTTCCTATCAATCTATTTTTTCCTCGATAAATAAAATCACGTCCAATCGAACGTACATATTGGGATAAAAAAAATACATATACGATTTCCCGCGATACGTGAATCGAATTTTCGAAAAAAAGGTACTCCAATATCCGTTTTGTTTCTTTGACACGCTCAACGCGGCATATACATTGAAACGGAAGTAAATTAAGCAGTTTTGAGGGATTTTTAAACTAAGAAAAACTAAAGTTTGCAAAAAATGTTATAAATGTTTCCGTTATAACATGTGTGGTTTCTATTTGACAGTAATTAAAATGAAGAAAATGCAAATACGAGAAAATGGCACGGATTTACAAAAATATCAACATTGCACGCAAAAATTCTCTAAAATTTTTATTTAAAAAATCGGTTTTTATAACAAATTTCTGAAACCATTCTCGTCAAGTAGAAGGCAGCAATATTACCGATATTTCTAACAAGTTTCAACTCAATCGGCTTAATAGTTTTTGAGTAATCCTGCACGCGGACAAAATGCGTTTTTTTTAATTCAATTTTGGCATCGGCGCTTGCCCCTTTCCCGCTGCGCAAACGCGCCCGCGCGAGCGCGATGTCGCCAAATGAAGCAGTTCCAGCTGGGACGGTAATTGATTTTCTTGCGGTCCCCGCGTTGGCTGCGAGCGGAAGAGGAGTAAAGAAAAAAAGATATAGTGCTGGCTAAAAAAATCGAGAACAAAAAGAAAATCTATGCCCTCACTTTTTCTATCCCCCGTTCTCTCTCTCTCTCTCTCTCTCTCTCTCTCTCTCTCTCTCTCTCTCTCTCTCTCTCTCTCTCTCTCTCTTTCTCTCTCGACACCATGTTGGGACACGGTGGAAAAGCGCCCCCTGCGTTCCTTGTATCCGCGCAAAGAATCGCATGGACGCCCTTAAATTAAAACTGTAGTCAGTGCCGGCAGCCTCTACCGTGTACTCTTTTCCTCTTTTTTTTGCTTTCCTTTTTTTTATGTTCTTTAACTCTGAGAAAACGAAATAAGAGTAATCGTAACGGTGCAGGTCCTACGCCGTAGCGCACACCCGGAGAATTAAAAACGTCGGGGTGTCACGAGAGAAAAGTTTTTTTGCAGCGACGTCCCTCCCGGGGTTCTCGGATTAATACTCGCTACGTTGGGAGCTAACGTCATTGCATTAGACTGCTGTACGGAAGGAAGACCCTCTTTCGGCGGCTTTTCTCTTAAGGGGTTATATACAGTCAGGAGGCCCCAAAAGATGGATTTTTTATCAATTTTTTTTTGAGAAGACCTTTGAATCTATTAACGTAAAATTTTTTACACATATTATGGTAACTTTTAAGTGTATTTTAACATTTTTTATTTGTACAAATAATTATTTTGAAAGCTGCTATAGATGATCTTCGAGAGTACCTCTAAGAAAAGGTGTCTTCCGGTGAGCACGATATCTCTGGGCTGGATAATCTAAAATGAAAAAACTAAAAATATTTCGTTAATGTAACGGATTATCTTGTAATTGATCGAAGGAATAAGCAAAATAATAATTTGTGACAAAATGACGGCTTCTAAAAAAAATCGATTTTCGACAAAAATGTAGGCCTTAAATTCTTATAAAATGGAAAATATTTATCGGTAAGAAAAAAATTGATTGATTTTTTCTCGACAAAAAATCGATTGATTTTTTAGTAATCTTTTTTCGATTGATTACTAAAAAATGTACTTGAAAAGATTGTGTTAAAATTTGAGACTGATCGGTTCAGCCGTTTCCGAGAAATCTTGCTCACCGACTTTAAAAACACAGTTTTGGGAAAAACACGTGTAAACGTTTAAAAGCACTTTCGAACGCTCTGACACGTCATTACAAATATGCGTGTAACTTCGAGAATATTCGCCGAATTGACAAGAAACTTTCTGTGTGTACTTAGATATTTGTACATTACGAAAAAAAAATTAAAATCGATTTTTCGATGATTTTAACTGTTTATAACTCCTTAAGGGGAGATATACACCTAGGAGCCGGAAAGAAGGTCATTTTTGTGAATTTTTTCACGGAAAACTATTTGAAATTTCGGATTGGGGTTTTAATTATCGAAAAGTATATACATTCAAAAATATGTTCAATTTTCTTTATTTAAAAATATCAAAAATATACAAGGATGAGTATGATCCTTGGAGCGTCGTAAAAAAATCTGCGTATACGGTACCCACTGGCGTTTCTTCAAAAATTATCTGAAAACAAACCAAAAAGATTATTAAATTAGATACTATAATCTAGTAAGGTAAGTGTCCCAATTATTGATCGGGTCCCAATTATTGAACACTATCTTGTATTTTTATTATTTCTCATTCACCTGCATGCATTTACTTATGTATAAAAATTTCATTACATGTATGGAACTTTCAGCTATCGAAATGTTACCTTACTTGTGCAAAAAAAGCTTTAATTAATAGAGCAAAACATTATTGAATCAGCAACGGTGACCCGATTTGACGCCTCGTGAGAACTGCTTATCGTTTTTGCCAAGACGCGCCGTTTCATACGTAAGGGCATACAAAATTCAAAAACTGTCGCATCTCAAAAAGTAACGGCGTTTCAGGTTCCTCAGAAAATTTCTTACAAATAACAATTTTTATGGAAAAATTTTATTTAATTATTTGTTTAAAAATACGGTGTTCGATCATTGGGACATAGAAAATGCAGTGTGTCCCAATTATTGAACACTCTAATTCTCCAAGATGACGTCATTAAACCCATCAAAACATCGAGACAGTTAACGTGTGACAGATCGTGTGAATCGAATTTATTCAAACAAAAACTGTAAGTTTCTGAATAAACTTACCTTTATTCTTTTAATAATAACTCTAAGATCGTCAAATATCTTTTTTATTTCTATTTTCGTGCAATATACATAAAAAGAAAAGTAAAAAGAGAATATAACCTAATTGTGACCTAAAAATACGAATGTACCGTTCAACATTTTTTGCTCCGATATTTCAGGGAGCCAACAAAATCAAACAAAAACAGAACATAAAAACGAGGAAGCTGAAAATAAAAATAAAATAAAGTTCGAGTTGAAAAGCAAAAATAAATCAAATGCGAATGAACCAAAAACTTGTCAAAAGAGACTAAATATATATTTTTGTATTTTTACACGATTAACAAAAGATTATTTAGGTGTTTGATTTTTCTTTTATTTCTTAATATCGTACCCAAAATAATATTTTCAGAACGGAAAAAAAATTCTCGAGAGTGTTCAATAACTGGGACATGCCTATTCAATATTAGGGACATAGGCACTTCCAGTGTTCAATAATTGGGACATTTGCATGCTTCACATTGTTATTCTTTTTTTCATTTGAAATCATTTGAAAATAATTTGAAGGGTGATTTTTCGAAAGTAAAAATATCAAAGTATCATTTGAACCTAAAAGCGATGGCTTTTTTTATTTTATATTTTTTTCTCACCGAATTCAATCCCCCAGATCCTTAGCTGTTCAATAATTGGGACATTTACCTTGTCATAGACGATTTTGATAATATCGATTTATGACAAAATGGCGGACGTTTTTACGTCCGCCATTTTGGATACCGATTTGAACCGTAATTTTGGGTACCGATTTGAAAATCGTGGTTTTGAGAAAAACGCGTTTGAAAATTTGGGAATGAATAAATCATGAAATTTGTCAACTTACACGGAATCATCGATACCAGGCCCATGGTGTAGGTCTTCTACGGTCGACGGAATGTTCATAGCTTCTAAATCCTCGACCTCGATCATCTAGGTGTATATCTCCCCTTAAAACAACAAATTTCTCTGGTGATCGAAAGAAATTGTGTACATCCAGATATGTGTTTTTTTTTATTGCAAAATATCTATCTTATACAAAATCGTCGTGCTATGTATACACAGTTTGAAAAAGGTCCGAATAATTTTCTATTTTTTCACCCTTAGACCCTACGTCCTAAGTGTCACGGTAATTGAGAAATGATCTTCTATCGTTTTTTTTTTCAATTACCCGAAATTTCGCCTTTAAATCGTCATAACTTTTCTGTTCGTAGTTGTAATAGGACGAAATAACTTTTGTCACATTCTGCAATGTATGTTTATTATAAATAAATCATTATTTCATATAATTGGTTTCAAGAAAACGACTCATGAGCTTCCAAAGGCTTAAAAATGCGAAAATGTCTGAAAAGTGTCAACATCTAGATACATTATAAAAAAAAAAACTAAAAGCTATTTTGAACTTAGTTTCATTTGAAAAAGTTCTCTAGTTTATACTCTTTCGAACGGTATGCTGCATGTCACAGAAATCATTTGTTATGTGGTCAAAATAAAGAGAACAAGTTTTTTTTTATAATGAATTCAGAAGTTAACATTTTTCATACACTCACACATTTTCAAGACTTTGGAAGTTCGACAGGAATTTTCTTGAAACCAATAGTATCAAATAATGATTTATTTATAATAAACATACATTGCAGAATACAACAAAAGTTATTTCGTACTATTACAACCACAAACAAAAAAGTGAGGACGATTTAAAGGCGAAATTTTGGGTAATCAAAAAAAATCATATCTCAATTATCGTGACATTTAGGACATAGAGTCTAGGGCTGAAAAAATCATCATATGACGGCCCCCAATCTCCCAAAAAATTGTGTCGGTCCATACGCTAAACTTCCTGTATATGCATATATATATATATATTTGTGTATCGTAAATGTCACGATAATTGAGATATGATTTTTTTTGATTACCCGAAATTTCGCCTTTAAATCGTCATCACTTTTTTGTTTGTGGTTGTAATAGTACGAAGTTACTTTTGTTATATTCTGCAATGTACGTTTATTATAAATAAATCATTATATGATACTATTGGTTTCAAGAAAATTCCTCTCGAACTTCCAAAGTCTTCAAAATGTGTAAATGTATGAAAAATGTTAACTTTTAAATTCATTATAAAAAAAACGTATTCTCTTTATATATATATATATATATATATATATATATATATATATATATATATATATATATATATATATATATATATATGATAAATTAGTTCACGGCCGAGGGCTTCAGCTCCGATTTATTCTTTTCCTTTCCCCTTCTCTCATTTTTGGTTAATGCGTTAAAGCGCAGTAGTTGTATGGATCGTTGTTAACGGTAGTTATAAGGATGCATTAGCCTGATAAATAGTAATGGGTTTTATTGGCGGAAAATCAGAAGATATGGGGATACGAGCGAACGGAGAATCCCCCTTTCTCTTCTTTCTCATAGCGCTCGGACATTCACGTATAGTCATATTCATTGTAGCCCAAGTTCCAGCTATCTATAGTGTATTCCAGTGTGTGTGTGTGTGTGTGTGTATCGGTCATCGTTTTTCTTTCGGGGTGGCTCGGCACGGACCACCACCCAGAAGCAGCCGTTACCGACCATAATCGCCGAGACATGGATCTCGAGTTTATTATATTTGCCGCACCATAAGGATACTTCATCGGCCATTTCTATGAAATATACCGTATACCCAGCGCCTTATTCTTCATTCCCTCGGATCATTGACGCTCTCCTATAACGTTTCTTTTCTTCTTCGGGTATCAGAGCGAAAGGCGCTTATACGCGAAGGCTATGCGTGACTTTTCTCATCGCGAACGCGCGTTCGTCTCATTTCTCATGTCCGTTACAACCGATACACACGATGACGCAGAGGCCTAATAAGAAGAAGAGCAGCTAGGAATCATTTCCTTCTGGGGATCCTCGGCCGCATTTACTCGGCTCTTAAGAGTGGCGAAAACGACCTGACATTTCAGTTTATTGATAAAACGTATTATTTATTTGAAAAGTACGAATGTTTTTATTTTGATGTAAGGTACACACGTGGAGGTTATGTGTGGAACACAATATTGGATAAATGACGTAAACGGCATGGACATGGAAGACAACAAGATGGCGGAACCTGCCAGGTTGCGCCATCTGCGGGCGAAACAATTCAGTTATTGAGACGAGGTTTCATGGTCGTGTTATCTCGCGCCATTGGGCTTCTTTAGGCTTTTGTGAAAGGAAAAGTGTGTGCCAATGATCCACAGACCATTCCGGACCTCAAGGAACCAATTGGACGCACCATCAACGGGTCTTCTCACTTTAGGTGCTAAAAGGGCTATTTTCGTGAATTTTTTGTATTATAGATATTGATGAATTTTTTGTATTATAGAAGATTTCGTGAATTTACGAAATCTTTAATAAAATATTTTTTATGTATTTACGTCACTTTAACATACTTTAAGGCGGGATATACATTTACAACGATCAAAAAATCGATTTCTTTTTTTTTCTTCAAACGATAGCACTATATATGTAGAATAGATTCCCATAGTTTCAAAGCGAAATTCGAAAAACTCCAAACGTTACAGCCCGTCTACGCTGTGCCTCACCGCTCGGATTCGGATCGGGCGTGAACTTCAAACGCGTTTTTTTCAAAACTGCATCATCGCAATTTGCGTGCGGGATGGCTGAGAAACTATTAAGCCGATTGAGTTGAAACTTGGTAGAAATATCGATAATATTGGTACCTTCTACTTGACGAGAATTGTTTTTGAAACATTGGAAAAAACTACTTTTTTAATCGAACATTTTACAGAAATGCTGCGTGAAATGTTGATTTTTTTTTTGTAAATGCGTTCCATATTCTTTAATTTGTATTTTCATTTTAATTACCGTCACATAGAAACTATACATGTACTAACTGAAAATATGTTTGAACTTTTTTACAAATCAAAGTCTACGGGGAGACTGCGCGCCGATTTGCAATTCCCGCGACGACCTTGCTGAAACACTGCCACAGCCCCGTCATTTTGATGATGAATTAATTTAAAAAAATTGTCTTGTATACTTAAATATACTATTAAAGTATACCTAAAGTTTGATAATTATAGAATAATAATTTCTTAATTTTAAAAATCCCTCAATATTGCTTATTTTCTTCCTGTCTAAATGTATGACTCGCCTTAAACGCGTTTTTTTTTCTAAACAACGTTTTTCGACGGCTTGTTGATAAAATCTTCGAAACTACTAAACCGATACTTATAAAATTGTAACCACATATTCTGTACAACTAAGGCTATCAATAAACAAAGGCGCATATAAAGGATTTTGTTAAATTTTGATATTTACTATTTTTTTGCCCAAAACGGTGAAAAAAAAGTTTTTTTTTGTTTTGTCGAAAAATATTCACCATTTTGTTATTTTTGCATACATAAAAAATCGTATGATATTCGCTATAGTCATTAACATACTGAATCAAAAACCGTTCGATTTTTTGTTTTGATGATCCATCTCCGAGATTTCATCAACAGCGCAGACCTACAATTTTTTAGGATATTTCTTTAACTACCATTTTCGTCTATAAACAGTGACTAAAAATAAATAAATAAATGTTTTCTTAAATGTATTTCGAAAGCGTATTTATTAAGTGTAACAACTTTTATATCAATATCTATAACATAAACCTATAAAAAAATTAATGAAAATAGCCTTTTTTAGTGTCTAAAGTGAGATGAAATTAGTCCGCAATTATTCCAAAATGTTATTGAAAGTTAACCATCACCTCCATGTTTGTATCTTATATTAAAATAAAAATACTCGTACTTTACCAATGAATAATACGTTTTATTAATAAATAAAAATGTCACTTAATTTCGAGACACTCTGTTCATCTGCCTCTCTCTCTCTCGTCAATTTTGTTTTACCATCGGTAACGACGGTGAATTTTTCCTTTGTTCTATTTTTTGCCATTTGAACGCCAGAGGGGGGGGGGGGTTCAAGGGAAAAGGAGGAGGGCGTATTTTCAGGCAGGGAGCATTGAAAAGTGGCAGAAAAATCCAGTCCTTTATTTGCCTTTGTAACATTGAGTAGTTTGGTATCTGCCATTTTTGCCAATCTGGAGAACGTTCAGCGTGAAAATGTTGGATGATTCGGAATTCCGAAAATGAGAGAAAAAATCAGCAAGAAAAATCAAGTACCTCGGCGTGAATTAAAAAAAAAAAACTAATAAGAGATTCATACGCGACCTCTTATCGCTCCGCTTGGTCTTTCGCATTTTTCTTTTTCGCGCCTTGCGCGTTGTCACCGCACGTCAAAAGTGTCAAAAGTGCACACACTGCATTGGGGAACGAAAAGGGGGGGGGGGGGGAAGTGTCGGAAGAAAAAACGAGAGCGGACACAGCGCGAGAGCTACTTATCAGGACATTGCAGGTTTGCGTTGCACCGTAAAATCCACGCGGGGTTATAAAATTCGTAGATTAGAGGAAGCGATGGGGAGTGCGCGTCATATGGCGTTTTCAACGGCGCCTGTGAATTATAACCCACTTATTTAAAAAATAAAAAATAAAAAATTAAACATGCACACACCACGTTGGTGCATCGCAGGCTCTTATCGGACAGTGTTGAACAACCGAAAGAGTAATTTGAGAAAAGAGGGGAAAAAAAAAATTGCGTTCCCTTATCGTAGCGCGTGATTCTTCGAGCGCACACGTCGTATTTCATCGAGTCTCGCGCGCATAGTGCAACGTCGTATTTCGCCGCCAACTCGGAAAACATATTTGCTTTAGAAAAATTATCTTGCACATTTTTTTGCTCTTTTTCAGGGCCGTCGAACTGCGACGATTCGTTCGGAGTCGTCGGGACGCTGGAAGGGACCAAGGGCAAGGACCGGAGTGACGATGATTCGGGGCAAAAGTAAAGTCGCGTTGCACAAGGGGAATTTTCCGAGTAGCTGTGACATTTGAAATAATAGACAGCTATTTGAGGGGACTAATCCAGTGGAACATTTTTTGAAAATCGTTTTTTGGCATTATCCAAAAATAGGGACTTTCGTAAACATGCTGTTAAATTTTGGTCGCGAAAATCGAATTATATCGGCCGCTACAGACTTTTTTTTAAAAAGTGATTCGACCAGCTGCGTGAGACCTGGGGCGGACGCCATTCCTCGACGATGTACGGAAGCGTTTTTTTTTTTAATATTTTACATTTTTTAAACGAAAAACTGACGAAAAAGGCCCAAGTTGAGCTTGCAAAATTAAGTTGAGCCCTTAATTTTGAAATGGCCACCATTTTGTTAATTTTAACCGAAAAAAATCCTCCGCACGCCTTTACAGTTTTTCATACTGATTAATAAAATTTTCGGTTATTTTCTTTCAGACAATTATCAAAGGAATAGGACTCGCCACCGTCAGGCGCCTTTTTTAGGGCTCATTTTGCAGTGGCCAAAAAAATGATATTAAAAATAAAACCGAAATTTTCGAAAATATTTTCATGTACAGCATAAGTCATTTGAATAAACGAAGGAAAAATTGGACTTATGGAATTTTTTAAAATTAATAATGAAAACCCGCAATGTTGACGGCAGTCACCTGGAATGAGCCCTTAGATAAAAGGATTAATGACTCGGGAGTGCATTCTAATATTGCTCATTATTTAGTATTACTTTCTTTTATTTTATTTTTTATTGTAGCTTTCATTTGTACAAGGTCCTTCCCCTTATTACATTCCCCATCATATTCTACTTTTTTATTTATTTCAAATTTATAATATTAGACGTAGGGCAGAAGAAAATAAAGAAACAGAGTTATTTGGAAAAAGTCACTCATGAATGAGAACATTGCCCATTTTTTGTGTTTTTTTCACTCCGAGTGAAAAAATGACAAGTCAACGCTTCCAGCGAAGATCAGGGAGCATCGAGGGGATTATTTTAATCATCTTGAGGTTCCTGATACTGCAGCTTCTCCTCCAGAACCCCCAGATCCTGGAGAATCACAAACATAATTTTTATCATCGATGCATTCTTTCTTTGAATTTTTTTTTCCGAAGAAAAAGGAGTCTAGAGGGCCATACTTTTCAACCGCATATTTTGCATTCGCACCTCAATGATCCCCTTTTAAGGGGCTGTACCAGTGTGGACGCTGAAAATTTGGGTCGTTTTCAGGAATTTTTTGGAAGAAACGTACTCAATTAAATGTTTCGGAAAATTAAGAATATATTCGGCTATATTTGACCCATATTACATAATTTATTCATAGAAAAATATTGAGATCCAAGCAACTTATGCGCTGCCTTCGGAGGCGGTAAAAAAGTTCCTCCACCGCTGACATGATTCCGGCCGATTGAGTAGCTGAAACCGAGAAAGGAAAAAATGTCGTTAAACTGGAAGGTATTTCCTGTACAATGACGTAGGATTTTCGAAAAATATCAAAATCTAACAAAATGGCGTAGTTATGAAAAAAATACTGTTTTCTTACCTATAAAATGGTCGTTTTTTTCAATGCCAAATCGTCAATTTTCATCCAATCAAAAATATCCTACCTCATTGTAGAGTAAATGTATTCAAGAGTACTCCGTTCAAATTTCGAGTCAATCGGATAATTGCTCTTTGAGCTACAATGTCAGCAAAGGCCATAGCCGGGTAAGTAGGGAAAAATTTTCCCCGCATTTTTTTCCAGCAAAATTTGGAGTATATTCTGAGGTATAAAAAAAAACAAATTTTCTGAAAATTTCATGCCCGTCAACGCAATGGTTTTCGAAAAATGAAACGGTACAGTGGATAGATTTGATTTTTGTTTTGGTACTTGTTCCGATCAAACGTGTTACGAAATAAAATTCTAGAACGTCTTGCGAAAGATTAAGGTTTGAAAAAAAAATTATGTTCCTTGTTTTATTATTTTTTACTATAATCAACTTGGGTTACAATAGCGAAAATTTTTTCATATAATCTTTGGGCACCTTATTAGATTATAATAATTTTTTCAAAATGATCGGTTTGGTACGCCACAGTGAAAAAAAAAGAAATACACTTTATTGATATATTTTAGTTATATAGATATATAACTAAAATATATCAATAAAGTCTGATATGTGACTAAATGATCGGCTTGGTACGCCATAGTGGAAAAAAAGAAACACACTTTATTGATATATTTTAGTTATATAGATATATAACTAAAATATATCAATAAAGTCTGTTTCTTTTCTTTTCACTGTGGCGTACCAAACCGATCATTTTGAAAAAATTATATAATCTAACAAGGTGCCCAAAGATTATATGAAAAAAAATTCGTTATTGTACCCCAAGTGGATTACAGTAAAAAAAAATAAAACAAGGAACATTATTTTTTTTTAAACCTTAATCTTTCGCAAGATGTTCTATAATTTTATTTCGTAACACGTTTGATCGTAACAAGTACCAAAAAAAATTGAATCGATCCACTGAAGCGTTTCCGGAATTTTTATTTTTTTTATTAAAAAAAATTCATTTTTCCAAAACCATTGCGTTGACGGGGATGAAATTTTCAGAAAACTTGTTTTTTTTATACCTCAGAATATACTCCCGGCCGGGTAAGTATCCCTACTTACCCGGCTATGGCCTTTGAAAAATCTCATTTCGAGAAAAACGCGTTTAAAGATTCAACCATCGATTTCTGCAAGATAAAATGATTAGATATACGGCCTTGAAATGTTTACAGGATATTCTCAAAAGTATAAACTGTCGAAAAAGGCAAAAAAAATCGATTTTTTGAAAGTGTCACACATAGCCCCTTAATTCCTTGACCCCATTATCGACACCTGAATTATTTCTCCAAGTTACTTTCCCCATACATATACACCCCCCGCCCCCGGCCCTTCTCGTATTGCGTTCCCTCCTAACGAACGTTAACTACCCTTTGTCTTCGCGGGTTGGCAAGCGCGGTGGAGAGTGGCTCTCGGTCGAGTCCGCGAGAAAGAAAGCAGTTGCACACGTAAGGGTAGATTTGAAAAGGGTGGAAAGCGGAAGGACTTGCCCTGGCCATTTTAACCCCTTTTCCTCCGGAGACGTAAATAATGATCGTCGCTAATTTGGCTCGACCGGGCCCTAACGCACCCAGCCCGTGTCCACGCTGGTGAACGTAAACCGCGCAATTATAATGCCGCCACATTAGAATTTATTCCGGATCCTGAACCACCGCCCCTTCTCGACTCCTCCTTCGTAACCTTTTTCGAAGCTTACGTCCTTAATCCGTCTGGTGTATAAATATATATTTGTACATATGTCCATAAGAAAGGGACTTTTTGAAACCGATGTATCCATGCAATGTTGGCTATCAACCCATCTGGCTCTTTTGAGGACGGACCTTTAAAGTATTTACAAATAAATCGTGGATTTCGGGTAGCAGACGCTCCTCGAGATAAGCTTTTTGTAAGATACTTACGTTCATCCGAAGGGGATTTTGAAGACACTGGGGTTTACGTAAAGTTGAGTATGGGAACGATATGCTACTAACAAGGGGAGGTTGCGAGGTCGATTTCTCCGATTTCGATGAAATTTGACATGCTTGTAGAATGGGTAAAAATAGGCGATACATATTTTTGTTATATCCGCGGAACCAGATTTTTGAGGGTTGAAACGCAGCCTCGAAAAGTTGGGTGTTCGAGATTTTGGGCTTTTCGAGCTATCATATGATCAGTTTTTTAAAAGGCACTCAAAGGAATACCTTATAACGACGCCATTTTATTTTGTTCGAAGAAGAAAACATTTTTTGGACACTTGAAAGTTGGAATAAGATAATGTCAACATTTAAAAATGATGCGATTGCTTTATCACCTTTAAAAAAATTCATGAAGAATGACTCATTTTTGGGCGCCTAAAGGGATTTCCCCGCTTAAGGGGTCTTCTCACTTTAGACGCTAAAAAAGGCTATTTTCATGTTTTTTTTATACGTTTATATTATAAATATTGATATGAAAGCTGTTACACTTAAGGGAGACTTTGTCCTTGGAGTGCCATATTTCAGGTGTTTACATTTTATTTTTTTTAAAGGAAACGATAAAGCTTTTTGAGTGCGGTTTTTTTCTTCCTTTTATTCATGATATACAGAATGTTAAAAAAAAAAAAATTTTTAAACCAAAATGGCGGCCGTTGCAGCTCCGAAAAAACAGGTCCTAAAATCGCGGGAGGTAAACGGCTGACATCACTGCCCCCTCTTTGTTGATCCGAAACACAAATTCGAAGCATATTATCAATCTGTGACCCTTTGGTCATGGAATGACGGATGGGTTTTTCGTTTAGTACAAATTTCGGAAAATGGCGGCAATTTAAAAAAAAATCGAATTTTCGCGTTTTTTTCGCATAAAAAGATAAATAATAAATGCAAAAATGTATCTATCGAAAAAACGATCCGTCATTCCGTGAAGACATATTTTCTGAGTATGCTCTCTGAATTTCAGGTCGATATGTTAATTACAGCGGTCAGGAGAATGTCAGCCATTTTTTAAAACGTGTTTTCGAGAAAAACGCGTTTAAAGTTTTGCAATGTGTTTACACAAATGTGTTTATAATTACCGCTAATCGGCAATGCCTGGTCCATAGAGGCATCCCTCCAGGGGATCCAACATCTCCCAGGACATCTTCAACGACAAAGTCTCCCTTAATAAATGCACTTTCGAAATACATAAAAAAATGTTTTTTTTAAAATGTATTTCTGTAACCCAAACAAACTTTAAACGCGTTTTTCTCGAAACAACGATTTTTTAAACTTTGATATTTACTAATTTTAGCCAAAAATGGTGAAAAACACGTTCTTTTCGTTTTTCGAAAAATGTCGGTACACTTTGTTATTTTTGCATATATCAAAAATCGTATGATATGAGCTATATTTATATTTCGAAAGTGTATTTATTAAGTGTAATAACTTTTATATCAATATCTATAATATAGACCTATCAAAAGGATTGTCTTTTTCAGCGTCTAAAGTGAGAAGACCCCTTAAGTCAACAAGACTATTCGTCCCTACATCGTAAGAGATGTCGGCCATTATTTTTATCACCCCGCGCATTACAAATTTTCCTTTGTTCTTTCGCTCTTTTTCGGGCCCGAGTAGCTTAATTAATACCCTTTTTTCTGGCTGTCGAAAAATTTGGAAAAATTCTCCCGGGTCTTTGGTCGTCTCGGAGTGGGTGGAGATTAAGTCCGCTCAAGATATCCTGAAAACACAAGGAAGAAAAAGGCCACATGGCCTGTTGGTTTCGTGATCTTCCACATCTGCAACCCTCATCGAAGTGATGGCCTCAAAGAGGAAAACTCTTTTGGGCCGGAAAAAAAATAGAATACATATACGTATATTTTTTCAAACGTATGATTCCGAGGGGGCCCGTAGGCTAGGACGATAGTGGCTGTGTGGGGCGAGACACAGGAGGTTGTAAAATTTTCTTTATCACCGGCCAAAGTTTACAATCATTTGTACCTCAGTCTGATGGCCATTGCCGCCTCTAAAAGAAAATCTTTGCCTTTTATTTCCGTTTCTCGTTTGTTTTTTTTTCCTTTGTCGGTCACAATTACGGAATAAATCTCCCAGAGAGGACGAAAAAGAGAGAGGCAGAGAGAGAGAGAGAGAGCCAGTGCACAATGTGTGGCAATGCGAGCAATCGTTAAGGGGTTGTGTCTACTTGTAAAAGTCTATAAATCACTTTTGTCAAAACCAATATATTTTGACATTTTTTATATTTCTACATTTTCTATATTTCTATATTTTCTTTATTTTTATATTTTCTATATTAATATATTTTCTATTTTCTATATTCTATGTATTTTATTTATATATATTTTTTTCATCTTATAAATATTCCCTAAAAATACCAAGGTAATCGGAAAAAATTGACAGATTCATTGGCTGTTATGTTGACGCACGTCGAAACGCTCCGGGCGTCGTTCGAAACTTTAAACGCTTTTTTTCGAAATTACGTTTTCAAAGTCGGTAAGCATATCTCAAAAACAACTGCCTCGATTTTTCTGCAATGTTTAGTGCTTTTTCTAGACGTAAAAATATAGTATCCAATCGAAGGATTTTTTTTTCGACGTATCCCGTATAACGGGGTAACTTTGACAGTTTTTGGGGCCACTTTAACCTTCTGCTCAAATTTGTTGTTCAAGATTATTATAATGTTGTTCAAGTTAATTTTGATCTCAATGATTTTTAAGACGAATTATAAGACTGATTAAGTGCTCAATGATTTTTAAGATGAATTATAAGACTGATTAAGTGCCTACAATAGTACCCTAGGTACTTGACATTTTAACGTAAAATGTTTCCTTAATAAAGATGACAATATGATTGTAAAAAATCGTTGTTTTTCATTTAAATCCAGGTATAATGCATTAAATATTGAATTTTTTACATTAAAATGATGTCAAAGTAACCCTCAATCTTTTACATAAATTGCATTTCAATGCCTTGTCAAATACACTCAACACTCGAGGTTACTTTGACATTTAAAAAAAAATATATATATATATTATACAATTCCGGGGAGATGGTGGGGATTGACTTTTTATACATTTGGTAGCCAAAGGACACATTGTTCAATTTGAGCAATAAAGTTGAAATATAAAATGTCAAAAAAAAGTTACCTATAAAAAACTTCCAAAACATATTCAAAGTAACCCCAGTTTACGGTGGTTTCGACTTGACGAACGAGAAATGCCCATTTTCCCTAAAAATCAAGACTTACTTTGAACACCCGGCATTTTTTTTAAATTCGACATTTCGGAAATTCCGTCGACTAATCATCGGATAAATTAATATAATAACGAAAGGCCATAGCCGGCTAAGTAGGGAAAAATTGTCCCCGCATTTTCTCCAGCGAAATTAGGAGTATATTCTGAGGTATAAAAAAAAAAACAAATTGTCTGAAAAGTTCATCCCCGTCAACGCATTGGTTTTGGAAAAATGAATTTTCTTTTTAATAAAAAAAGAATAAATTTCCGAAAACGCTTCAGTGGATCGATTCGATTTTTTTTGGTACTTGTTACGATCAAACGTGTTACGAAATAAAATTATAGAACATTTGGCGAAAGATTAAGGTTAAAAAAATAATGTTCCTTGTTTTATTTTTTTACTATAATCCACTTGGGATACAATAACGAAATTCTTTTCATATAATCTTTGGGCACCTTATTAGATTATATAATTTTTTTTAAATGATCAGTTTTTTTTTCACTGTGGCGTACCAAACCGATCATTTTGAAAAAATTATACAATCTAAGAAAGTGCCCAAAGATTATATGAAAAAAAATTTCGCTATTGTACCCCAAGTGGATTATAGTAAAAAATAATAAAACAAGGAACATTATTTTTTTTTTCAAACCTTAATCTTTCGCAAGATGTTCTTTAATTTTATTTCGTAACCAAAAAGTACAAAAAAAAAAATCAAATCTATCCACTGTACCGTTTCCGGACATTTTATTTTATATTAAAAAAAAATTAATTTTTCTAAAACCATTGCGTTGACGGGCATGAAATTTTCAGAAAATTTGTTTTTTTATACCTCAGGATATACTCCAAATTTCGCTGGAAAAAAATGCGGGGGCAATCTTTCCCTACTTATACCCGGCTATGGCCTTTGATTTTTTTCGAAAGATGTGTTTACCAAACTTCGACCGTAAATCGATTAGAATTAAATATTTTTACACCAAAAAAATACAGAGTCCACTTCGGATGATACTTTTTCAAATACGTAATTTTCGTACAAATTTATCATCACGATTTTCTAAAAAAAAGTTCAAAAAATGAGCTTTTTTCGACTGTTAAAACTAGGCATAACCAGTTCAATTGAATAATATGCAAAGTCACATTCATTGAAAATCTAAAGGACGCAACCAAAGTAATTCGATCCGTGAATTAGGGTGGGTTACGATCGTCTCATTGTTAGCGGTACTATCAATATATAATAATGTACCGACCTATATCTATAGACACCCGCGTATATACAGGATTAAAGCTTATGCGCGCGGTGCAGCGTTGAGCGCCTGGCTGCCTCGGCATGGAGTGGCACCTGACAAACTCATTGGTCTGACAAATTGAATCATTCGCCGTTCAATTGCTTCGTACGGATATACGCGTCGAATCTGCTCTATCCGTTATTTGCCACTCTGCTCCCTCACCGCCTTCCTCCCACTATTGTGTACACGCTATATCGATGAATATATGCTGTACGACGAGGCGAACACACCGGGAGCTACCGGGCCGCGTTGCACATCGAATCCGCGTTGTGTCACGAAACACCCTTCTTCATCCCTTCTCGTCCACGTACTCATCTCGTCTCTTGCTCCATCGTCCCCCAATCACTCTGCCAACTCTTGCTCTATCTATATTGTGTCACGATTACAATACGCCTTCTCCGCGAGAAACTTAAGGGGGGAAATACCTCTAGGCGAGAACAAAATTTGCTGATTTTCGTGATTTCTTTTGAGGGGTTGTGTACAGTTAAAATTTGCGAAAAGTCGATTTTTTCAAAATTTTATTTTCGCAATGTACATATGTTTAAGTACACACAGAAAATTTCTTGTCAATCCGGCGAATATTCTCGAAGTTACACGCACATTTGTAATGACGTGTCAGAGCGTTCGAAAGTGCTTTTGAAACTTTAAACGCATTTTTCTCAAAAACATTTTCAAGTATATTTTCAAGTATATTTTTTAATAATTTATCGAAGGTTTTTTCTCACCGATAAATAATTTCCGTTTTATAAACAATTTAAAGCCTAAATTTTGGTCAAAAATCGATTTTTTTTGTCAGAAGCCACCGTTTCGTCAAAAATTATTATTTTGCTTATTCCTTCGATCAATTACAGGATAATCCATTATATTAACGAAATATTTTTGGTTTTTTTTTTTTTTTTTTTTTCATTTTAGATGATCCAGTCTAGAGATATCGTGCTCACTGCAAGATGCCTTTTTTGGAGGTGATCAGGTATAGCAGTTTTCAAAATAATTATTTTTATAAATAAAAAATGTTAAAATACAGTTTGAAGTAACCATAATATGTGTACAAATTTTTACGTTGATTGATTTAAAAGTCTTCTCAAGAAATTTTTTTGAAAAGTCGATCTTTTTGAGCCTCTTGACTGTACATAACCCCTTAAAATGAAAGATTTCTTCGCCATTTTTGAGACTTGGGATGTGTTTTATTACTACTTTTGGCTGTTACATGGTAATTTTTTTTATTAACCTTTAAGCGCTCATCACAGTGTAACGGGTCGAAAAATAGCTGATTTTCACGATTTTTTAAATGGTTAAAGTACGCTAATCTGTCTGATTTTTTATGTCAAATCAAACCGCTCATGGATAACAGAAAATAAATTGTTGAACTTGAAAGATGGATTGACTGGGAATTTGATACACTTATTCAGTGTAATAGTACTTCAGTCTTGACCGAGTTTTTTCTTCATAACATTTTTTTTCTTAAGTTGTTAACAATTAATGACGTGACGTTCCCCCGAAAAATCGAAAAAAAGTTCAACATTGTTTTAATGTTTGAAACACGATAACACAAAAAAGCTCGGTTGATTCTTAGCCAATATTATCTATTCCATGCAAATTATATACATATGCAAGAATTCATGCAAGAAAGAGATATATATATATATATATATATATATATATATATATATATATATATATATATATAACATCGAAGCACTCATGAAGAACAGAAAAAAAAATTTTGAACGTTTATTTTTTTTACATTTTTTAACGGTTGAAAATGTCTTCGAACAAAATGGAGTCCTCACGGTGTACACGGTTGTTGCTGTAAATATTATCTAAAACAAAATTTGCAAAAAGATCATTTATCAGTATAAAAGCCGCTATCTTGCTATGGACGTTTTAAAAAAATCTGATGTAATATTGACAAAATGGCGGCGGTTCGAAACAAAAGTATCTAATTCAGCCTATTTTTCCGACAGTTGTTCATTTTAAAAAATATGATGATTTAGAAAAAAAGGAAGCTTCCATAGCACCATAAAGAGTGGCGTGTAGAATGTTGTGTCAAAATTTGAGACCGATAGCTTGAAAACTCTTCCTTTGAGAGTGTACACCGTTTTGAAAAACGACATTTCGAGAAAAACGCGTTTAAAGTTGCGAGTGTACAATTTTCTTATAAATTGTCTACTTACATTTATGTAAGTATATGCACAGCATGTTGATAACCATCTATAATATCGGATAATGCAGAAAAAATTGATTTTTTGAAAATGTTACACTGTCATGATCCCTTAAAAGTGGCGGTGTATGGCATGTTCGTCCAAACTGCATTTTCAAAACTGGCGTGACGTATAGCTCAAAAACTAATTGACCGATTCTGATGAAATTTGCTATTAATCTTTCTAACCTCATTGTCTAAAACATGACCCTAAATGTTCGTGAAAATAAAAATAAAACAAAAATTTGTTGCCCAAGGTAGCCACTTGTTTCTCGGAAAATCCAATCTTATTGTTGCGAAGCGTACCATTTCATCGATTCTCACCATTTCTCACTTTTTCTTAGTTCATATTCTGCGTACAAGTGTTAATGAAAGAAAAATCCTCGTTGGTTTTTTTTTTCAGATTAATCCTGCCGACGCTACATGTCACGCCGTCTGAAAACATCAGCAACAACCCGTTTAGAAGACCATGACATACATCCGCAATTTTTAAAGATTAATATAAAAATACCTTGTAACAGCCAAAAGTAGTAATAAAACCCCAAGTCTCAAAAGTAGTCAAGAAATATTTATTAAAAAAAAAACATGAACGTCAGCAGTTTTTTTCTCGCTGAAAAGTATCTTCCCCCCTTAAGGCCCGTGCGATCCTCACTGTTATCCGCGTGTTGTACAGAAATACGCACTACTATGTACCTTTATATGTATATATATTTATATCGGAGCCCTTTTCACTCACGCCCTTGCACTTACTATCAGATACCATGCGTGCAATTTTCACAAGTACACCCTGTTGACTCCATGGGACAATGGGCTCTCGACCCTATATGGACACTTGCACATGCGAATTTTCGCGCGCGCACCTCCTCGAATCTTAAGGGGTCTGCATGAGCTGGAATTAAAAAAAAAACGATTTCTTTATCTTCCTTATCTGTAGCCTAGAATCTTAGCTTCAATTTGCAACAAAGATGTTGTAAAAATTCCAGCGACTGACCGAGTTATGACCATTTTTGTGGACGATCAGATGCGCCCACTGGGCTACCCTTTTTTGCGTTTTTCTCGCAACTATGTTTTATGAATCGGTGTGAGAGTCGTATCTCAAAATCTATTCGATTGATTCACCTTGAATTCAGACAGACCATATTTTATAACGTTTTCTATGGGATGACCGATGATTATTTAATATATTTATCCAGTTGTCAATAGCGAATGATTAAAGCGGTTTTTTTGTTGTTGTTGAAAATCGAAATGTTTTTCTACAATTTGCCATTTTCGTAGCTTTCAACATTTTGAGAGAATATCCGGTCATACGAAAGTTTTATTAGTGAAATAAATGTGCTTTTGTTTATTTTTTTTTAGATCACTACCACTTACGCGGATCGGCCATAAAGGCCTTTCTTTGAGGGGTTAGGCTACTGTAAAAATGACGAACTGAGCTACGAAAATGACGATTAATGATATATGACAACACAAAAAAGCTCGGTCGATTTTTAGCCAACATTATCTATTGCAAGAAAAAAAACTCGGTTTTTTTTCTTCAGATCAACCGAGTGGCCAAAATCAAGTACACCGTTGAGCCCCTCCATTGAAATATCCTTCGAAAGATTATCTATAACTTTTTAAATTAATAATATTTTTCCATGAAATCAGGTACACAACTTTGTTAATGTACACACAAATGAATGTCGAAATGATTTTTCAATCATCTCACTTAATTCGTCAAAATCAATTTTTTTAACTAACCCTGATTTTCAGTTCTTCGCAGTAGCCCCTTTAAATAAATTCTCCACTGCCTATCAATATTTTTCCACAAATGAAAAAGCGCAATTACATTAAAAAAAAAAGATTTCAGCTTCGTGACCGCAGAATTCATTCGTACATCAAACTCTTCGTTTTTTCTATGCGAGATCGATGGATTGTTGGGTGATGAAAAATCACGGTGTCTTATAGAGCGTAATATTTTGACGTATACATCGCGCTGTTCCGTGAAGAATCGCCGAAACGTTAAACGCGAATCGACGTACCGGCAGATATATCGCGACACATTCGACAAGGATTTATCTGATACGTATCCACGAGTACGTACATACATATATGCATACATATATGCATGTGTGTATATATATATATAGATGTATACATGCAGCATCAGGTTTGAACGGCAGCGACGAATGCTTCAGGAACCGTTCAGCTTGAAAATCGAATCGTTCCACGCGTTATAGAGAATGCCCATCGCGGTTGTGCATGGGGCAAACTGTCGCGATACAGTGCGAACCCAGCCGGGAGAGTAAGAGAGTGACAGAGAGAGTGAGAGATAATAGGTGGGTATGTATGCATTGCGGCCGATGCGGTGTGAGAAATCGATGTGCAGTGGGAGTAAGCGAGAGAAAGAGAGAGAGAGAGAGAGAGAGAGAGAGAGAGAGAGAGAGAGTGGGAGAGAGGCACGAAGATCGTAGTTCGGGCATGTGACGTGATCACACGGTGTGTGATGTGTGAAATGGAGCACGGTAGCCAGTAATTATATGTAACTCCTCTATATCCCCTATCGCTATTCTCAACTGCACATATATATATATATATATATATATATATATATATATATGCAACTGAATACGTATGGACGACCTCGTATGCATAGGGACGCGAGATTGCTGAGGCTTACTGCACTGTGCTTCTCCTGTACATATGTGGACCGATGCAATAGTGCAACAACAGATTTTGGAATCCAGTCATATAGTAACAGAAGCCGAGGGAGAGAGGCAGAGAGAGAAAGAGAGAGAGAGAGAGAACAGCGATCAAATCAGTATGTTGGCGAAAACAGCGTACAACAGCGTTTCGCACATCGAGAAATCAACCTCGATGGACACCACGTGCATGTGCTTTGCTCGCACCCCGTTCCGGTCCATGATCCACCCTATACAGATAAGGTATATGGTTGTACCCGTACACGTACACACACACACACACACACACACACACACACACACACACACACACACACACACACACACACACACACACACACACACACACACACACACACACACACACACACACACACACACACACGCACGCACGCACGCACGCACGCACGCACGCACGCACGCACACACACACTATATGCCTGTGTGTGTATATGTGTGTATATTAGGCACAAATTTTAGGTCTATTTTTTTCCTTTTTCTAACCATCCAATTATCTTATTTAAAGAAAAAACAATGTCGTGAAAGCTGCGAGCGGTAAAGTATTTAGAGGTCGCTGGAGCCTCCCAAAAATTCAAATTTTCATTAAAAAATCGATTTTTTTTTCGTCCCTTCTTACCCATGAATTTTACGCTTTATAATTTTTAAATGAACCTCACGAAAGTTCTAGCAAGCCAATGAATATGTAGTGATCCCTAAAGAGTTTCGAAATTTCCTCTTTTTGCCATTTTTTTTACTCTGCTCACTCATACGTTTGTATTAAAGTTTTATTTAAAGAAAAACGACGCTTTCTAAATTATCTTATTTTTTGACGGAAATAGTAAATTTTGAAAACCTTGAGCGACCGATAAATATTCATTGGCCGGCTAGAGTTTTCGGGAGGTTAATTTAAAAATTATAAAGCGTAAAATTCATGGGTGAGAAGTGGACGAAAAAAAATGGTTTTTTAAAATGAAAAATCGAATTTTTGGGAGAATTGAGCGACCTGTAAAAAATGTTTCCCCCTTATTACATTCCCCATCATATTCCACTACTCATCCCTCATCCCTTTAGTATAGCAATACGAATTTCGTACGACCGGATGCTTTGTTGAACATTTGGAAATTACGAAAATAGCAAGCTGAGCAAAAAAGGGCAATTTTCGACGAAACAAACAACTTTAATAATTTGTTATTAAAAATGGATAAATATATCGGACAATTATCTGGTCAGGGGATGAAAAATATTATAAATTATTATCTGTCCGAATTTGAAGTGAATCCGAGGAATATATTTTGAGATATGAGTCACACCGTTTCATAAAACGCAGATTGTAGAAAAACACAAATAAAAGCGTAAATCGCGGCGAGGCGGTTCGATCTGGTCCTCCCCGAAAATCGTTACAACACGGTTAAATCTTGGAATACTTACGCAATTTTTGTTGCAATTTTTTATTTTAGGCTACAAATCGAACCAATACAAATTTTAATCCCAGGCTACAAATCGACGCAATAAAAAAATCTTTTTTTTTCATTTCAAGCTTGTGCAGCCCCCTTAATATCAAGGATTAAAGTAAGGGGTTTATCCCGTCGCAGTATTTAACATTTTGCCGTAAACCGTCGTCATTGCCGAGGTGTGCCGAAATTGAAGAGACGGAAGGGAAACAAGCCGCCGCGTGTTTCCAGGCGAAACGATTTCAATGCATCGAAGGCTGTATGTATTAGGATCGTACATAGGTATATTCGTGTCCGGAATGCGCGCGGGTGTGACTGCACGGCGCCGGCTGCACTTGCAGTAGATGCAGAATGCATTGCAACCCTCGTTTCTCTGACTCTGTCTGTCCGCCCTCTCTCTCTCTCCCTGTCCCTCTCTCTTCCTCTCTCCTTCTGTTTCCTGCACGAGCAAGACTCGTCTATCGCACGAATCACACGCATTATTGACTGCTATTGTATCTCTGCCGCGTCGACGAGCCTGTTCACATTGTCTCTCGTGCCGCGTGCGCGAAAATTAAACGCACGAAAGAGACAGACAGACATTCACACACACCCACACGTGCAGATTATTATTCACGTGTTTTGGGATTATATCGGCTGCTGATGCACGCTCGCTTCATTCCCGGTGCATTCTGCTCTGCCACTTGTCTATGTGTATACCGTGTATATATATATACATACATATATATATATATATATATATATATATATATATATATATATATATATATATATATATATATATATATATATATATATAAATATATATGATGTAATCCAAGTGTATTCCAACGGCCTAAAAGCGTGACCTCCTTCAATCTTTTTCAAAGTTAGTGATGTTTTTGTTCCATATATTTTGAGTACGTGGCATTTTTTTTCAGATTTTTATCGGCTCGCTAACTCGGCTAACTCGGAGATAAGATTTCACATGTGATAAAATGTCAAATGTTCGTATAGTAGTGATCTTCTCGTCGTACGAAAAAATGTCCTCTACAAAAAAGATGCGTTTTTCCATGAACTATTTTGAAAAAAAAATTCAATATTGTCCAAGGACTACAACACTAAAAAAGAAGAAAAGTCTTAAATTGTTTAATTTTTAAACCCCAATGACTAGGTTGATCATGCTGAAATTTACACTGGATTTTCTTTTATTAGTGTAATACAACATGTGTACGTTTCATTCTGGGCCGGGCGTGCGTTCAATTAATATCGCCGTCTTAAATTTAATGGGCAATTGTTTTTGTTGAATAGCTCGACGATTTACAATTTTTGAGTAAAAATGGTAATGACTAAACTTGTAGGAAATCGAGTGCTTTACAACTTTGAACATTACAGTTTTTCTCTACCATTAATATTTTTCGAATTAAACCTGAAAGAAAGCGACTATAGCATTATCTCGTTCATTTTTTACTTTAGGGCATAAACAAACACGAACAAACCTGTAAAGAATGAAATTCTTGACAATTCTCGTGCCCACCTTGTTTTTCTTCCTGGAATCAATATTTAAGGTCGTACGCCAACGGTAAAAAAAACGAGAAGCGTGAAAATATCATTTCCAGAACCATTTACTCTTTTCTTTTACCGTTGGCTTTATGTGATTCAAAAAAAATCATCTGCTTTCGGGTTTTCGCATGCCATTTCCACAAATTATATGAATCGACAGTAACTAAGCAACTTTTTAAAGTAATTGGCCCGACATGAGTAGTACATTTTTTTTACACCGTAGGCTATCAAAGTCCGATGTTCGAATTGGCTTGTGTGAAAATTCTGCATAAGATTTTTTTCTCATCAATTTTCCTTAACATTTAAGGCTAAAAAGAAGACTTTTCGAGATGAAACAAATACCCAAGACTATTTTTTTAAACTGGGTCAAAAAAAGTTATCATTTGTAGAAACGGCATGCGAAAAACCAAAAGCTCATGATTTTTATCTCGAAAACCGTGGGACTTTTACTGAACTGAAATTCCAGCATATAGTAGGACATGATCTGACCTATTCGACAGTTGCAGAATTTTCCATTCACAATAGGATGCCCTGTATATATATATATATATATATATATATATATATATATATATATATATATATATATATATATATATATTAGACTGATTCAAAAAAAAAATTTCCTTCTGGATTCTCGTGCTATTGTTGGGCACTGATAAAACAAAATTTCTCTAAAAAGATGGGCGCGGTCACTCAATTTTTAGAGGTGGCTATCTCGACTTTTTTGTATTTGAATTTTTTTAACGAACGTATTGCATTTAAGCATAGTCATGGCTTCGGATTACGGATAAAAATCACATCCAGCAGCTTTTTCGTAACAAAAATAAACTCTAACAATTTGAAAAGGGTGCAATATTCACAATTCAAATCCAGGTAGATCAATAATGGCGTCTATGCTACTCTCGTTATTCATGTAGATTTATTTGTACGCATTAACATTTTGCACTTTTTACGAAAAATTAAATTATAAGCTTTTATTCATAAATCGTATATTTACATTTTCAAAATGCTACGCTTATATTATCTTCAAACTCATTTACATTTCTTCCCAGCCATTCTCAAGTTCGTTAACATTTTGGGCAGAAAGAAAATGTGCAACGTTGAACAGTTTGTCCAAATCTCTCTTAAATTTACGCTCCTTCGATATTTGTGACGGCAAATTCTTTTTAACTCGATTTTTTAAAAGTTGTTTCCAGACTAGATGGAGTTTTATTGATTTCAAGATTGCGTTATTCAATCGACGCGTTGGAATTTCAGCACATTTCCATTGTTCGAAAATTTCTTTCATCGTTTCGTGTGCACTTCGACGTATGGTCAGTTTTTCTCTGTTATGTTTGTAAAAGAACAAACTCAAAACTTTTCCGATTTTTATCCGTAATCCGAAGCCATGACTATGTTTAAATGCAATACGTTCGTTAAAAAAAATTCAAATACAAAAAAGTCGAGATAGCCACCTCTAAAAATTGAGTGACCGCGCCCATCTTTTTAGAGAAATTTTGTTTTATCAGTGCCCAACAATAGCACGAGAATCCAGAAAAAAAATTTTTTTTTGAATCAGTCTAATATATATATATATATATAAACGTCTGTTATTTTACAGGCTCGGAGTAAGAACTGCGCGAGCCTCTTCGAATGTTCGACATAGAGGGACTGTTGAGGGGCCTGCGTATGCTTGAAATGTAAAAAATAATAACATTTTTTATTACATAGATTAAGCTAAGATCTTAACTTCAATTTGCGACAAAGATTTTGGAGGAATTCCAAAATGTCTCGAAGATTAAACGATTTTTGTGGACGGTCAGATCGAACCACCCGGCTGAGATTTGCCCTTTCTTATTTTTCGTGTCTCTCGAAACTGTTTTATGAAAAGGTGTAAGTCGTGTCGCAAAATCTATTCGTCCGATTCACTCCAAATTCGGACGGAGCATATTTTGTACCATTTTCTATCGTATGACCGAATTATTTTTTCGTATGTCTATTCAATTGTCAATAACAAATTATTAGAATTATCTCCCACGTATGTTACCATTTGAAAAACCATTGATGACCTTGAGAAGGCAAAAACCATGACCTTGACGTAAGTGAATTTTTCACGACTGTATCAGCCGTTCGAAATCAATCAAATTACCCCTTGGCATTTGTTTCGTCACTCTACAGGCAACGGAGATATTTGGGGTGGTCACGTTAGGGGAGAATATACCTTAGTGAGGGCAAAATAAAGGGTCATTTTTGACAATTTGTTTATGAAAAACAAAACAGTGTTTTTAAAATCGGGTTTTTATACACGTTAGTACAAGTCTTACAGTAAAAGAATTTTTTAAATTATTTTTAAACAAAATGGCGGCGCAGTGGTCGCTAAAAGAAAACTCCTTTTTTCATAGTCCTCTACGAACGTATTCGCACAGGTCATAATTTTCAAGCTAGAACAAAAAACGAAATCTATTTTGAAAGTAGATATAACAAAACCAGTCCAGTATGCAGGGGTTTTTAAAAATATTGATAAAAAAAATGGCGTTAATATGAAAAAAAATCGTAAATAATCAGTCGAATATCGATCATAAAATTTTTGAATTTTAACTTATCGAAAAAATCTTTCGTACTAGACTAGAAAATGTTGTCAAGAAGCTACAGTTAAAATTTCATGCCAATCGATTGAAAACTCGAGGCGCTACGCATACGGCCGTGTCTAAAAACATAGTTTCGTGAAAAACGCGTTTAAAGTTTTAAGTGCTTTAAAATCATGGATATTTCATTTTTACCTTTAAGGGGTTAGGCAACAGTAATGGGTATAAAACCTTGTGCAAAATTAACAATTTTTTTTCGTATGAAGAAGTGATTCACTCATAAAATTGATTACACATCAATTTAGTATGAAAATCAAGCTGTTAGAATTTTTTTTCGATGTACAGAATGGCCGACTACTCGAAACTTCTCGAAACAGCTTTTTTCCAATTGGCGTGGCAAATAACTTCAACAATTTTCATTCAACTTACTCCAAATTTAAAAGTTATGTTCCTAATTGCATTTCGCAGACAAGTACGTACGGAATTTCTGATCAATCGAAAACTTTTCATTTTATGAGCAGTTTATGAGCAGTTATAACGAAATTTTTCACTGAAAATTCATTTCTTAAGTTCAAATACCTACAACTTTTGAATAAAACAATATTTTTCAAATTCCGTACGTACTTCTCTAGGTATTCTAATGTAGATTGACGAGAATTTTTGTTTTTTGTTCTAGGTATTGTAAAAAATTGTGAACGCTAAATGTCACGTCGCGGAGCGCCTAAAAAAAGATAACAAATGAAAATATTAGGAGTCGGCCATTTTGTACATGAAAAAAATATTTTTTTTCTAACAGCTTGATATTTATACTAAATGATTTGTAATTAATTTTATGAGTAAGTCACTTTTTCATACAAAAAAAATTGTTAAATCCGCACATAATTTTATACCCGTTACTGTGGCCTAACCCCTTAATCGGCGATGCCTGGACCATACAATTGTCCTTCCATTTCAACATTCTCTTGCTCTTCTTCTTTTCTGGAAGTCGTAGTAAAAAATGTAATGTAAAAAATGCAAAAAAATGTACAAATGTTTACTCCCCCTTAAATGGTCTACCCTGTATATTTCAGTTCACTATAAGAATCTTGGGGAAGTCAATTTTTGATAGTATCAGGGAACATCCATTTTATGAAAACTTGCTATATTATCTAGCATTGAAGAATAAACGTACGTCAGATTGGTGGTTGCAGTTAAGGGCGGGGTAAAGTATTAAAATTTATTTTTTCATTTTTTTTAAATTTTAAATGAATGCATAATATATCAAGAATATTGTGTTAAAATTTCAAGTCGATCGGAGTAAAATTGACGAAGTTATGAGTATTTGAGCGTCTATTGCTCCATGCCGTTCTCTTCTCTTCTGCGTTTTTCAAACCGTTTTTCTGAGACTTGTCATATTTAAAGTCCATGTGCACGAAAACTCAAAATCTACTGGACCAATCGCTTTGAAATTTTGCACAGTACTTCTTCACATAATTCACCAGGTATTGTCGAGAGCTTTTTTGTTTTTTTTAATAATTACTAATTTTTCAACAACAAATTAGCCGATTTTTTTAGCGAAAATCGGGTTTTTGGCTCCCAAGTGCTACGAAAAATCGAAAAAAAAAATCCTCCCGTCATTACCTCGAGAAACATCTCCTTTAACAAATGCATTTTGATTTTTTTGTTTCAAATGAATCTGTTGCGAGTTATGGTGCACACCGCAAACCAACTTTTTTTCGAGGCGCCTCCGGGGTTTAATTTTCACTCGCTCAATTTTGAATATTTTGCAATGCAAATTTAGGAGAATGTTGTTCAAATGTGACTTTATTATATGTAAATTTTTCAATAAACGAACACTATTCGTTACGCCAAAAAAAAATCTTAAAAACATGCCTTTTTTTCGCCGAATTAACTTTACCCCGCCGTTAACATATGTGCATAATTAATGCAACTTCTAAAATATCAGTAAGCAGTACTATATTTTTGGCAGTAATTAAGGCTAAAATACATTATTGTCCCCTAAAATGTGGTTGAATAAAACTATACATTTCTCTCAGTGCGATATTTCGGTTTTTCGATATTATCGAAAAACCGACATCCATGCTCTGCTCTCGAGCGTTTCAAGTGTTTCTCAAAAACAAATCTCGACGTCACAAAGTTCGTGAGAAATCGGGCCACGCTCTCGATAGCGTTCGAGACGCATTTGCATTTAAATACATGTAGTTGTATACGTATACTTCAGATATATCAGAAGCTTCTGTAGTACTTGAAACACATACCATCGTCTAGTCTGTACTGTAGCAAGTCAGGAAGCGACTACCATCCTGTAAAAGCCCCCTTTGTCGCCTCGGTCGTTGCCGAGCGCGAGTCGCCTGCGAGACAAAACGGTCGGGGCCAAAGTCCCTCGGAAACGCGCGACTGACGTGCAGCACCTCGGGAGAGGCATCTTGGCGACGATGATGACGAAGTCGTCGACGAGACGCCGCTGTGGAGTCTGGCAAATTGGGATTAGGGGCTTTACTCCACGAGACACCGAGGCCACTGGGCCACTAGACCACCCTTGTGCTTCAACCTGTAACCCCGCCTTACCACATTCCCGTCTTCATTCAGAAATCAGCTGCCCTCATATGTCTATACACCGATATACGTGAAATGAAAAAAAAACTCAATGTTCCCAAATAAAAATGATTTTTCTTTGCAAGGAAAAAGTCACGAACGTTTAATTCATAATCTTTCATGTATAAAATTAAATCACAGTTGTTGTTTAATGATTAAAAAAATATTCTGGTCTCTCGAACTCAATACCATATGTAATATATTTTTGGGACAAGCTAATGTATATATATACGTGTGATGAAGAATCTAAAATTGTTATTGGAATTTTATTTTTTACATCGAAGACTATTATATGAATTTATCGTGACAAATATTTTAAAATATACATTGAAAACCAGTTTTAAACAAGATTTATTTAAATCTTGAATGAATCAAATTAAGCAAACATATTAAATCAAATCATTCTCATCATTATTTCTCGTCAATAATTTTCAAAAATTCATTTAATTTCGTCGATATTCAAACGTAATGAAAAAAAAATCAGTCGCCAAGAATTTGAATGATAGTCTTTAACCTGAAAAATACAATTGTACAAACGATTTTATACACTCAAAAATAAAATTATACACTATCGGACAAAGCAACGGCGTGCTGATGGCTAAAGAAACTTTCGGCTCAACCTAAAATATTGATTCAAATATGTGAGATGGACAAATAAAATATTTCCGAAGAAAAATGCCAAACGTATGCTTTCAAAGAGTCACGACGAATTAATTCATTAAAAAAAACATTAGGATTGCAATTTTTTATCTATGAAGATAAATCTTGAAAATTAATCTTTCAAAACGCCAGATTTATTTGTTTAAAGAACCCGTGGCCTAGTATTCCGAAGATAGTCTTTGATTGAGAAAGAAAAATTGTGATTTTTAATCTATTAAAATGAATCTTAAAAATAAATTACCAGCACCAGATTTATTTGCTCAGAGAACCCGTGGCAAGGGACTGGAACGGCAGAGTATACTTTCAAAAAAAATTACAATTTTAATATTTTCTCGTATTACGAAGAAAAAAATGTTTAGATTGGTGGGAAGCGACGGGGGAATGGCAACTTGTCAGGATTGTCTCGGCACCAATGTCGAGTGGCAGTCTTGACCTGGGATAAACAGGAGTCCTGCTCTCCCCCCTCTCTCTTTATATATATATATATATTTATCTTCCTCTGATACATACAGGGTGTCTCAGAACTGAATGCGTTCTCTACAATGGGGGGTTGGGGATGAAATTCTGAGTCGATTGATATAAGCATGTGTCGGTCTCAGATCAACCCCTGAATTACAATTAATTTTTTAAGGCGGGCCAATCAGGTGCGCCCAATTTGGCGGCGTACATCGGTGAGCGATACGCCCGTGCAGTGGTGCCTGGCGAGAGAACCGCACCTACGCCAGCTCATCGGGCGCACCTGATTGGCCCGCCTTTGAAAATTAATAATAATTCAGAGGTTGATCTGAGACCCACACATGCTTATATCAATCGACTCAGAATTTCACCCCCAACCGCCCTATATCAAGGATCGCACTCAGTTCCGGGACACCCTGTATCTATACATACGCCTCTGGCGAGAACGAGAGAAAGAGAGACATACAGTCAGTGAGTGTGTGACGTACACCAGTCTCTGGTAGTTCAAGTGGCACCTACTTTGATACTACGCGTTCATCCTTGTTTTCCGTAGACAAGATCTCCCTTGTACCTACAGCGTATTCTACCCTCGTGTTCACGAGGGTGTCCAGCATCGAGAGGACGGCGCTTGTTTATTTAGGAATAGGATAAAATGGAATAACATAGCTGTGAAGAGTTCGGTAGCTCGTGCTCCCATGATGCTTGTCCACATGTCTCAACGATCCGTTCATCAATGACATCAACCAATGTCTAAGTCCTCCCGAACCTTTTCTTCCCAGAAGCTTTGCAACTGCGTCGTTTTTTTTTTCGCTGCACTTTACCCTCGCGGTAACGGAACTTCCTCATGATTTCACGTGGAATTTGGCGCATGGCTTCATTGGGAAATTAATCGAAACACGACGAATGATATACGAGGGTGCGGAAGTAATTCGACCAGATGGTTCCTCGGCGTTTTCTTTTTTCTTTGATGACGTCTCCGCGTCGACATAAAAGTCACACTTCCGTTGAGGAAGTGCACACGAGAGTACGTGTGCATATGTATATCGGTCGCCAGCTCGTTTGGCCCGGATCGCACTAAACTGTATCCTGTAATTCGCAGGGATTATAGTGCGCTCAACGCTGGCTGAAAAATTCTACAACCCCCCGCAACACCCGTCCCATTGCCCCTCTTCACGGTCTCTCTCGCTCTTCCCGCTAATAAACTAAATACGGAATCGGAAATGACCGCACCGAGTATTATTTATATACTGCGTATGAGCGTTGAGCGGTTTTAATGCGCTACGGTGTACACTAGGCGAGTTTATACAACGCAATAACGTTATTAGGTGGCCAGCATCCGGTATAAATTTCGCCACCACCAGGGACCATCACCTCGCACACGTATACGATTGTCCTATATAGGTACTGGTAGCTTCGCTCTCTCTCTCTCTCTCTCGTTCTCCAGCAATCTGGCGACCTGTATCTCTCCACCCGCGTGCAGAAACCATCCCAGCCTCGCGCTATTCCAAATGCGTGCATGCTGCCACCAATTTCAATGCGTAACGTCATACAGGCTGATACAATAATGCCGCAAAATATTCCCCCGACGCCTCTCGTAAAACCCTCAAAATGTTAATATTCTTCGTTTAAAAAAAGCGCAATTCTACTGAATTCCAACGCTTGGGAATAAATTGCAAGTTCGGTATGATGAAAAAGTCGATGTTTCGGGAACGTACGAAAAAAAAATGATTTTGATTGGTCCATGCGTTGGTAAATTGAACAAAAATACGGATTAATGAAAAGTCAATACTGCCTAATTGATGAGAAACCGACGTTTCCAAGTGAGAATGTCGTTTACAATGCAGAAAACGTTTTCAATTTAGAAAACAGACAAAAAACGTTTCCAACATCCTGACGTTTCCAATTTAGAAAACAGGTTCCAATTTAGAAAACCGTAAAAAATGTTTCCAATTCAGAAAATAAAAAAAAACGACTCCAACATCCTGATGTTTCCAATTTAGAAAAAAACGGCGAACGAATCACTGGGATGCAAGTTCAGAACGGTGAAAAAGTCGATGGAAAATGCGTTGGTAAATTAAACAAACAAACCGACGTTTCCAATTCAGGAAACAATTTCTAATTCAGAAAACAGGTTCCAACTCAAAAAAGGTTTGAAAACAGGTTTCCAATTCAGAAAATTAAAAAAAAAACGATTCCAACACCCTGACGTTTCCAATTCAGAGAAACGGCGAACGAATCACTGGGGTACAAGTTCAGAACGGTGAAAAAAAAGTCGATGTCTTCGGGAACTTCCGAAAAAAAAATTATTTTGATTGGCCCATCAATGACATAATTGATTTTGATTACTAATAATTGGATGAATGAAAAGTCAATACTGCCTAATTGATAAGACATCGACGTTTCCAATTCAGAAAACAGGTTCGAATTCAGAAAACGTTTCCAATTCAGAAAACAAAACAAAAGACGTTTTAAATTCAGAAAACAAAAAGTAACGATTCCAACATTTTGACGTTTCAAATTCAGAAAAACGGCGACCGAATCTTGGGATACAAGTAGGCAGGAAGAGGCAATTTTAATCGCCCTCTTTTTCAACGTCCTGTACATCATCGCGCATTATCTACATATTTAGCATAGCGAACTGAGCATCCGAGTTTATTTCCGCGGGTCAACGCGACTGCGCTCCGGGTCCTTGATAATAATTATTGCTCCACCATGACCGTCAGCACCACCACCACCACCGCCGTCATCACGCATAGAGCTCCGCATTCGAGGACCCAAGGGCCGTGCCGGCCGGTGACAGCGTATCCGTGTAAATAAAGGAAAAACCCTCGTGCCCCTCGCGATCTCGTTTTCCCTCGTTAATGAATATAATTCGGGAAAACCTTCGCGGAATATATGAAACATTTTTGCAAAATGGAGAAAAAAATACACATAGGTAGACATAAAGGGCCAACGGGAAGAGAGCGATGCGAAAGAAAACTCCTAATGTTGCTGCGGAAATGACGATAAGCGAAGAACCGAAATTACTTTACTGACGTGAAATCGTCTTCGTGTGCCAACTGGCTTTTTTTTATAACCCTTTCGCTCCGGGACACGCGTATATGAGTTTGGCCTAAAATAATGCGAACTAGCGGTCACCTTGTGAATTTTTAAACCATTTGTAATGTTTTAGGTTGAATTGCGTCCGGAAGGCAATAAACAATAATTTTGGTGCCAGAAATTGTTAGTAATATTTGTTCAAAATACTTCTCTCTTGAATCTGGGCAACGTCGCGCTTTGCGTAGATCTTTGTTTCCAAGAACTTGCATCACTGATGACATTTCGTTATTAGTAATGTAGTGATTAGCAATTATGAATTAGTGACAATACCAATAACATTTTTTTTTGTATTTTAATGCAGCAATTAGTAATAATCAATTAGCAACATTACTAATATTTTTTTTTGATTATAGGGAAATTGTATTATGTTGGAAAAAATGTTTATGAAAGTTATAAGAAAAAAAGCCCGGAGTCAAAGAGTTAATATCAATGTTCTGCGCTCCATCATTTCGGTTACAAAATATCCGTTTTCTTTACTAAATCTCGTTGTTGGAATTGCGGAATACGTGAAATCCACTCTGAAAGATTTTTAAATGGCGCTTAAGGGGTTATACACAGTCAGCAGGCCCAAAAGATCGATTTTTCAAGAATTTTTCTTGAGAAGACCTTTAAATTTATTAACGTAAAAATGTGTACACATATTATGGTAATTTTTAATTGTAATTTAACTTTCTTTATGCGTAAAAATAATTACTTTGAAAGCTGATATAGCTGATCTCCGGGAGAACCTCTAAAAAAGGCGAAAAAACCAAAAATATTTCGTTAAGGGGAGGGTAGAGATTTCAGCGTGAAAAAAGAACACATTTTGCGATTTTTTTCATCTATATGGATAGAGTAAATTTATTGAAACCTTTTGTACATTGTTAAGTGTTATTTCAAGAACATTCCGTGAAATTTCTACGCGGAAATATGCACAAACAAGCCGGTGACAAACCTTTTCCAAGAACGCCTTTGGAAAAACACGATTTGCGGTGTTCACTGTATCTTAAATAGAAATTATCTGAAATCAAGTACCATTAAAATTTAGTCAAAGTATCATCAAATCCTTCCCCCAACGGGCTTTGATAATTTTTTTTTCTTTTCTAAATTTTTGGTGGTCATGCAACGTGAAAAGTGCAATTTTTTACGAAAAATTCCGCCATTTTGGGGGTGGAAAACTCCCTCAATGTAAAAAAAAATCTTAAACTAACCGTTGGGGGGAGGTATTTTACATTTAGAAAGTGTGTACCAAGTTTGAAATAAATCGGTCATGTAGCGTTCAAATGGCAGTGAACACGGACGCTGAAAAAGTGGTTTCGAGAAAAACGCGGCACGGGTTTGTTTGTGGATATTTTCGCGTACAAATTTCACGGAATGTTCTTGTAATAACACTTAACAATGTACAAAAGGTTTCGATAAATTTACTCTGTCCATATAGATGAAAAAAGTTCCCAAAAAAGTTTTTGATTTCACGCTGAAACCCCTACCCTCCCCTTAATATAATGGATTATCTTGTGATTGATCGAAGGAATAAGCAAAACAATCATTTTTGACGAATTGGCGGCTTCTAAAAAAAACGATTTTTGACAAAAATGTAGGCCTTAAATTGTTTATAAAATGCAAAATATTGATCGGTGAGGAAACACCTTCGATTAATTACTTAAAAAATACACTTGAAAAGATTGTGTTGAAATTTGAGACCGATCGGTTCAGCCGTTTCCAAGAAATCTTGCTCATCGACTTTAAAAACACAGTTTTAAGAAAAACGCGTTTAAAGCTTCAAAATCACTTTCGAACGCTCTGACACGTCATTACAAATGCGCGTGTAACTTCGAGAATATTCACCGGTATGATAAGAAATTTTGTGTGAGTGTGTACTTAAATATATGTACATTACGAATTTTTTTATTCGATTTTTCGAAATTTTTTACTGTATATAACCTCTTAAAGTTACATCAAATAGTTCGTGTATAGCATCAATAATAGTAATAAGAAATTATATATGATTTAATTAATATAATTATGTAAAATATGTAATCATCAGCAATAGCAATGAAAATGTATAATACAAATATATACAATAATAATAAATATGATAATAATGATGATGATGACGACAATCAAAATGATAACAATCACAATAATAATATTCATAACCACAACAGTATCAATAGCAACAACAACAACAACAATAACAATAATCATCATAAGTTATATATGACATACTTAATATAACTACATAAAATATGCAACAATCGGACATGGATATGTATAATAATAATAAATATAATAATAATGATGATGATGAAGGTGATGATAACAATTACAGTAATAATATTAATGACAACTACATTAATAACAAGAATAACAACAACAACAACAACAATGATAATAATAAGAATTAAAAAACGTATAGTGGAAAATGTATGAAAACGCTTTTGTGCGTTTATTCGACAAAGTTTTGATATTTCCACAAAAATGCCGAGATTTCCTTAACCAGAGAAAATGTTACCATCAAATAGATCATTGAAACGTATGAGTAAGGTTCCGAAACCTCCCTCCCCCCGCCGATCGAGGTGAACATTCGCACAAACCTTCCTTTAAATATTGCAAAATATCCCCTAAAGGGATTTTTGGCGACGTGCAATACTTTTTGGGTTTGGGTTTGTTCGGGTATTTTTTTTGGATAAAACGATGAGCGAGATAACATACACAGGTATAAACGGAGACGTTGCAGATATAGATATAGTCGATGCGCATAAAAAAAAACTTTAAAATTAAATATCTCGAAAACTATTGCGAGTAGCCAAAAATCCCTTTGGGGGTTATCTCAAAATATGAAAAAGAAGGTTTGTGCAAAATTTCAACTCGATCGGAGGGCGGGCTTTTCAGAACCTAACCCTTAAAAAAACTTAAAAATTCAATATCTCGAAAACTATTGGGAGTCGCCAAAAAATCCCTTTAGGGGTTGTCTTAAAATATGAAAAGGAAGCTTTGTGCAAAATGTTAACTCGATCGCGGGGGGGGGGGGGGGGGGGTTAGAACCTTAACCGTATGTATGACCTCCGAAAAAAATGTCTGCTGTGATATTCAATCGTGATCATAAATTGTCGTTGTGATACTTCACCCTTGCAATATTTTTTTTTTCTTTTCCGATCGTTTTGCCATAATATTCCGAGGTGTGACATTTCGAAATGCAATATTATGTCGTGTCACCAGACGTATGCAAGTATATGCGAAATAATCGTTCTCGCAGTGGACATAGTGCGAATTATTGATAATCGCATCAATATTCGAGCGATTGTCAGTCGCGTTTTCGTGCACCGGTCCACAGGCTCGGTGCGCGCCCTCGTCGTCGCGCGCTCGTTCCAATAATTTATGCATGAATTACAACGAGTGTATCGATGCAGCGCCGTTGCAACGATGCATGCCTGTACGTTGGGCGTCACGTGTGTACGGATTTAACGCCGCTGCTAACGATTAATAACGACGATAAGTAATAACGTAACGAGTCAGAGAGGCGACGGTGCGTGCACGATAATTCGGCGAGTGCTAGCACGACCCGACGATTCGTTCAAAAATGTATTTTTCAACGACCGTACGCACGGGCTGGCTTATATCGAGGTTCCAAATTGCATCCATTTTCACGATGAATTGCTACTGTTCGAGAGCACATCGGGCATCTGATCGTAGCGTGCTTGATTCGAATAATACTCGACTCGAGCTCCATCGATCGACGACAAAACGATTCGTTTGATTGGAATGAGATTTGTGACGGATGATGCTGTCGTTGGAGGCTTGGGGCACAAAATTCAAACCACGTTTCATATATTTTCGACGATTTTTAATGAAAATTTAAGTTTTTGGAGAAAATGGTGAATTCGCGTTTAGGGGTTAAAAATAGATCGATAGGAATTTCGAAGAATATTGAAAATTAAAATTCTTTTCACATCCCGTCCAAAAATAATTATCTACATTAAATCGCTGCTCATTTATTTTCTGTTGCGATTCGATACTGCATAATCAACCCTTGACATGTTTATGCATGTGCATTCGGAACTGCAAAATCAACCCTTGACCCAAACAAAGCACTAAGAGGTGGTTTCATCCCTTGAACCATTTTCTCCGCCCATAAAAAAAATATTTATTATTTCTTTAAGGGGTTAGGCCTACTTATGAAAGCCGAAAAATCACGTATCTCAAAACCAATATATTTCGACAGTATATTATCTAATAAATGTTCCGTAGAAATTTCAAGGTGATCGGATCAAAATTGACAGATTTGTAGGCTGTCATGTTGGCACCCCTCGGAACGCTCGGAGCGTCATTCGAAACAACAAACGCTTTTTTTTCGAACGTACGTTTTCAAAGTCGGTAAGCGACATATCTCAAAAACGACCTCTTCGATCTTTCTGAATTTTTTCGGGATTTTTCTACATGTAAAAATATAATATTTGGTCGAAGAATTATTTTCGACGTATACTTTCAATTTGATGAATCGAAAATGCCCATTTTTTTCGCAAAGATGAAGATTATCACTTTGTACACGTGCCATCTTGTTTTATTTTGATATGTCAAAAATTCCTTCGATTAATCATAGGATAAACTAATACACTAACGAAATCTGTTTGATTTTTTTTTTAATTTAGATAATCTGGTTCGGAAGGGCATTACTCACTGCAAAACGCGTTTTTGAAAGGTACTTCTCGGACATCGCCTGTAAACGATTATAATTGAATATTGGTACACAAAATAATTACGGAGTATTCTTCAGATGATACTTTTGCAAATGCCAATTTTTTGTATAAATGTATTATTATGATTTTCTATTTGAAAAAATCACAAAATTTAGCTGTTTTCGACTGTTACAGCTAGCCATAACTCGTTAATGCTGCACCATATACAGGAGTTCCAACAAGCTCTAAGGCGGACACCAAAGTGATGCTTCTTTTGAGAAGAGTCGGACGATCTTTCGAACATCCTTATTTCGATCCAGGGAGCATAGAACATGTTTTTTTCTCACTTCAAATCTTGCCTCGAATCAGCCATATATGCAGTACTGCCACACGTATATCTGAGAAATCGTTGGCATGAGTGTTCGACGGGTCGACCGAGATCACGAATGTACTCGAGAGTTCGTTTTTTCTCCGGCATTGATACCAAGAGATAGACAAGGGAGAAATGGGGGCTGGGGATGAAGAGCAACGTGATTTCAAGAGTTTTGCAATATATATATATACACGTATGTAGAGAGATATACATACGTGTATATATATACACGTATGTATGTATGTGTGTATATATATATATATATATATATATATATATATATATATATATATATATATATACACACACGTATGTAGAGGAAATTCCATAGCGATCACTCCCTCAATTTTAATCCACCTTCAAACCACACGAAGTTTCCCAATCACAACAGCAGGCCCAGCACCGAAAATATTGCACCAGAGCTCCCCATCCTACATGCCCATTCCTATCAGTGTTTCTTAACACAATAGCGATACTTTTTAAAAATTGATTTTTTCCATACCCCCGTCCTTTTTGCTATCGATAAAGTTTGAAACGTCGAGGAAAAAGACATAAAGAGAAAGCTGAATACACTGAGAAGAAAATCAATTGAATCAAAAAAATATATTGGTTGGTCCAAATAAATGTGGTGCTGCGGAGTGCCACCGATATATGAGATTGTTTCACTACTATAAAATATTGGAATATGTGATTGATTTAAATAACATATTATTTTATTTAAAAAGCTCTTCTGTTCTCTGAATATCTACATTATCTTTCTAATAAAATGATATTCTATTGAAAACATTCTATATACAATCCGTAGATGTATTGGACGAAATAATTAAGCGGTTGCGACGAACATTTTTTATTTCGTACACAAATATATAATAAATAGAATTAATTATTTCTTTACTACATCGAAACGAATATGCCATAGGACGTGAGTTTTTCAATTTGTTTTAAATCTTAAATAAAAAGTGAGCATTAGAATGATTGTCCACGATAATAGTGGATGAGAATATCAGATATGCAATGAAATATCCATAGAGAGAATATCAGATATTCAACTGATTAGAACAGATACTACACTTTCATCTTAGCCACAGGCCAAGAAGCGATACTCTTTAGAGTTTCTCCAGCGTTTAAGTAGATTTTCGGCTCGCGCTACGCTTACGAGAAACGAGCGCGCGCGCGGCCTCTAGCGGTTACTCCTAGAACTACGGGTTTTCTCACACCTAAAATTTCGGTTGCGCTCGGCCATGATTTGATTGAATTTTTTCAGCCAATTGGGCAAGAAACAAATTTTACTTTCGCATAATTTTTTAACAAATTCAGACATTTGCTTAATATTTTTCAATCAAAATAAAATATTAATATTTTAACGAATAATGTACTTTAAATCAATATCAAATATGGTGAAAATAATAAAATAACCTATTTACTCAATAGAAATTTTATTTGAATCAAACGAGTGAAATTCAATGTTTCTTGTGTACTTGAATCAACAATATTCATGCTATGAATTGAAACACTTTTTTCGTTCGCTGCAGAAATTGCATTCAAATCTATATAATTTGTTCGCGATAATTTTTCAGATAGTTTCAATAGCATATTTTTCTCGGCTAACAATATATCTTTTAAATGAAAAAAAAAAACGTTGAATTTTATCATGTTATTGAAGTCAATAGCGTTTTGTTTGGACTAATAAATCCGCTTATTTACACCAACAATTTTACAATTGAATCAACGTAATTTCATTCAATAACACCAACGATATTGGATCAATTATTTTTGTTCTCAGTGTAGAAGGACACGTAGCTGCGATGTCATATGGAGTAGCCCATATGGAGTGCGCTCCCCGCTTGGTATATCACGGCTTTTCTTTGGCAAGTGCAATCAGTCGTTATTGAGAGATGGATGATGGGAGAAGTCGGATTGCAAATATGAAAGAAAGAGCAAGGGGGAGGGAGAGAGAGAGAGAGAGAGAGAGAGAGAGAGAGAGAGAGATCGTGGGCAGGGGACATGCAGCAAAATGTTCTTCTCATGCGACAGAAGGCCAGATCTCTCGGCGGTGACATCCATATAAATATCTAGATATACATATAAGACAAAAACGGAGATCTGTGGTGGAAACGGTAGGAGAGGAAGGATTTCGCGATACATTTCTATTGAAACATTGCTTCATTATGTCCGTACTGAATGCCTCGACGCTCACCGACCACGGCTTATAAGGCAAATTTTAATGAACCGGGCTGTTTATACGCACAGTGCAGGGTATGCAAAAAAGAAAGAGAGCGAGAGAGAGAGAGAGAGAGAGAGAGTAAGGTAAGGGCAACGAAGATTGAGGGGTGTAAGGTGGTGAGAATATGTGAGAATCAAGCAGGGACGAATTGAGCAGCAGGAATCCTCTCTCTCTCTCACTCTCTCTCTCTCTCTCTCTCTCTCTCTCTCTCTCTCTCTCTCTCTCTCTCTCTCTCTCTCTTCGGCAGTTTAAGCGCGAAGCGTTAAATACGTCATTAGTCAGTATTGCAAAAGGGGTTGTGTTGGGAGAGTGTGGGTGGGCCTCCCTCCCGACTCTCCTTTTTCAACCGGCTCTTTATTTGCGTTTATTAATTCAGGCGCAGGATTGAACGTATCATTTACATGTACACGTATTTATATGGAAAACGCGAGGACCCCGGTGAATTAGTAATGCACTCTGGCGCGATTCAACGGTTACGGGTGATACACGCGGCCGAATATACCGTACAATTTATATATTTATGGACGCATATATAAATTACTCTTTTTTTTTATAGCCACTTCAACGACACGCCCGCAGCGGTATTGCAACTTGGTGCACTTGGATTCGCACCAATGTGCAAAGTGCTTCATGCAAAACACGACCGCGCGCCTGCTCGCGTCACGTACGATCGATCATGCCCCCCCCCCCTCCCCCCGATTCGAGTCCGATGATTATAGCGCTAAGAGGAGACCGGGGGATAAGCAGTGATGAGAACTTGAGGGGTCATGATCCGATTGACACGGAAAGCCCCATAGACGCGGATGTAAAAATATTGCACGGAGTTAATCTGCGGCGTGAACGAGACGTGACCCCCCCCCCCCTGCCGTTGCGTGGCCATCAAAGGGGCGAGCATCTCCATACACCTTCATTCAACGTGAGGATTTTTTTTTTGTTGCGTCGAGAGGATATACAGGACACTCCAGTTATCGCCTAATTGCAGACGCACCGACTAATTTCTTCAGAATACAGAGCGCGATAATTTATACCTGCGAAAGCCTCTATTTATCGTATGAATATGCATACACGCATTCATATGTAAGTATATACATGTATATACTTGTGTGAATATGATAAATGCTCCGTCGAATCATTTGTTCGTAAATTGAGGGCGCAGTAGAAGGAGCAGGATAGAGTAAAGACGTTTTTTTAACTTGCTGGGCTTGCTCTGATTTTAATCCGCAATCCTTACTATGATATGTATGTATATATACTTGCTTGTGGATATTTTATTCGTCGATTTCGAGGAGCGATCATTCAAAAAATACCAGATTCGATTTCACGAATCAAGGGGTCTGCGTAAGCATGAAGTTTCAAAAATGCGATTTTTCATTGGATCGTTTTAGATAGCATTGGGTTTTGACTTCAATTTGCAGCAAAGATTTTGTAAAATTTCCAAAAATTCACCGAGCTATGACAATTTTTGTGAAAGGTCAGATCGTCCGCTGTGATTCACCCCTATTCTGGCATTTTTCTCGAAGCTATGTCTAATGAGACAGTGTGAGTCGTAGTTTCAAATCTATTCGTCCGATTCACTTTGAGGGGCTATTGTACTGTGACAGAAAGAAAAAAAACGAATTTTTATTTTTTATATTTTCCAACTCTATTCCATCATAGAATTGATATCCAACTGCTGGTAAAGTCGATTTCCACTTTGCCGACTCAGTAGAAGCGCTCGGTGCGCGCGCTCTAGTACGGCTACGCGCTGCGCGTCCTTCGCAGCAATTGGGAGCAGCTTTTTTATTTTATACCTGAGACCTGAGTATACACATATGCACGTATACTTCTGTACATTTACTGTTTAGTAGTAGTCTCTTTACTCTTTAGTAGTAGTCTCTTCACTATTTAGTAGTAGTCTACTTTAGTCGTATAGTAAACTTTAAACGCGTTTTTCTCGAACCGACTTTTATTCACCTGACGTTGGTGATTTCGGAAAAACGAATTATCCAATCGGGCCTAATTTTACTGCATTTTCAGCATATATACGGCTGTCGTCCGAACTACGATTATTAAAAAATATTAATTTCCACTTATACTTTCGCCAGAGTTATGAAGAAAAAAAACGTGTTTTCCGAACACGTTTGCAAAAAAAGCTCCACTCTGTTATGTTGCAATATAAAATAATAATTCTAGTTCGGGCGATAGCGACACCCATACCCATTAAGAATCTTTAAGAAAAACATGTTTCCGACTACCTGGAAAGCGCAAGTCCCCAACGCCAGCAACATACTTTTTTCCATGCCTTAACACGATTATAAATTATTAAATAAATATACATTTATATGAAACAAACAAATTGTTTTCCATTCCGTAAGAGTACCTTTAAGCGAAACAAAGTTTGCATCGATACATGCAACAGTTAAAAAAATAAAATAATTAAAAATAGCTGATTTTTTTAACCGTAAAAGTAGAATAGGCCCTTCAAGTCGGACGGATCCTAGTCTATAACATTTTCTATCGTATGACCGGATGATTTTTTAATATATTTATCCATTTGTTACTAACGAATTATCAAAGTTGTCCCTGGTTGAAGACCAATCTTTTTTTTTCTACACCTTGCCATTTACATAACTTCTTTATTTATCCATATTGTTCCATAAGAAAAAACCTCAAACTTGTCGAGACTATGGATTAATTGTGTCTAAAATTCTGACCCCGTCATCTCCATGCTCTCACCAGCAAAAAAACCCCTGAAAATCGACCTTGTTTCTGGACCCCGAGGTTTAGCACCCCCGTTCACAATCTACCGTTCTTATTCTCTTTTCTCAATCCCATCTCTAACTTTTTTTTCCCCACTCCCGTCGCTTCGCCATGTCCAGTTCCTCAAAGACCCCATCCCAGTGCGTTGTCCAATGGAAACCGAATTTTTGGCACTCGCCGTTGATTTATCGAAAACGATGCATTCGACGTGAACCAATCGAGCCTTCGTTGACGACACGTCCGCGCACTTGGTGCGAACCAGCAAACGACACCCCCACCCGCCCCCCTCATCCCCTACGTACACATACAAACACGTATATGTGGTGAATACGTGTTTTCGTATTTTCGAACGCAAAAGCGGATAAATCAAAAGTGTGAAGTGCGCACGGCAGGAATTTCGGCATATTTATGACGGCAATCCAATGATACACATTCCCGGTCGCGTTAATAGTCAATATTTCCATCAGTAGCATACCTACGACTCATGCCCACGCCCATCATGGACGACGCTCGCGGCGCGTCGGGCCCGGAGTGAGCGGGATGTGGAGAACGGTATACGTGTGACAAAACGTAGCGAGCTTTTGAACGGACAAACGGATGTATCGGTGTATCGTCTATGTATATATAGATACACGTGCCGGGAACGAACGGTTCTGTAACGGCGACGTTGCTAACCAACGGGTACTTTATGAGTGTTCAGGGGGTATTTGACAGCACGGCCAACCAGTTGTTGCTATTTATTCCCGCATTACATTACTACGTTACCGACTCGAGTGTGTCAGCGGCTAATTTGCATTATAAGTGCATACTCTCTCTCTCTCTCTCTCTCTCTCTCTCTCTCTCTCTCTCTCTCTCTCTCTCTCTCTCTCTCTCTTGCTCTCACTTTCTCTTTTCTGGGCTCTCGTATTCTCTCTCGGTTTGGATAATGTTATCATCGTTCGCTTATACGTTATGGCGCCCCGTTGACGGATCGCACTCGTCCAACGGATCCTCGTGTCGCGCCCCGTTAATACGTATGACTCTCAACCACCCCCGCAATCGCACTCTCTCGTCATTCACGTTTTTAGAGAAAGCGGCAGGGGTGGGGGGGGGGGGGAGGCGAGAAAGAGTGGGAGGGAGAGAGGAAGAGTGATAGGGAGAGAGCAAAAGAGCCATCAGGTTTGTAGTAATGAAGCCCGGATGCAGCTTTCGGTTCTGTCACGATGATCATCCCACCGTTGTGCCTGGAGTTCCAATCGACGTATTGTGCGAAATCGTTTTGAACCTAGGAGTAGTACTACTGTGTCCAAAAAATAAGGTGACACTGTATTTATTTCGAAAATTCTTTATTTATTTTTCCAAATCAATTTCATCTCCTTCAAAGTAATCCCCTCCCGATGCAATGCACTTATGCCAACGGATTTTGCAATCTTCGAAACACTGATTGTAGTCACTTTCCGGGATGGTCTTCAGTTCCGTCTTCGCTGCGGCTTGAATCTCCTCTATCGTATCAAAACGGTGTCCCCGGAGTGATCTTTTGAGCTTGCTGAACAGCCGGAAGTCGCACGGCGCCAGATCAGGTGAATACGGTGGCTGCGGAACGATATGGGTTGAGTTTTTGGCGAAACGTTTCCGCAGCAGAAAATTGATTCCGCAAACAAAATTTAATGCAAATTCTTTGCTCAACAAATTTCGACATCGCAAAAAACGAAAAACTCACTTTTAGCAGCTCACAAAACGACGCGTATCTCAAACACTAATGAATATTTTGACATGTAAATTTGACATAGATGTCACTGACAGTACTACAAACCTAAAAAAAAAATATTTTCCAAATCCTTCGACGCGCGCAGTTTAAATTCAAATGTCACCTTATTTTTTGGACACAGTAGTATGTCGGCCATTTCGATCTACGAACGAAGTACAAGTTTCGTCTAGTTGAAGGGCCAGTCCATTTTGAAAATTTCCAAAAATCGAAAGCAAACAAGACTTGAAGAAATCGATTTTGTACGGTGCAGGAATTGCCGATTGAGTTTAGGTAGGTTTAGTTTTTCATAGTATAAACTTCAAACGCGTTTTTCTCGAGACGTTTTCAAAATCTAGCTCCATCGTATCTCTAAAACTAATAAACCGATTCTCTTGAAATTTGAACCACATATTGAAAACATGATTCGCAACAAGATGACCCTTGATGGTTTTGAAATTTTGATGTTTACTCTTTTTTTGCGAAAAAACGCGTTTTTTAAAACGTTTTCGTCTTTCATCTGCCATTTTTTTATTTTTTGATAAAACTTTATATCCGAAGGTCATTTTGTAGCTGGTGTCATACTGAATCTAATGGATTCTGATTTTTTTTGTTTCGGACAAGCCGTTGCCGAGTTGTGATGGAGCTACCTTGCCCACCTTTTTTTCAGGCGTTACGTTAAACTATAGTTTTTGTAGTTAAAAATGAATAAAAATGAATTATATTTTAACCACATATTCTTTACAACTATAGTTATTGCGCATATCAAGGATTTTTTTAAATTTTGATATTTACTATTTATTTTGCCAAAAATGGTGAATTCTTATGTTGTTTTTTCGAAAAACGTCCGCCATTTTGTTATCTTTGCACATATCAAAAATCGTATGATATGCGTTATAGCCATTAACGTACTGAATGTAAAACCGATTGATTTTTTTTGTTCCGGATGATCCATCTCCGAGATTCCATCAACAGCGCAGACCTACAATTGTATTTAAGATGACCTACAGAAAATGTATTCATTAAGTCTAACAACTTTCATATCCATATCTATAATATAAAACTATCAAAAACATTCATGAAAATACCCTTTTTAGCGTCTAAAGTGAGAAGACCCCTTACAGTTCCGAGGGACGTTCCGAGCGTTCTGACGGGGGTTAACATAACAGCTTATCAATCTGTCAATTTTTATCCGATTTTATCCGATCATCTTAAAATTTTCGGGGACCATTTATTAGATGATGCACTGTCAAAATGTATAGGTGTCAAGTCAAAAAGTTATTTTTCGACTTTTGCAACTAGGCATAGCCCCTTAAAATATGTTTCTTCCCTATGTGTGTGTGTGTATATATATATATATGTGTGTGTGTGTGTGTGTGTGTGTGTGTGTGTGTGTGTGTGTGTGTGTGTGTGTGTGTGTGACCGCGCGCGCGCGTGTGTGTGTGCGTGCGTGCGCGTGTGCGTGTGTTCGTGTGCGTGTATTCGTGTATTCGTGTGTGTGTGTGTGTGTGTGCGTGCGAGTGTGTGTGTGTGTGTGTGTGTGTGTGTGTGTGTGTGTGTGTGTGTGTGTGTGTGTGTGTGTGTGTGTGTGTGTGTGTGTGTGTGTGTGTGTGTGTGTGTGTGTGTAAATAGACAGTAATAAAAGGCAGGTACCATTGCAAAATCTACTCACAGTGTGGCGCGCGCCGTGATTGTCATACAGATGTTCGCACACACCCTATCTCTGTGCGCAGATACGAATGCTGGAGTAATCGGGAATGTATGGTACAGGACTCGTTATAATTACTACTAAATAATTTGAGTCTCGACGAGCGTTGCGCTTGGTAATCTGCGAATGCTCATAGCGAAAGCGACAGATGTAAATTGCATACGTTTTCGCACATGCTTCTTCCACTTTCCTATGAATTTCCCACGAGCGTCCGGGCGTAGCGCAGTGTCCGCGTAAGTATGACGTGGAGGATCGTTTCCGTGCGAAATTTTGTGTCACACAAGTGACTCAAAGTTTTTTATATGTTGATAAGAATTCAAGACGAGTTTCCGGGATTACTAATTGGATTGATTGCTGGGGGGAAATTGACTCGAGGAAACGCGATTTATGACATTGCCCTTTTTGGTGTAGATCCCTGCATGATCCCTCAAACTGGCTTTTTTTTATTCAAAATCACAAGATCATTTGTGACGAGCATGTTTTTATATGCCGCTGCCAGGATCTCCCGTGTCAACCAGCGTTGGCTCGAACGACTTTTTCTTCGACTTGATTTTGCAACAAATCTTTAGGGGCCCTAATTAACAAACTCATGTGTACTACTACACTACTCCCAGGGGGGCAGCCTCCCCTCAGAGATTCCAAAAAATATATATAATGGTCTAAAAATATCTACTATAAATAAAAAAATCTAAATAAAAGATCTAAATAAAAAATAATAAATCTAAAAAAGGTCTAAATGAAAAATGTCTACAATTCATGTTTACCCCACCCCCTTGCCCATTAGCTGGCGATGCCCTTGGTACCACATCCGAATCATGCCGTGCGAAAGCCCTCAAATACACCCCCGAACACATCGGATCTTCCCTCTCACAATAAAACAAACAAAAATGGCTGAAAAATTCCAAATTATTCAATCGCCCGGAATATTTTCGTCTCACGCAAAGCCCCGAAAACGAATGCCCTCTCGACGTTATCCCCCCTCACCCCCCAGTGCCACACTCTCCGCTCGTTCGGAATTTTTTTTCGCTATCCGCGAAGTTTTGCAAAGTGCAAAAAATTTGCATGTCGCGTCTGCGTACGAGGGCCAGGCTCGCGAGTAACTCGCGAAAATAATTCATGTGAAAATTGAAGGTGGGTGGAAGGCCGCGATTCCGTCGATAGCAGAGACCGGGAAGTGCAACCCACTTGAGGGAGGACGCGTGTAAAACAACACCGGTGTTTCAGCGGGCTCTTCGTTACTTATATATATATATTTGAATGTATGAGATGCCATACGTGCTATCACAATATTTCGGTTGAGAACTTGAACATCGTTAACCCTCTCTCGTTCTCGCGGTGACGGCGCGCGAGAGCCCATCGTCGCGTCCTCTCGCATACTCGCGAGACCCCCTTAAGCTCTTCACCCCCTTCCCATCTATGTATATATATATATATATATATATATATATATATATATATATATATATATGTATGTATGTATGTATGTACGTATGTATGTATGTATGTATGTATATGTATATATACATGCCCGCGGGGATGCTGTGAGTACTTCACTCTCCTCTTCACAGACCCCTGTGGCACACATGCTTCGCACGCTTGTACGCGCCACTGGTGCACGTATCCCGAGCCATACGAGCATTTCGCCATATACACCGAACGAAAAGGACGTAACCAACGTCACTCCACGTGGTAAATCGTCTTTTCGACTGCCAACGCTCGATCTACCTACTCGTACATGCGTACGTATGTGTTTTTTTTCTCTTCGTATTCTCATGTGTGGGTGGGAGGGTGTGCGATGGGAGGGGGGGGGGGGGGGTGCGAGAGAACGGACAAGCGAGAGTCAAGCCACCCTCTCGACAGTGCTTGCGTTACTATATATGTATATTTGTCTATCCCACTCCTATCCATGCTCGCAATTTGCCCGAGCTCGCTCGTACCCCCGTTTTTCCTTCATCCACTGCCTAGCATTTGTACTGGCAAGTGACACCAAACAAATCTGCGTTCGTGCCCCCTTGCATCAACAATACCGGTCGACGACGAGAATTTATTTATTTAACTGATTATATACATATATATATATATATATATATATATATATATATATATATATATATATATATATATATGAGGTATCCACGTGAATCCGGTGGACTTTTTCCCTGACCTCCGCCAATGCGATTTATTTATTTTTTATCCGATTCCATTGACTGCCGAAGACACCCTGATTTTTTTAAACATTTTTTGAAACAACCCTTAGTCAAAAAAAAAAATTTCGCCGAAAAAAAACGCTCCGATTTAAAAATATGAAAAAATTTGCGAAAATGCGGGATTATATGTAACAAATTTCAAACCATCACCCGCAGTGGAAGTGTGATTTTTTCTGTGGTTTCTGTGGTTTCTAACGTTTAAAAACATCGGAAAAATTGACTGCTAACTGTGCATGGTCCATGATTGTGATTTGGTTATTCAAAAACGGTCAAAATAATTCATTGTGAGTAAGAACATATTTAAGTATCCGCCCGAAGTAAGCGGTTTTTGAATTTTCCGGAATTTTTTAACGCTAATCGCTCAGAAAGCACAGAAAAGATCATACTTCCACTGCGGGTGATAGCTTGAAAATTTTGTCACATAATCTCGCATTTTTTTCAGATTCTTAAATCGGGGCGTTTTTTTCGGACAATTTTTTTTTTTATTAAAGGCTGTTTCGACAAATGTAAAAAATGCAGGGTGTCTTTTAGAGTCAATGGAATCAGATAAAACAAAATAAATCGAATTGGCGGGGGTCAGGGAATAAGTCCACTGGATTCACGTCGAATACCTCATATATATATATATATATATATATATATATATATATATATATATGAGTATGTATGTATATACACGGTGTCCTGTTATGAATTGATAATCCTGTAACTGTCGATAGGTCAGATCATGTCCTACTATATTCGGGAATTTCAGTTTATAGTAAAAGTGCCACGGTTTTCGAAATTTCGGGCTTTATTTTATTTAAAAAAAAAAATCGTCTGCTTTTGGTTTTTGGCATGCCATTTCTACAGATGATATGAATCGACAATAACTAACTTTTTAAACTAATTGGCACGATATGCGTAGTACATTTTTTTCACACCGCAGGCTATCAAAATCAGATGTTTGAATTGGTATGTATGAAAATTCTGCATAAGATATTTTTTCATAAAGTTTCCTTAACATTTAAGGTTAAAAAGAAGACTTATCTAAATAAAAAAAATAACCAATTTTTTTTTTAACGGGGTACAAATAAGTTATCGTTTTTCGAAATGGTATGCGAAAAACCAAAAGCATATATATATATATATATATATATATATATATATATATATATATAGTTATTTCATAGTTAATACTATTTTCATAAGTTTACACACGCACGCACACACACACACACACACATGAACTTATGAAAATAGTTAGTTATTAGTAAACTTATGAAATAGTAAAAATTAACATATACAGATATCTATTTATTACTTTATTTTTCGTAATTTTGTCTCTAAAAGTACGTAATGGTTTAACATCGAAATTCCGTTGCAGTCAATTAAGGCACGAAAAGTTAGTGCGAGCGCCATATCGACAACATTGGCGCGAAAATTTAAAAAATCCATGCAAGGTGTTGCGTCGTAGAATGGAGCAGCGAAGCGGGGAGAGGGCACGAGAGCATTCAGACTAATTCAATAATCTTGCTCGTGGGTCAAGCCCGGGGCCAGATGCATGCAGCTGCAGTAACAAAAGTTGATGCTGCGAGACGAGATCACTCCGCTGGTTTGTCCTCGCTCTTCCGACTCCCCTCGCTCCTCTCGGCGTTCCTCACAGTCCCTCGCCGCCACTCCCGCGATTCTCGCTCATGGTGTAATTTTTTGTCATTTTTTTGCACGTCTTCGTTGCACGAACGGACCACACTGCGTTACATGGGGCGCAGAGATATCTTGCGAGTACTAGTAGATTTACAGGGAACTCGGCAAAAGTGCCGCCTGCACTCGCTCGACAGACGCGTCTCGTCGCGATCCTCCGCTCGCCCGAGAAATGAGAGAGAGAGAGAGAGAGAGAGAGAGAGAGAGAGAGAGAGAGAGGCGAGCAAAAGCGATCGTGGTGATTTATCGCTGTTCGAGATGTTCGCACAATTACTGGCTTTCTCAGCACTCTCGAGAAGCAACGTCCACGCAGTCTCAAAAAGCGGCCGAGGGAAAAATAAGAAACTGATAAAAAAAATTAAGAATTTCACGAGAAATCGTTGTTAATTTGTTGCGTTGATTTATACGAGATTTAAACATTTTTTTTTCATTTTGCTAGTATCGGGTGTCTCGAAATTACCTTACATTTTAATTTATTAATGAAACTCATCATTCATTTGAAAATGGCCAATATTTTAATTTTAATGAAAGGTCCAGACATGGAGGTTATGTGTGGAACACAATATCCGATAAATGACCGCCTCGTCCCTGTTTGCAAACGTTCACTGTTTTGACGAAATTTTCAATAACGTTTTGGCATAATTGCGGATTAGTTTCGTCAATGGTGCGTCCAATTGCTTTTTTGAGCTCCGGAATGGTATGTGGATCATTGGCACACTAGTATTCCTTTCAAAAAAGCCCAAAGAGAGAAGTCCAATTGCGTCAAATCGCACGATCTTGGTTGCCAATTTATAACACGACCATGAAACTTTGTCTGGAATAACTGCATTGTTTTTGTGCATTTTAACAACTTCTATGCGTTGCTCGATCGTGTAATTCTCCATGACTAATAGACCAGAGAAAAATACGAAAACCCGGTACTTTATAGTGTAGAATATGATTTTTTGACTGAAGGTAGATGGTTGCATACTGCAAGTAACCCCAATAAAATGTTGCCCCTCAACTCGTCTCAACCCTACGAAATAGGGGTTGAAAACTTAAAAATTGGCGTATATCGATAATTAATAGCTCGATCGAAAAATATTTCAAACAAAAGTTATTTGGAATAATAAAAAACGTATAAAATGATCTGAGGTCCAATTCCCTATCTTCGAAAATAGCTGCACAAAAACATGAGAGCACCACCGACGCATCAACCCCGAATTTTCGAATCGTTTTTGTGCGGCTATTTTCAAAAATATGGGGTTGGACGTCAGCTAACTTTATACCAATTTTATTATTCCAAACAACTTTGGTTTGAAACTTTATTTGATCAGACTATTAATCATCGAGATACGGCGATTTTTAATTTTTCAACCCCTATTTCTTAGGGTTGGGGCGAGTTGAGGGGCAACATTTTATTGGGGTTACTTTCGGTATGCAGCAATCTACCTTCAGTCAAAAATTCGTATTTTACGCTAAAAAAGTGCTGGGTTTTCGTCTCTTTTGCTGAACTACAAACCTCAATCCTCAATGATGCCAGTTGTCAAAGATTAGAACTCTATGTTCGCCAAAAAAAAAAGCGCGTACCATTTAAAAAGTCAGGTCATCTTGAGACACCGTTTAGGATAGCCATGTCGATCGTACCCGCTAAGCATGTTCGTTGCTATTTGCAACATCTTTAATCGCAATCAAATTGATCAGTGTTGTTAGTTCTGTATTTATTTTTCTTATATGGGATGAGAGTTACAATGCGCGGATTTGACAGATTATTCACGCCGGTGTGGAATTATCGCTTGTACCCAGCCCGTTGCCTCGGGCGCGAAGATCGTAAACCCAAACTATAATTAAGAGGGGAGGTACCTTTAGACGAGCAAAATATTGCTGATGTTCGTGATTTTTTTTAAAGGAAAGACTTTTTCACCCAAGGGTGACATTTTTTGAGACCAAGGGTATGTTTCGTTACTACCTTTGAATGTGACATGATATTTTTTTATATTTATTTATTCACATTTATAAATGACTGAGGAATGGCACGGTCTTCTAAACGAGTTGCGGCGGGTGTCATCAGACGGCGTGACACATCGCGTCGGCGGGATTAATCTGAAAAAAAAAAAAAAAACAAACGAAGATTTTTCTTTCATTATCACTCATACGCAGAATATGAACCGAGAAAAAATAAGAAATGTTGAAAATTATTGAAATGTTACGCTTTGAAACAAAAAGATTACTTTTTTCGAAAAAAAGCTACACTTTGCAATAAAAAAAACACTTTTTCTTCATTATCAAAAACATTTAGAATCATGTTTTATACAATAATGTTGGAAGGATTGATACCAAATTTCATCAGAATCGGTCGATTAGTTGTTTAGCTACACGTCACGACAGTTTTGAAAATGCAGTTTAGACGACCATGCCATACCGCCGCCATTTCTAAGATTAATAATAAAAATATATACCATGTAACAACCGAAAGTAGTAATAAAACATACCCTAAGTTTAAAAAATAATAACAAAATGTTTTCTTTGAAAAAAATCATGCAAATCGGCAATTTTTTTCCTCGCCCCTCTTGCATCTTCCCCTTGAGTCTAATCGACGTAACCGTACAATTTTCCTTAACTCTTCGACTGCACACTTTCGCCACGGATCTCTGCCTCCATATGGGGTTAATCCGACCCCAGACGTTTTTCAGATCATTGCATTTCGGTAAATGTGCATTTTTTGTAGAGATGTTTTTTGCAGTCAATGATGCATATTTTATGGCCCAAAATGTATTTTTTTAAGAAAAACTAAAATTCAGTTCCCGAGCATGCGGTCAAAGTCAGAGATGCGTTGAAAAATACGTACTTGCACGAAAAAGATCATAATTTTTTCCCCCAAAATATAAAAAAAAGTCGTTTGAGGTTTTTGAAGAGGAAGGTTTGTAGATTCACAGAAAGGCCGTACCGATCGTCTTTCCAAAAAGTACATTCATTGGGAGGTTTGAATTTGACCATTTTCGGGATAGTGAAAAATAGAAAAAATCGACTTCTTCGGCAGATTAATTGTTGAAAACGTATATTTTCCGCATTTTTTTTACTTCAATGACTTATTATTCACATTCACCGCAATCGACGCATAAGTACATTCAGTGCTCGTTGCACATAGCTCTCCTGCACAACGGACACTTGCTTTTATTTTTATGATCGGCATTCTAATTACACAATTCACTATAGTAGCGTAAAATCAAAAATATCTATGAGCATATCGTATCGTAACTCACTTACACGTAGTAATAAAACACCAAATATTACTAAAAAAAATACTTCCACTGTCCCCGCACTAGTGCATAATCGGGGTCGATTCGACCCCAGGTTCTTTTTCGACAGCTGTCCTCAGTAGGGCAGGATGTATGAAGGGGGCCCAGTGTCCACCTATAGAGTAGGAGTGGGGGAACATTCGATGAAGTTGAAAAAAATGGGGTCAAAATGACCCAGTGTGCAGTCGAAGGGGCAAGGATGTTATGAGGCCACGTCGAAGTGCTACAAATCAGCTGAATTTTTCCTCCAAGTATATAACCTCTTTGCCGATCATCCTGTGCAGTTTTACCCTCGTCGAGTTAGTAAAAAAGGGGTCATCTGTGCAAAAATTCTCGGCAGAAATTTCATCACTATAATCTGTGGGGGGAAGGGGGTCATTAGTGGTGTAAATCCAAAATGGCGACCAAATCCGACCGGTGCGTTAGCCGCCATTTTTATTCCAAGGTAGTTTGGTTTTAGCTCAATATCTCCTTTATTTTTAATTTTTCAACAAAACCGCTAAGGACTAAAGTTGTTAAAAATTGAATTCTCTATAACTTTAGTTCCTGCCATTTTTATCTTCCGATCGATATTTTTCGAGATAATAGTTAAAAACATGTCAAAGTAGAAGTACTGAATTATCTCGATTGTTATGAACTTCAGCGCATAAATGTACATAAACAAAGTTGTAGAGAATATCGGCAAATCCACAATACCAAGTTTAAAAAGGCCAGAATGGGCATTTTTGCGCAATCCGGTTTTACCCAACGAAAGTGCCCATACGTGAAAAAGGAGTGACAGTAAACGTGCGTCGTCGTCCAGAACAGAGAAACGCACATTGATATGTATGAAGCACGCGACATTAGCGTCTCGCCAATCGCGATCGATTACAGTCGTCGATGACTGCGGTCATTTGGCACAAGTATAATTGTCATTCTCGTTGCACGCGCGCATATCGCGGCATGATTCATTTCTCCTCGTCTCGTCGAGGAGTGCGGTCATACATGCACTCTCGGTGATCCGCCGGGCAGCATCTTGCGGTCCAGATATCGGGCTGTTTCTCCGCAGCGGGGAAAAGAGTGCATCGCGGGGAAAGATCCCCGAGTCTGCCTCTCTGCTTGCGAGCAGCTCGCATCAATTTAAGTTTTTTCTGTATGAGCGGGTAAAGTCGCGAGCGCGATCTCTGTTATATGTACGTAAGAATTGTGTGTGTGTGTCTCTGAGTGTATAAAAAGCAAGCATGATCTTACGATTGTGCGGGCACAAAGCGCCGACGTGCCACTGAAAACGTTGCGCTAACCACAGCCTCTATCACTCTCTTTTGCCCCCCCCCCCCCCCTCTCAGCCTTTCGTCTTTCATGCATTGGATCATTCGACTCATCAACGCGAATCTCTCTCTCTCTCTCTCTCTCTCTCTCTCTCTCTCTCTCTCTCTCTCTCTCTCTCTCTCTCTCCCTCTGTCTCCCTCCCTCCCTCCCTCCTTCCCTCATCCCTCGCTCCCTCTCTCTCTCTCTCTCTCTCTCTCTCTCTCTCTCTCTCTCTCTCTCTCTCTCTCTCTCTCTCTCTCTCTCTCTCTCTCTCTCTCTCTCTCTCTCTCTCTCTCTCTCTCTCTCTCTCTCTCCTCCCCTTCCCCCTCCCCCCACCCCCCTGTGTCTCTTACGCTCATTCTCATTTGTCTATCTCGCTCTTTAGGCTTCCCTTAATTTTCTCTCGCTTCTTGCTCGCCCTTCCCGCTCCCCGTCACGTTTGATGTTTCACGTTCGCGCCGGTCCCTCTGCTTTCTTTCATTCCCCCGGCAAAAAAGTGCATTATAGACCGTAAATGCTGGTACCAGATACTGAATTCGGCGTCGTGATGCACGTACGACACTCGACTATCCAACACCACATACACATGCCCATTTATGTGTGTGTATATATATATATATAAGCAAAGGTGTGTGCGTATAGCTTCAAGCTACCACATACATTTTTATGTCTATTTCAACTCACGGAGTTTACAAAGCGACGTAGCCAACTACTGTACAACAATCCGTATCACCTACTCTGCGGGTAATCCACATTTCTTCAACGCTTCATTTGCCACCCGTCAATTTGCAATAACGATCTACATAACTGACCTGATTGCGACCGGGTAAGTTCAGCATATATAAAAATATACCTACCCGTGAAGAAATTGTCGTAGGGATCCAATTGGATTGCCATACTTGTTCCAACTTCCTGATAGGGATCCAATGAGTCATCGCATTGGATCCCTTTACTAAAACGTCACTCTCGTGTTATACATTGGATTGTAATCTGGAGTGCCATTGAAAATCAATATACGAATGCAATTTAAATCGTAAAGGATTCTCACACTATCGAACAGAATCCGATAGGATTCTTGATCGATTCCATTGCATTCGGTATGGTGAATTTTCTGAACCAAATATATAGATACGCGAAATAAGGGAATCTTGAAAAAGTATATGAAGGGAATTTTTCTTTTTTTTTTTAGACATTCGTGATGATGAATTGGTACAGAAATTGGGTATTTGAAAAAGTATCATCAGAAGAGGAGTCTGTAATGTTTTGTTTAAAAGTATTTAATTATAATGGATTTGCAGCGGGTGGCAGGGAAGCATCTCTCGAAAACGTCTTTTGCGGTGGGCAATGCCCTTCTGAAGCAGGTTATCTAATATAAAAAAACCAAACAAATTTTGTTCGTATATTAGTTTATCATATAATTAATCGAAGCAATTTATAAAATATCAAATTTAAAAAAAATGTCACGTGTTTGAAGTGAGTCTTGATTATACCAAAAAAATTGGCATTTTTCGTTCATGAAATCATAAGTATGCATCAGAAAAAATCGCTCGATCAAATAATATATTGTTATATCTAAAAAAAGCCCTGGACATTTTGGATAGGCCAATGTGGTAGTTTTCAAGATATTTTGTTGATGGACGTTGAAAACGTACTTTCGAGAAAAAAGGGGTTCGAATGCTGCTCCGAGCGTTCCGACAGGCGTCAACATAACAGCTTACGAATCTTTACATTTTAATGCGATCACCTTCAAATTTTTAGGGAACATTTACAAGATGAGAGAGTCAGAGTTTATTGATTTTTTAAAAAGTGATTTTTCGACGTTCACATCTAGACTTGACCCCGTAAAAAAGTATATCTTAGAAATTGATTAGGATCACATCACTGGAAATCTAGTTTGATTGTCGTTTCGCTTGTGACTTTTCACATATTTTCGATTCTCAAACGGGCTTCATCCTGAAACAGTGCAGAATCCAATTGGATCCCCATGAGGACTCCCTATGTGCGGGGTCCCAATATATATTTATATTCCTATACATTCTACTTCATCCCGGTAGGATGAAGTAGGATGTGGGGACTCCCCAAAAAATTTCTGAACAGGTATATACACAGGGTGTCCTGTTATAAGTGGATAATCCTACAACTGTTGATAGGTCAGATCATGTCATAATATATGTTGGAATTTCAGTTTAGTAAAAGTTTCACCGTTTTCGAGATTTTCGGCTCCCTGTTATTTTACGAAAAAAATCATTTGTTTTTGGTTTTTCGCATGTCATTCCTATAGATTATATAAATCGACAATAACTAAGCAATTTTTTAAACTCATTGGCACGTTATGCCTAATACCATTTTTGTTACACCGCAGGTTATCAAAGTCAGATGTTCGAATTAGTTTGTATGAAGATTCTGCATAAGATCTTCTTTAATAAAGTTTCCTTAACATTTAAGGTTAAAAAGGAGACTTTTCTAGATAAAACAAGGAACCAACAGTTTTTTTTTTTAAAACCGGGTCCAAATAAGTTATCATTTGTAGAAATGACATGCGAAAAACCAAAAGCAGATGATTTTTATCTCGAAAACCGTGGGACTTTTACTAAACTGAAAATAGGACATGATCTGACCTATCGATAGTTGCAGGATTATCCATTCATAACAGGACACCCTGCATAGATGTCTGGCCCAAAAAAAAAGTTTTTTTCCATTGAAATTTTTGTTGACATTTTGTGGAGAATGACAAAAAATGAGTGCTAACCAAATTTTAGCCGTTTATATTAATATTTAGAGGTCCCTTCTCACGATTTACCATTTCCTATTCATTTAACATGGTAAAAGCTTTGTTTGCGCTTCTCAGCTTTATAACTCGCCCACGGGTAAACATACGGAAATGCCCGAAACATTTTTCATGGAAAATTTAACGCTCTACAAAAAAGATTCTTGGTGTTCATACGATAAATTTACTCGTTCGAATTTTATTCAACGTCAAAGTTGAATTTATGATAAATTTCATCATTATGTAAGATTTTTTCACTTTTATGACGAAATTATTGTTTTTTATCTGATTTAGCTTAAAAAGTATTGTATCCTTTTCAAATTATTCCCTAGATAGTTACTGAGATTCCTAATAGATTTACATTTATTGGTATTTTCAGGTACATCAGTACAAAAATCTATTCTTGAACCGAATTCAATTGCCCATAGCATGATAAATGAATATCTAGGGAATAATTCAAAAAGGATACAACACTTTTTAAGATGAATCAGAACAAGAACAACAACAATAAATCAATAATTTGGTCACAAAAGTCCAACAATCTCAAAATCATGAAATTTATGATAAATTCAACTTTAATGTTGAATAAAATTTGCACGAGTGAATTTATCGTATGAAGGCTAAAAACCGTTTTGGTAGAGCGTTGAATTTGCTATAAAAAATGTTTTGGAGTCATTCCGTGTGTTTATTCGTAGGGGAGTTATAAAGCTGAGAAGCAAGCAAAACTTTTGCCATGTTAAACGAATGGGAAATAGAAAATCGCGATGAGGGATCTCTAAATATTAATGTAAAGGGCTAAAATTTGGTCAGCTCTCAGTTTTTGTCATTCTCAACATTATCAACAAAAATTTGAAAAAATAAAAATTCAATTTTTTTTGGCCGGTCATATATATATATATATATATATTAGCGTGATTCGTTTCAGGGCAACTTTTTTTTTACTCATTGTGCCCGAAAACCTTTAGTTGGTACTCAAAAACGAAGTTTCGTGAAAGGAAGGTGTTATCAAAAAATATTTAGAGCTCGCGAATTAAAATTGAAGGTTTCCCATTTGATTAACATTGAAAAAAATGTTTTTCTCATTATTAGCGTTGGTGGATTATTAGGTGGATGAAGTAAAACAAAAAGATTTTTTTTTAAACAAAAAAATCTATTTATTTTACTTCATCCACCTATAGCTGAGAAAGAGTTGAATTTTCGGGCTCGGCTTATAAGACGTTTTTGTAGAAAATTACTTTCTCTACAAAGTTCTCATTTGAATTTTTTTCGATATATCTAATAGCTTAGGCGTTAAAGCCGTTTGAATAGATATTTTCATACAATATTCACTTGACAAAATGATACCGCTGAAACGGTTGAATTTAGGGACATGGCTCAATGAACTTTATTGTAAAGTATCATATTTCCTATGAGAACCCACTTGGAAAATATCGCGATATCAAAATTCGCGGAATGGTAAAACTAATAATGAGAAAAACATTTTTTTCAATGCTAATCAAATGGGAAACCTTCAATTTTGATTCGCGACCTCTAAATATTTTTTGTCAACACCCCCCTTTCACGAAACTTCGTTTTTGGGTACCAACTAAAGATTTTCGGGCAGATGGGTCAGAAAAAAAAGTTACCCTGAAACGAATCACCCTAATATATATATATATATATATATATATATATATATATATATATATATATATATATATATATATATATATATATATATATATATATATGTATATATATATATATATATATTAGTGTCAACGTTTTTTTCAAACACATCCTCAGCTTTGAAGGCTGTTCTCGAAATGCCCTTTAATCAAATATGCATTTATCGAAAACTGATTTTGAAGAAATTGGAGTTTACATAACGTTGCGTATGGATACAATGAGTACGGTTCTCTCTCTGCCTCTCTCGATTTACGACGAAAGATAGGGTGCGAGAGCCAAAGGACGCGAAAACCAAAAAAAAAAGGCAATAAGTCACATCCGGCCTAGAATTGCGCGAGTCTCCGTCAAAACATGAGCGCGCGAGAGAACGAGAGGGACAGGGTAGAGCGGATCAGAAATGATTGTTCCGCGAGCTTAATTGCAAAAGTAGAAAACAGATATATGTGTATTTATATGTAGTAAAGATCCCACGATCGGTGGGCCGTTAATTTGCGAATATACCTCGGGCAAAAGTACGTACGAGTTGATGCCTATTACGGTGTAAAGCAGCGATATGAATATTCACGCCAGTGAAGAGAGAACACACGTACGCATATATATCCATGGCTATCTTCGGGTCGTAATATAGTGCATCAATGCGCAAATAATGACACGACCAGTGCACGGAATTAAGCCGTCTCACCGTCGCCCGTACTCTGTTTTAAAAACGTACCAAAGAGATGGAATGAAAGACCGACGAGAACTTAATTACACGGCCCTTTCCACGCACGCGATCTTACTCATCAGGCCGGAAACTGTACGGAGTTTCGTACATACACGTGTGTATTTATTTACGGACGTACATATGGTCTGTAAAAGGTGGCTAGCTCCCACTCCCCCCTCTCCTTCCCAACCCACTAATGGGTATAAAAAATACAACCAAGTATTGCATCGAGTGATAATTAGTAATTACCGTAGATACCTTTCCCGGCATTTCGAAGTGAATAAAAATGTCTGAAAAAAAAAACAAACATATTCACGCATTTGCAACAATAACAATCGCGATCGATACAAAAGTCAAAGCGATCGATACAAAAGTCAGAGGTTTGAGGGGATATTCATAAGATGGCGAGAGAAGACGGAGGGAAGATGGAGAGCCGCTATAGAAGTAATACATGTGGGCTGCAGATTGTGGTTTATTATAGCGGAATTTCAGGTCAATTGCTAAATTGATCGACAATTTTCATTCCAGGAATTGAAATCTTTATCTCGAGGCTTTCGGTCGCGCGCGCACGAGCCAAGAGCACACGCTCGAACACACGCACACAGGCGGGAAAAATACGCGTGCGTGTATCACACGATCGGGCAAGACTGCGGGGTCGTTACTCGAAAGTGCGAGATCCGAGACAGCCTCGTAAAAACGCCGGCAATTATCGGCGTCTGCTATTTTATTGCGGCTCCTTCGTTTGTCGGCCCCTTGCGGAGCTGATGGTCTCTCCAGAATTTCCTCTCTCTCTCTCTCGCTCTCTCTCTCTCTCTCTCTCTCTCTCTCTCTCTCTCTCTCTCTCTCTCTCTCTCTCTCTCTCTCTCTCTCTCTCTCTCTCTCTCTCTCTCTCTCTCTCTCTCTCTCTCTCTCTCTCTCTCTCTCCCCCCTCATCAATGAGCTCTTCTCCATATCCTCATCACATTATTCCGCAAACTCTCCAATCCTCGGACAATTTCAGCCTGCTCAGCTGAAACCCTCCACAAGACAAGTTTGAGAAAAGTTTTTGGTTTTTTCGCCCCGTCTGATGCTTGAATGTGAAGACGCTGATCAGCGCTTTGGTTTGAGGACGATAAGACGCCAAGAGCGAGAGGGCCGTCCAGAAAGAACGTCCGCCATCTTTGCTGGAGGAATCCGATTGGGATTGCACGATAATCGAGGTCCGCAGGTATCTTGGCGCTTCGTGGACGGAAAAAAAGAAATAGTACAAAATGCAGGGGCCACACTGTTCGCATAGGACTCGAGCGATTGCACAGCGATATTTACTGAAACACAATGCTCAAAATACAGTGTGCTCAAAGTAAATTATTACAGTTCCTATACTGTCCTCTTTGGACTCGAACCCTCCTACTGTATCTTTTAATGGAACACACAGTCCAAAATACAGTGTAGTCAAAAGTAAATTTTGACAGCTCAAAACTGTAATATAAATTTAACAAAACTTGTAATTTGACAGTTGGTTAATCTGTATTATGTATAATGAATACGCAGTTATATCGACAGAGTTTATGTAGACACAAAAAAAAGTTTATCCATAAAAGAAGTTTGAAAAAAATGTGTAGAAAATATTTAAAAATCAGTCACATACACAAGAACGTACCTTTTTGTAAATAATTTTCTCTTTTTTATAATTTCTTGAATTATGTCACACGAATTTCAACGTTCGCATCCTATCGACCACGCATTACTAACTGGCAATCCTTTGTGTCCTGGCCTGTGGCCTGTGTAACCTGTGTAACTGTAAAAATCTCAGAGTGCACGGATAACGTCACGAACTGTCGAAAGAAGAGTAAAACTACCGTGCCAAACTGTGAAATTTGATGAATCACTCTGTACTCGATACAGTGTACACAGTAACCCTTGCACTTTACGTAAAGTATGAAAAGCAGTGACCTCATTTAAATGAGCGCGGGTGCTAAAACCAAGTTTGCCTGAAAATCGGGGTGTAGGGTTTTTTTTAGGGGATGGGGTGGATTAATGCGAAACTACAACCCCCACGAGGTCGGCGCCGAGAGACAAAATGTTCAGAAAAATCCAGGTTTTATTTTTGTCCACAGCGCCGAAGTCGTGAAAGTTCATTTTGGGGGTGAAAAAGTGGGGTAAAATTTTGAAAAATCAGTTTTCATTCGATAACTCTTTAGGAAAAATGCATACAATTTTTGTTCAAATGGGAACGTTGTAGCCCTTGAAAAGACGCGTCGATCTAGTATTCGATCATCCCTCTCCAATAATATCTTCACCCCCAAAAGAATTGTTGAAATTTTTTTTTAAAAGTTGTTTACTGAATAACTCAAAAACAATCGATTTTTCAGGGATGGTTTAAATGTAGGAAATGTAGAGAATCATTTTCTCTATATTTTCGTTGCTATGTGCCACCCTTGAATTTTGCTTTTTCGAACCCCTCTCAGGGGTGGAAAATTCTCAATCAAATTCTGGAAAAACTATTGACCGAAAATAAAGAGATACGAGTTTGGCGCTGTGGACAAAAATGTAGCTGAGGGTTGAATCTACAAATTCTTCCACGGCGGCGAATTCGTGCGGTTAATAGTTTTCCCAGAATTTTATTTTGAATTTTCATCCCCTGAGAGGGGTTGGAAAATAAAAATTCAAGGGTGGTCCATGGCACCGAAAATATAAAGAGCATTATTCTCTACATTTCGTACATTTGAACCATATCCGAAAAACCGATTGTTTTTTAGTTATTCAATAAACCATTTTTTTTGTTTTTCCACCATTTTTTTGGGGGTGAAGATATTATCGGAGAGTGATGATCGAATGCTCGATCGATGCGTTTTTTAAGGACTACAACCTTCCCATTTGAACAAAAAGTGTACGATTTTTTTCTAAAGAGTTATTATATTAAAACTGTTTTTTCAAAATTTCACCCCACTTTTTCACCCCCAAAATGAACTTCCACGACTTCGGCGATGTGGACAAAACTAATGCCCGGATTCTTCTGCACATTTTGTCTCACGGCGCCAACCTCGTAGGGGTTGCAGTTTGGCATTAATCCATCCCCATCTTCTTTCATCCCCTAAAAAAAACCCTACACCCCGATTTTTAGGCAAACTTGGATTTAGCACCCGCGGCACCTAAAAAAACACCTTCTAAAAAACTAGCCTCATTCTAATTTTCTCCGATGCCGGGGTTTTTCAGCGACAGCACGACTGTACTATAAATCAACTTCGAGATCTGTGTATTCACAATTTCCATGAACTATTTTACAGACTATGATAAGATTGATCTATCTATATTGAAACGTTCGTCATGACTGAATTCGAAATTTCGGTCCTTCTGAATATTGATCGTTCGAATTTCCGATCCCCACCCTCCCTTGCCACAGGCGAATTAGAGCTTGCCGCAGTTTCGAATTTAAGGTCGGCTGCCGGTTGTCGAACACATACGTATACAGGAGACACACTTGTAGACATGTTTCATGGAGGACCGAGGAGTACGAAGGGAAAGAGAGATAGACAGAGAGGGAGGGAGGGAGAGAGGAAACATGGAGACCAGGAAAAGAGAGACAGAGAGAGCACCGAATAAATGAGAGGAGCTTCACAAAGTTACGGGGAGATGAACAAATGAAACGAAATGAAATGGTCCCGCGCAGTTCACAATTGAGATGAGAGGGAGTGAGAGAGAGAGGCAAAGAGGATGAGGAGGCACGTAGATGAGTGCGATGGAGGAAACGAAGCAGGATTGTTTGTCGTTTCACCCCCCCCCCCCCCCTCCACCCTTTCCAACATCCGTTACTCGTTCGTTTCAGCACTTTGTACATTCACACTCTACGTACATATTCCCATCAAGTTAGACTGCTTATTTGCCTAATTGAGCCCAGCTTACTCGATAAATTTCGACAAATCGTCGCTCTGTTTTACGAATTCTCTCTATCGCGCTCACCTCCGTCTCTCCCTCTCCCACTCGTGCTCATTGAACCACGAACGAATAAAAAATGACGTACGTGGTCTTCTTTTTATCTCCCCATTCCAGGAGTGTATCGGGGGCTTCAAGTGGAACGTAACAACGTGCGCGTATAATCGCGAGAGGATTTCACCCTTAGGATACGGTGGGCGGTGAAGAAACGAGGGAAAGACGTCGAAACGATGGTGAAAACGAAGAATATAATAAAAAAAGAAGGGAAGAAGAAGAAGAAGAAAAAGGGCATCCATTGGTGAAGTGGTCGAGTGTAGATGGCGTCTTGTTAAAAGTAGCCTGCCTCATTGCCTCCGATATCCCGTAGTATCGTGAGCTCTGTATCCGTGTACACACGGATACGGAGCTTCGAAAGCTTCAACCCCCTTGGACTAGGGATGTCGCGGATGCGTGGCGAGGGTTCTCCGGGTGTGAGTGCACCTTGAGAACTCTCAATAGTCCACTCGAGCTGCTGCTGCTGCTGCTGCTGTTGGCGCGTCATCTTGTTACAAGACTGCAAAATTTTAGACGGCACTCAACGTTTGTAAGGTCGCCTTTTGGGGTATATCGGCTCGCGTGTATAGGCTCGACTTGCCTAAATCGTACTGCCGAAGAATGTGGGCCACTTTTTGACGTACCATTAACGGGAGATGTACACCTAGATGGTCGAGGTCGAGGATTTAGAAGGTATGAACGTTCCGTCGACCGTAGAGGACCTACGGTCCTATGGGCCTGGTATCGATGATTCAATGTAAGTTGACGGGTGGGGATCCAAATATCGGAGGACCAAATATAGATCGACAAATATTTCGAAACGACAGAATTATGAACTCTCAAAATAACGAAGGTTTAATTATTCGAAATGTTATGTTTCGATCGAAGAAAAAATCGAATGACTATAAACCAAAGCATCATTTATTCGAGAGCTCATTTATCTGAAAACGTATATTCAGATCGTCTGCAATTTGAGACATACAAATATAGATTGGAACAATCTATAACATCCATATCTCCGAAACGGAAAAAAGCAAGTATCTGATATTCGTAATACCGCCTATAGCGAAAAGCAATAGATCGAGACGCAAAATATCGATGGTCCGAAATGGCGAATGCCAAAATGGTGAACATGGTATGGATGCCGTCCCGGCCGACCGCTAACACTATCTGCCTCGATCACAAGTTTTCGCCATCCGGGCCGTTCGACATTTTGACCCTTCGCTATTTTAACCACTCGACTTTTTGGCCGTTCGATTTAATGATTCCTGTTTTTTGAACCGTCGCTATATTTACAATTCGAAGATTCGTTTTCTCGAATTATTTGGTGTTATTTATATAAGCAATTCGATATTATGTCTCTCAATATTTTTTAAATCGGTTTTTGTTCTTCGCTATATTTCAATTTCGAGATATTCGTATTCGGAATTTTTATTTACGACTATATAAACCCTCCGAACATTGATCTATCTATATTCAAACATTCGACATTTTTTAATTCGATATTTCAGCCCATCCGAATATTGATCCATCGATATTTCGACTCCCACCCAAGTTGACAAATTTCATGATTTATTCATTCCCAAATTTTCAAACGCGTTTTTCTCAAAACCACGTTTTTCAAATCGGTACCCAAAATTTCTCGGAAAACCAATGAAACGATTGCCTTGAGGTTTTTTGTGGTTATTCTATACACCATTGTCTAGTACTTGTCATAGGATTTTTTTTTTTTTCGTTACTTAGTTTTTGTTTTATAGGCAAAATAATGACTAATTTTTTGCCCAAAAATCACTATTTATGTTCAAACGTCCGCCATTTTTTCATAAATCGATATTTTCAAAATCGGCTATGACAATTACTAGATTATAGTATTGAATTGAATAATCTTTTTGATTTTTCTTTCAGATGATTTTTGAAGAAACGCCAGTGGGTACCGTATATTTTTGATATTTTTAAATAATGAAAATTAAACATATTTTTGAATGTATATGCTTTTAGATAATTAAAACCCCAATTCGAAATTTCAAATAATTTTCCTTGAAACAATTCACAAAAATGACCTTTTTCCGGCTCCTAGGTGTATATCTCCCCTTAAGACTCCGCAATAACGGGTATAAAATCATGTGTGGATTTAACAATTTTTTTTGTATGAAAAAGTGATATCTATTTAGTATGGATATCGAGCTGTTAGAATTTTTTTTTTTTTTTCAATGTACATAATGGCCAACTACTAATATTTTCTTTTGGTACCTTTTTTCAGGCGCTCCGCGCCGTGACATTTAGCATCCACGATTTTTTACCTAGAACAAAAAACAAAAATTCTCGTCAATCTGCATTAGGAAACCTAGAGAAGTACGTACGGAATTAAAAAAATATTGTTTTATTCAAAAGTTGTAGGTATTCGAGCTTAAGAAATGAATTTTCAGTGAAAAATTTCGTTCTAACTGCTAATAAACTGCTCATAAAACGAAAAGTTTTCGATTAATCAGAAATTCCGTACGTACTTCTCTGCGAAATGCAATTAGGAACATAACTTTCGAATTTGTAGTAAATCGAGTGAAAATTGTTGAAGTTATTTATCACGCCAATTGGAAAGAAGCTGTTTCGCGAAGTTTCGAGTAGTCGGCCATTTTGTACATCGAAAAAAAAGATGTATTTTATAACATTTCGATATTCATACTAAATAGGAGTGTAATTAATTTTACGAGTGAATCACTTTTTTCATACGAAAAAAAATTGTTAAATTCGCACATGATTTTATACCCGTTACTGTGGCCTATGGCCGTAATCGGAAAACAAAACGATCAGCCACTCCAGAAGCAACGTCCACAGAGTGTCAAAAAGCAGCCGAGGGAGAAATAAGGAGATGAGAAAGAAGAAAGTATTACGTGAGAAATTGTGATTAGCTGCATTGATTTATACGAGGTTTACATTTTTTTTCCTTCGCTAGTAGGATAGAATTGCCTCTATCGTACCCGCGAAGGATCTTCGCTGTTTTTCGCGACACCTTTAATCGCAAATAAATCGATTAGTGTTATGTTAGTTCATTCATTTATTTATATTTATTATATTTACATTATCATTGAACATTTATATTATTAATATATATTCATATTATTATGATTTTTATTGTATATGAAGGGACGATTTGGGAATATTGTTTCTCAATCGTACCAGGCTTATTCGAATTGTACAAACTGGAGTCGACAGATTATTCACGATGGTGCGGAATTGTCCCATGTAATTTACGGCCTGCTTGTTGACTCCGGGACGAAAGATCGTGAACCCGAGGCTAAATTAGGGGAGGACTGTGACCGGCTGAAAAATGGTCGTTTTTTCGATTTTTTTTCTGTCTTGGCCAGTTATTTGGGATTTGGAAAAAAGGTATGTTATTAAGCATACAAGGAACTTATGTCGGGAGGATTTTTATTTAAAAAAAAAATAAAAATCAATACAGTTATTGAGGTATAATAAAGCCTCTGTATAAAAAGAGTGGTCCAACGGCCGGATTGATAACTTGACAATGGTTAGTGAGAAAAATAAAAATAAATAAGTTTTATAATCTATATACTAGGTGCGCAACTAGGTTTCAGGTTTTTTTTACCAATAAAAAACCGAAAATTTCAAGACAAATACAAAAAATGTTTCATTCGAAGTATTGTCCCTCGCTATTTACACATTTTTGCCATTTCTCTGGCAATAGATAAATACCGCGACGATAAAAAGACGCGTATTTGGACTGAAACCATTCGCCCAACCAATTTTGTATTGCATCGTAATTGGCCAAGTGCAGCCCACCCAAGCCATGCGCCATCGACCGGAACAAGTGATAGTTTGAAGACGCCAGGTCTGGCGAATACGGCGGGTGCGGTACCATATCCCATTTCAGTGTTTTTATGGTGTCCTGGACGATGGAACTGCGATGGCATGGAGCGTTGTCGTGCTGCAATATCACACGTTCGTGTCTCGTGTCCCATTCCGGCCATTTTTCGAGCAATTCGTGGTTCAAATTGATTAGTTGTTGTCGGTAGCGATGCCCATTGACAGTTTCGCCCGGTTTCAGCAGCTCATAGTACACGATTCCTTTCTGGTGCCACCAAACGCAGAGCATTGTCTTTTTTCCGAAGCGATTTGGCCGTGCCGTCGATGTTGACGCTTCGCCAAGTGAAAGCCACGATTTTCTGCATTTGGGATTCTCGAAATATATCCATTTTTCATCGCCAGTAACAATTCGATGCAGGAAACTCTTTCTGTTCTGCCGCAAAAGCAACATTTCGGAAGTGGCTCTTCGATCTTCCATTTGTCTCTCAGTCAACTCATGCGGCACCCACTTTCCTTCCTTATGAATTTTTTCCATGGCGTGCAAACGTTTCGAAATACATTGCCGAGTCACATTTAACGCCTCGGCAAGTTGATCTTCTGTTTGAGTGCCATCTTCATCCAATAACGCTTGCAGATCGGCGTCTGCAAATGTTTGCGATCCTCCCGACCGCTCCTTGTCGCCAGTCTCAAAATCGCCACTTCCGAACCGCTTGAACCAATCTTCAGACGTTGTTTTTCATGGTATATGTTCGCCGTAGGCCTCCTCAAGTAACCGACGTGCTTCAGCTGCTGTTTTTTTTAGGTTGAAGCAGAAAAGCAATGCTTCCCGCAAATACTGTTTATTTGGCACAAACTTTGACATTTTCGAGGTTAGAAAAAATTTCACAACAGATATCCAAGCTATAAAGACACCCAATTTCAGACCTGTATGCCGACTACATGTGTCGCTAGCGCCATCCATGTGCGAAACCCGAGAACTTAGTTGCGCACCTAGTACACATCAATAACATGTTAACATTTAATGCAGTTCAAGTCTCAAGAAAAAAAGTTCATGTGTGAGTGGATATGTTCATACATGTTTCAGATATCGTCATATATGTATCAGATATATTTATATCTGACATTTTACAGTATCACATATGATTAGGTCTCATCATATTCCACATCACATATGCATATAGAAGATCATATCTGATCAAATACAGTATACGGCCTGACCATATATGTACTCATATCTGCTTATATCTGGCTAAGTACCAAGGCAAGTTGGTACCGTAAATTCGTATCTGAACATACGTGATGTGATGTGTGAACGTATCTGTTCGTATAAGATCATATCCGATCAAATACGGTACCAGACTCCGCTATATAGATCTCATATATGTTTTTATCTGGTCAGGTACCAAGGCGAGTTGGCAGCGTGAAACCCTATCTGAACATATATGATGTGATATATGAGCAGGTACGTTCATATAAAATTTTATCCCATCAGGTACGATACCAAACCTGGAAAATATACGAAGTCTTATACACTCATACCTTGTCGTATATGCAGTTCAGTTGTTCACACATGCAAAAATCTGAATCCATGAAACGATATATGAGGATATGAGACGATATCCGATCAGATATGGCACCTCACCTGACTGTATTATATGTGATCATGTGAGTTACTATAATATTATTAATTATTAACACGTCAAGTGATGACGTGTTAATAACCCTGCTCTGTATACGTAAACATTTTAATATCTTCATGACTGCACTAACAAGATTTGATCTGTCTCAGCAGGGTAAGATTTGCTCTGATATAGTCGGAGTCACACCTGGTCTGATGGTTCAGATAAACTATGATTCTATCATATGGGCAGGTCTATTGTTCATAGATGTCCAGGTCTACTGGGATCCACGGTATTTTATTCTTATACGGACAGACAGATCTGGTCCAATAAGACTAGATTTGCCTGACATGATCAGATCTGGCCCAATAAAATTAGATCTACTCGACATGATCAGATCTGGCCCAATAAAATCAGATCTGGTCCAACAAGATCAGATCTTGCCTGGGGATTGGATCTGGTCAGACCTGCTGCGATATGGACGGGTCTGCTCTCAACATTATCAAAATGGCTCTGATATGATGATACATGCTCAGATATAAGCATACATGATCTGTCATGACACTACATGAACAGATATTGCCAATTTTCTTGTCTGATCATATCTGATTCTACACATATGATTCCGATATACTCAGGTATGATTTTTTTTTCCCGGGGTGTTCAAAAATACACATCAAATGTGTTTGAATTTGCTCCCACACACATAACTGCGTTGTTTTAAGTTATCTATGGCATTTACATGTGTCAACTCCTTAAATTACACACCTTACGTGTAACGAATAACACCCTTGGATTTGCAGTGTTTCCCCAATTTTTGATCGCGGTCGATTTAGGCAAGTTCACCCTATACTTACACGCGTCTACGCGGAGTTACACACGCGTATGACGAGATACTTACCCCGTCATAAAGTTCTGTAAGCTTGGACGATCGGATACGCCACGTTGGATCGAATCGTCGGGCGCGTGTATCATCGAATGCGCGTCCTCGTCTATCGTCCCGGGAGCGCCGCGAAACGAATATAAAAAGGGGCCTTCGGTACTCAAAGTTACCGTTGGTACTTGCGGGCTATACAACCGCCGCATGTTTGCCATACGAGCGATTTATAACGAGGCTCGCGCTGATCTCTCCGTTTCTTTTTTTACACGGCCGGGATGAGGGGGTAGTTTCGGATTCAGACGCTCCACCACACGCGGATACGCGCCCGCGGCTACTTATTTCGCGTATCAGGTCGTGCTGCGTAAAATTTCTAGACGCAGGGGTGGCACGATGCTTTTCTGTAGGAAAAATGGCGAAAAGAGGTAGCGCGGGAAAGATGGAGCTTAAGGCCGCTCGGGGGTGAGAGTCGGAGCTCGGAAAAGTCACTGTGTATCTTTTGTGATATACACAGGCTAAAGCGAGAGACGAATAAGCCGCGGCCAACACCTCAAGGCACAAAAACGGCCGGGCAATATAAAAACGTGAAATATAAATCGCACTGGGGGTATTTTCTTATCGCTGGCACTTCTCTCTCTCTCTCTCTCTCTCTCTCTCTCCCGCTCTTTCCCTGTTTCGTGATGTCTATTCTCTTGGCCATATATGTTAAAACGAATAAAATCGCAGCGGTAAGTTGCGCCGAGGGATCACCGGGGTGAGGATGCTACACAGGATCGCGACACTCTGGTGGAACGTCGCGTATAGCCGGAGCCAACCCCTATCCGTACGCATATGTACAGATATATGCATATATAGCCTGGGGCTACTGAACAATCGGTCCGCGGTTCTTGCACTGGTCTAGCTTTATTCGTATCAGCACTTCTCTCTCTCTCTCTCTCTCTCTCTCTCTCTCTCTCTCTCTCTTTTATGTTTTTATTCTTGTCATTATTATTATTATTATTATGTTTTATTTGCCATCTTGTCGCATCTTATATTATTTATTATTGTTTTTATATCGAATATTTATTTCGTTAATTTCTGGCTATGTTGGTTTATATCGAATCCTTATTTCTTGGATTTTAATTACTTTTTCTTTATTTTGTATCTTGATTTCTATAATTACTGTTTGATTTTGTTTTATATCGAATACTTATTCCTTGAATTTCTGTTCACTTTTATTTTATATCGAATCCTGATTTTTCAAATTCCTATTTAATTTTGGTTTACCCGGGAAAAAAAGTTCATATCTGAATATATCTGAATCATATCTGTAGAATCAGATATGATCAGACAAGAAAATTGGCAATATCTGTTCATGTAGCGTCATGACAGATCGTGTATGCTTATATCTGAATACGTATGATCATATCAGAGCCATTTTGATAATTTTGAGAGCAGACCCGTCTATATCGCAGCAGGTCTGACCAGATCCAATCCCCAGGCAAGATCTGATCTTGTTGGACCAGACCTGATTTTATTGGGCCAGATCTGATCATGTCAGGTAGATCTGATTTTATTGGGCCAGATCTGATCATGTCAGGCAAATCTAATCTTATTGGACCAGATCTGTCTGTCCATATAAGAATAAAATACCTATATAACCTATATAGGTTATATAGGTAATAAGGTACCTATTTTATATAGGTAATAAGGTACCTATATAAAATACCATAGATCCCAGTAGACCTGGACATCTATGAACAATAGACCTGCCCATATGATAGAATCATAGTTTATCTGAACCATCAGACCAGGTATGACTCCGCCTATATCAGAGCAAATCTTATCCTGTTGAGACAGATCAAATCTTGTTAGTGCAGTCATGAAGATATTAAAATGTTTACACGTATAGAGCGGGGTTATTAACGCGTCATCGCTTGACGTGTTCATAATTAATAATATTATAGTAACTCACATGATCACATATAATACAGTCAGGTGAGGTGCCATATCTGATCGGATATCATCTCATATCCTCATATATCGTTTCATATATTCAGATGTTTTCATGTGTGAACAACTGAACTGCATAAACGACACGGTATGGGTATATAAGACTTCGTATATTTTCCAGGTTTGGTATCGTATCTGATGGGATAAAATTTTATATGAACGTGCCTGCTCATATATCACATCATATATGTTCAGATATGGTTTCACGCTGCTAACTCGCCTTGGTACCTGACCAGATAAAAACATATATTAGATCTATATAGCGGAGTCTGGTACCGTATTTGATCGGATATGATCTTATACGAACGGATACGTTCACATATCACATCATGTATGTTCAGATACGAATTTACGGTACCAACTCGCCTTGATACTTAGCCAGATATAAAAAGATATGAGTTCATGTATGGTCAGGCCAGATACTGTATTTGATCAGATATGATCTTCTAAATGCATGTGATGTGGAATATGATCAGACCTAATCATGTATGATACTGTAAATTGTCAGATATAAATATACGTGATGCATGTATGACAATATCTGAAACATATATGACAATATCTGAAACAAATATGAACATATCCAGTCAGACATGAACTTTTTTTCCCGGGTATTTCGAATTCTTATGTGTTGAACTTTTGTTCCATTTTGTTTTATGTTCAATCCTTATTTCTTTAATTTTTGGTTACTTTTGTTTCATATCGAATCCTTATTTCCTTACGGAGCCAGTTCACTTTGGAGCCACGAAAAAAATTCTATTTTTGCGATTTTTTTTTGAGGATTTCATAAAAGATATGAATATAAATATTGTTGGGCTTGATAAATAGTCTTGAAATACATTTTTTTAAATTAATTCATTTTTATTCATTTTGAAGTACAAAAACTATAGTTTAACGTAACGCCTCAATCAAAATTAGGTGGGCTAGGTAGCTCCATCACAACTCGGCAACGGCTTGTCTGAAACAAAACAAAATCAAAGCCCATTGATTCAGTATGACACCAGCTACAAAATGACCCTTGGATATAAAGTTTTGTCAAAAAATAAAAAAATGGCAGACGAAAAACGAAAACGTTTTAAAAAACGCGTTTTTTCGCAGTTTTTCGCAAAAAAAAGAGTAAATATAAAAATTTTAAAACCATCGAGGGTCATCTTGTTGCGAATCATGTTTACAATATGTGGTTCAAATTTCAAGAGAATCGGTTTATTAGTTTTAGAGATACAATGGTGCTAAATTTTGAAAACGTTGTTTCGAGAAAAACGCGTTTGAAGTTTACACTATGAAAAACTCTTACCTAAACTGAATCGGCAATTCCTGCACCGTACAAAATCCCTTCTGATTGCTCATCATCGTCGATTTTTTCAAGTCGTGCTTGCGTTCGATTTTTTGAAATTTTCAAAGTAAACTGGCCCCTTAATTTCTATTTATTTTAGTTTGACATCGAATACTTATTTCTGTAATTTACGTTCATGTCCTGTTACTTGTATAATCCTTATTGTTTAAATTTCTGTTTTTTTTAGTTCCATATGAAAATATCATTCCTTTGAATTCTTCCTGATACTTTTGCCATATTTCATCCTTAACTTTTTATTTGCCGGAGCATTTTACCACGTTATAACAACTATTATCAATCAATCAATCAATTTCTCTCTCCCTCCCTCCCTCGCTCTGTCCCTCTGTCTCTTCTTCTCCCTGTCTCATGTTAGCTTCGTTCTCAAAAGCTCCGTCTCCCTTTTTTTCAGACCCAACACTAAAGCGCTTCGTAATGGCAAATCGGGAGGAAACCTCAACAAAATCTTGAAAAAATCAACAATCATTATAATAATCTTCGACCAATATTCAATATTAATCAATTCGTTCATTAACGTTCAATGACAACGAAAAGCCAAATTTGAAGCCCGAATCTCCATTTTCATATTTATTTCTTATGAATAATTGCGTGTACGTGTGCCGGGATTAATGCACGTGTGTAGTTATTCGTACGATGTCGTTACCCGTGCCGAAAATTGCGTAGACAAAAATATGTAACCATAGACTGTTCTGCTCTCGCTCCTCGTACCCTCCTCCTTTCGTTCGCGTTCTCGTCCGCCCACCGAGCAAATTTGTATTGTCTGTATATGTACGATTGTCTCCGGTTTTCCGCGTTTGCCGGAAATGCCTGCCTTTCATTTCCCAGGGACCGTAACGACTCTCCGCTCCGCGCACAGCCACCACTCTTATGTACCGTCGAGTCCGCGGAGTATTGCCTGCAGCCTCAACGTTTGAATTGCATTACGTATTATTGCTTATTGTTCAGTACTCAGGAAAGTGCTGTGTGTGTGTGTGTGTGTGTGTGAGTATTGCCAGCGGTAACTCGTTTTCGTTTACGTTACCGCGCGATCTCGCCAACAATTGTACCCTTTGTGCAGCATTCCCTTCAACCAGAGTTTCACAAAAACATGTCCTCCCGCCGCAAATTACGAAAGCGGGGGCGGGTGGCTGTGCAGAAAAAATTGCTGAATTTATCGGTGAACCTTCCTCAGTGCTATTCCGTAAATTATAATTCTAAATACAGTAAATATAGTTTAAATAAAAATATGACGAGTTTTATCATATTTTTGGACCCTGTCGGGTAAAATGTAGTGGAAAAAAAAATGGTTCCATTTTGGTTATATTTTTGGAGCCTGTCCGATGGGAAACTTCAACTTTTACACCATTTTATGGGTTTGTTCGATGGGATATTTTTTGCCGATCACTAATATCACGCAGTTTTCGTCGAAAGCTCAAAGTTGGGCCTGCTAAACGCGAGAAACGCGTTTCCATATACTTTTGACGGATTTTAATGGAGGTCAAGCGTTTCTGAAGAAATTAATGGTGAGTTTGGATTTAAAGGATACAAATACGTCAGTAGGGACTTGGAAGAAAGAATATTTAAAATATTTAAAAATCGCATCTCGGCCGAAAAAAAGTATCTTCATTCAATCGCCGCTATTTTTTTTTTTTTTCATTTTCGATTTGAATTTTCGCTTTGCGCGCATTCTCTTTGTAATCGTTTTCCCTAGAAAATGCCGTTTTATTCGACGAGCTGCGATTATTTTTCAAATTTTGGCAGAATTTCAAAGATGGACTATCGATTTTCGCGCGTTTTTCCATTTGGCTCATTTTTGGCAATTTTTAAGTCCATTTTTCGGGAAAACTATTTGAGATACCGAGATTAATCCAGCGGCACTCTCAAAATCTAAAATTTTTTTGAATTTCAAAAACCCTCCAATGAGTTCATTCCACTCAAATAGGACCAACGCTACGGCCGTTTGAAGTTTCGGGATATTGGTAATCCAGAAAAAGTGGCTAAAGCGGTCAAAAACATTTTTTCGACCTTTACTATATTTTGGGACCATATCCGATGGGAAATTTTCCGCGGATTACGAACATAGACTTTTTCCTCAAATTTAAAAATTACGAAGGGCAAACAATCGTTTTCACTGAAATCGGTGGACTGTTTAAAATAGGTGAAGCTGCAAAATCAGCCGTTGACATCCTTCACTCTAAGGGATGCACGGTGCATCGAATGTTTGGGGAAATGGGTAAAAAATCATAACTCTTTTTAACTGCGGTAAACATTTGTATTTCTTATTAAAACTATATTAGCTATCTCTAATCTTATAAAACGCTGTCCCACTGATCCCTAATCTAGTCAGATTTTGAAGATTCTTCGTCACTAGACAATTCGATGTCTAGCAAGGAACATCACTTTGGTGTCCTCCTCCGATTTTGTTGAAGCTTTTTTTTTTTAAGAGTATCAAAAACTACGAGATACGTATTTTTTTGATCGGTGGAAAAACCGTTTTAAAGGGTGAAACGCACCCTCAAAAATGGGGATGTTTTTCCATTTTCGTCGATAAACTTGGTTTTAGGATTTTTGTCTCAGGCTCGATGCACTCTGGGATGGTGCAAATCGTTTTTCCACGCATGAAAAAAAATTCATATCAATAGTTTTCAACGTTCTACCATATGCTAACACGAGATTCAACAAAATCAAAGGCGGACACAGTAACGTTCCTTGTCAGCCCCCATCCGAGTGCTGAGCCTGACCTGCTCGAGATGGGAAATCACCGAAGCCGGACACCAACCGCGTATCCACTACTGTAAATTATTCCCTTGCATAATTATTATTCTCCAATGAAATCGCTGCCGATGAGACGAGGTGAAAATGAGACCATAAAGGTCTTTTCTTACGTGACATCAGGCAGGTCATCACTTTCTCACACGGCGCGCACCGCCACCCTCGAGCTACAGAGCAACGGTGGCCGACTCTTCGAAAGCACTTCCAGTACTATTTGATAAACGAGCTTGAAATGTGTGACGTCTGCGACGGAGTCCGTTTATGCGAACGTAATCAAAATTATTGATATCCCGCTCGCCTCACGGACTTGTACAGCTGACACGTACATTCCGCATATTGTATATCAGCGAATATCCCTGGGGAATGTTGTAAGGCGCGTGTGTGTGTGTGTGTGTGTGTGTGTGTGTGTGTGTGGGTGCGTGCGTATGGCAGATGGCAACACTCTACACGGCAAACGAGAATGACGGCCTACACTTTTCTCTCGTTGGGTAATCGGGGCACGATATTCCACCCCCTTTCAACCCCTCTACCTCTCTCTCTCTCTCTCTCTCTCTCTCTCTCTCTCTCTCTCTCTGTCACTCTCGCAACGCTCCCGTCGACGAATCACCGGTAATAAAATAGCTGAGGCAGCTCTCGCGTAATTTTCTCGTGAATTATTTTTTACTCTGCTCCATATATATATTTTTTTTCCATCCACTTCGTCACTCCTGCTTTTTTCTTTCCTTTAGCTGGCAATCTTCGAAGATCTTAACGAGTTCGTTCGTTTCATTTCTTTTCTCTTGTCCTTCCAGACTGAATGCGTATAATATATATATGGTGAATGTTGTACATGCAGAAAACGATTTCGTTCCTGAGTACATTGAGAACACTCAAAGTGAGAATCATCATGTTGATTGCCTCAAACTTTTGACCACCCTTGATATTTCGCCTTCGAGGGGGCCGGGTTGAAATTCCGAACATTCAATGATCAGAATGCTCAAAACTCCGAAAATATACTACCCCGACAGATGAAAATTCCGAAAGAATTTTACCCGAAAGACCAAAACTCCGAAAATCTGAACAACGTCAAAATAATTTGGCTATGGAAGTTTTAAAAGGTTCAAAATGTTCAATAAATCGACGAATTATTTAAAGAATTTTTTTTTTATTAAGAAAGGATTGTACGTTAATTTTGAAATTTGTTTAGACAATGTTGTACGTTCTACATAATTTACAGTCAACTGTGTAGACTTTCGCTGACACAATCTTGACGAACCTTGTAATTTCGGAACATTAAAATTAGGAATGTAAACCGTCGGCGCATTCGAAGTTTGGAATTTCAACCCGGCCTTCATGTCAAGATCATGCCAGCGAAAGTCTACACAGTTGACTGTAAATGATGTAGAACGAATAACATTGTCTAGACAAATTTCAAAATTGACGCAACATCACTTCTTAATACAAAAAATTTCTTGAAATAATTCGTCGATTTATTGAAAATTTGGAAACTTTTAAAACTTCCATAGCCGAATTATTTTGACGGTGTTAAGATTTTCAAAGGTTCGGTCTTTCGTGTAAAATTCTTTCGGAGTTTTGATCTTTCTGGGTACTATTCTTTCGGAATATTGAGCGTTCTGACAATTCAAAGTTCCGAATTTCAACCCGGCCCCATTTCGAATTTCGGAACATTGAAACTCGGGATTTTTAACCGTCGGAGCATTGAAAGTTCGGAATTTTAACCCGGTCCCCCTTCGAGATATTGAAAAAAACTTGGATTTGTCTTCAAATTTTGAATATCAGGTGAATCGCGATGAGGTGTGAGAAAAATTCCTCGAGTTCACCGTATTAGTACAGTCGTGCTGTCGCTGAAAAAAACCCGGAATCGGAGAAAATTAGAAGAAGGCTAGTTTTTTGACAGGTGATTTTGTAGGTGCCGCGGGTGCTAAATCCAAGTTTGCCTAAAAATCGGGGTGTAGGGTTCTTTTTTAGGGGATGAAAGGAGATGGGGGTGGATTAATGCCAAACTACAACCCCTACGAGGTCGGCGCCGTGAGACAAAATGTTCAGAAAAATCCGGGCTTTAGTTTTGTCCAGAGCGCCGACGTCGTGGAAGTTCATTTTGAGGGTGAAAAAGTGGGGTGCAATTTTGAAAAATCGGTTTTAATTGAATAACTCTTTAGAAAAAAATCGTACGTTTTTGGTTCAAATGGGAACGTTGTAGCCCTTGAAAAGACGCGTCGATCGAGTATTCGATTATCACTCTCCGATCACATCTTCACCCCCAAAAAATGGTTGAAAAACAAAAAAAAAATAGTTTATTTCATAACTCAAAAACAATCGGTTTTTCGAGTATGGTTTAAATGTACGAAATGTAGAGAATAATTTTCTCCATATTTTCGTTGCTATGGACCACCCTTGAATTTTGATTTTCCAACCCCTCTCGGGGGTTGAACGTTCAAAATGAAATTCTGGGAAAACGATTGACGGCACGAATTTGCCGCCGTGGAAGAATTTGTAGCTTGAACCCTCAGCTACATTTTTGTCCACAGCGCCAAACTCGTATCCCTTTAGTTTCGGTCAATAGTTTTCCCAGAATTTCATTTTTAATTTTCAACCCCTGAGAGGGGTTCAAAAGCAAAATTCAAAAGTTGTGCATAGGAACGAAAATATAGAGAAAATTATTCTCTACATTTCGTACCTTTCATCCATCCTCGAAAAATCGATTGTTTTTGAGTTATTCAATAAACAATTTTTTTGATAATTCTTCAACAATTCTTTTGGGGGTGAAGATATTATTGGAGAGGGTTGATCGAATACTCGATCGACGCGTCTTTTTCAGGGCTACAACGTTTCTATTTGAACAAAAATTGTATGAATTTGTCCTAAAGAGTTATCGAACAAAAAATGATTTTTCAAAATTTCACCCCAATTCTTCACCCCCAAAATGAACTTCCATGACTTCGGCGCTATGGACAAAAATAAAACCCGGATTTTTCCGAATATTTTGTCTCCCGGCGCCGACCTCGTGGGGGTTGTAGTTTGGCATTAATCCACCCCATCCCCTTAAAAAAAACCCTACCCCCCCGATTTTCCGGCAAATTTGGTTTTAGCACCCGTGGCACCTACAAAATCACCTGTCAAAAAACTAGCCTTCTTCTAATTTTTTCCGATTCCAATATACAGCACGACTGTACTATAAGTGAACTACACATCGTTGGAAATAATTGTGCCAAGAATCTCGTGGACGTAGGTGTGTGTGTATGATTTTTTTTCTTCTATGCGAGCGGCGGTCAATACAGGGAGTAGGAAAAAAAGAGCGTGGATTGAGAAAAAGCTTATGCGAGTGTATATATGTAAGTGGTGGGAAAGAAGATGAGTCTTTCCAGAGCTTTCGTTGCCGGGCAATGGAAGTTTCGTGAATGGTACGATTTCAGTGGCCGTCTGTTCAGAGAGAGAGAGAGAGAAAGAGGATTTTGATAGCAAAGTCAAAGTGGAGAAGGGGAATGGATATAGGTGGGAGGACCTGTATATATACACTGTCACACACACACACACACACACACACACACACACACACACACACACACACACACACACACACACACACACACACACACACACACACACACACACACACACACACACACACACACACACACACACACACACACACACACACACACACACACACACACACACACACACACACACACACACACACACACACACACACACACACACACACACACACACACACACACACACACACACACACACACACACACACACACACACACACACACACACACACACACACACACACACACACACACACACACACACACACACACACACACACACACACACACACACACACACACACACACACACACACACACACACACACACACACACACACACACACACACACACACACACACACACACACACACACACACACACACACACACACACACACACACACACACACACACACACACACACACACACACACACACACACACACACACACACACACACACACACACACACACATGTATATATATATATATATATATATATATATATATATATATATATATATATATATGTATGTATGTATATATGTATATATGTATATATGTATATATGTATATATGTATATATATGTATGTATGTATGTATGTATATATGTAGGTATATATATATGGCAGTGGGAGTAAACGACGGTGGCAATTCGCTCTGGTCGAGAGGAAGCGGTAACGTCGAAAGTAGCGGAAAAGCATATCAGAAGCGAAGAAAACTGGCGAAAGCGTTATATACAGAAGACGAGGTGTAGCCGAATAAGCCACGGGGACGCGGAGAAAAGGAAATTGGATGATATTTCCCGCAACGATCAAATCTTATTGCCAATTGAAAGAGGAAAGTTCGCGGTACATTTGCCCGGAGAAATCACCGCGCGTGGTCGTCGCGCGCGCTCTATGCGAAGAGGTGAGCCGGCGAAAATGGCACTCTCGCGATCTACCATGAGAGAACTACCCCTCCGTCTCTTTCGAACACGTCGCCAACCCCTTACCCTTTAAGAAGAAACGAGAGAACCATCAGAATTTCCTCCCCTCCCAATTCGATAACGAGTCTTTTCTTCTCGAGAGCTTTGTCTACGTTATACATAGCTGGCGAAGCCTCAGAGTCGTCCTTCATTGGGTAACGGCGCAGAGGAGGCACACGCGATCTTGAAATTCGCGAAACATAAAATTGGTAATAAATAAGGGAGGGGGGGTTGAAATTCTCGTTAATGCTTTTTTGTACTATTTGAATTTTGCGATGACTTTCTTGCTTACTCTATATTTCTGTCTCTTATAATAGTAATATCGAAATTCAGTGGTGATTGAATTTTCCGGGATTTTTCTAGCGTGGAATATCTGATCTTTTTTTCTTAAGATCTTGTCTTCATAAGATTTTATCTTCAGTCGTTTCGGCAAGAAAATTATTCATATATATATATATATATATATATATATATATATATATATATATATATATCGATAATTTTCTTGAAGAAGACCCCTTAAAGCGTTAATATTAGGCTTTAGTTTTCAGTACGTCTCATTTTGCCGAAGTGTAAAGAAAATCGTTTATTTGAACTCCAACTATGTCGATATATATATATATATATACCAGGTGTGTAAGTATGAAACCGGAATTTGCCCATAGGTGGCGCTAGATGTCGATGCAGTTACCGACACATCACGTCAGCGGTGTCTTGTTATTGTATTGATATCCGACAAAGATTTCCAACTCACAATAACACGAGTTTCATTCAGTAGCATTAGTTTATTAGAGATAAACATGTCGAGTTTTGTGCCAACAAATTACGATTTACCGACAGCACTACTTTTCTGTTTTCCTCTGAAGAAAACCGCAGCCGAATCGCATCGAATGCTTGTGGAGGCGTTTGGTGAGCATGCTCTCGGCAAAACACAGTGTTTCGAGTGGTTCAAACGGTTCAAAAGTGGCGATTTTGACGTGAGGAACGAAGAACGTGGAAAACCACCGAAAAAGTTTGAAGACGCTGACCTGCAAGCCTTGTTGGACGAAGACGACGCTCAAACACAACAACAACTGGCGGATGTACCTACGGTAATGATATGATACTTTGTATCATATCATTACAATAAACGTGTTTTTTCTGTACAAAAATTCCGGTTTCATACTTACACACCTGGTATATACATATATATATATATATATATATATATATATATATATATATATATATATATATATATTTATATTTATATTTATATTTATATTTATATATTTATATATTTATATCTATCGATCGACATATTTCGAGTTAAAATAAACGTTTTTCTTTACACTTGGGCAAAATGAGATGTACTGAAAACTAAAGCCTAATGTTAACGCTTTAAGGGGTCTTCTCACTTGAGACGCTAAAAAAGGCTATTTCATGATTTTTTAAAGATAGGTTTATATTATAGATATTGATACAGAAGTTGTTACACTTAAGAAATACAGTTTCGAAGTACATTAATCAATTGTTTTTATGTATTTATGTAACCCAAACAAACTTTAAACGCGTTTTTCTCGAAACTACTGAAAGGATTTTTTTAAATTTTCATAGTTACAATTTTTTTGTTGCCAAAGACAGTGGGAAAACCCGTTTTTTTGTTTTTTTTTTCGAAAAATGTCCGCCATTTTATTATTTTTGCATATATCAAAAATCGTATAATATGCAATATAGCCATTGCCATACTGAATCTAGAGCCGTTTTTTTTTTTTTGTTTCGGATGATCCATTTCCGAGATTTTATCAACAGCGCAGACCTACCATTTTTTTGGACATTTTTTTAATTACCATTTTCGCCTATAAACAGTTACTTAAATGAAGAATTTAAAAAATATATATATTCCGAAAGTGTATTTATTAAGAGTGACACCTTTTATATCAATATCTTTAACATAAACCTATAAAAAAAACATGTAAATAGCCTTTTTTAGCGTCTAAAGTGAGAAGACCCCTTAACATGAAGGTTATGGTCCGATGCGATTTAATACTAGTAACGCCCTGTTTTGTAAACCCTTTAAAACTTACTTGTACCCCTTATATATATATATATATATATATATATATATATATATATATATATATATATATGCAAGAAGCATATGCAAACGCAAAAAGAACTTGTGGAATTTTTGGGAGCTGCTCAACGAGCAATTTACCATTTTTGCACAATAAAGCCCCAATTTTCACAAAAAAATGCTTTCAAACTTGTACCCGCAAAATATATATATATATATATATATATATATATATATATATATATATATATATAGGTATATATTTCGATATTTGTCGATAAGATCTTTTTTTCATACATTTTTCTTAACATTTAAGGTTAAAAATAACACTTTTCTCGATAAAACAAATAACCAAGAGTCTTTTTTTAACCTGGATCAAATAAATTATCATTTGTAGAAATGGCATGCGAAAAACCAAAAGCAGATGATCTGACCTATCTGATCTGACCATCTGACCTATCGACAGTTGCAGGATTATCCATTCATAACAGGACACCCTGTATATGCCGTCTAGTAATTTTTCTTTCATAATCATCCATCCCTGAAGATTTCGGGCACCGACACGGACCGCATCACACGAATCGTCCATTTTCATCAAGTAATCCAAGTTCCCTCGAACTGTCCACGCGCTTCTCGTTGCTTTTTCTCCCCCGAGGGTATATCTATAGGTGTCTGGCTTATATCCATAATTTCCGATATAGAGGGATCGGAAAGAGACGCACAGGGGATGGAAATAATGTGCGCCAAGTTTAGCAGAGAAGCGTGTGTGGGTGTTACGCTATACAGCGTAAAGAAGATCACGTAGAGGGTCGTCCGATCCGTGCAGGGAGGTAATGAGTCCGAGAGAGCGTCAGCGGCATCTAATGTCAGGAATTATAGCATATTGCCAATAAAATCCTATGGTCCCTCGTGTGGCCAAAGATCCACATGTATACGAAGCAATTAATGGGCCTGTGGGGGTGGGGGAGGAACGGCGATCAAGGGGCAGTGGGAATCGGCCCTTCTGCAAACAACCCCAAAGAAAATTGACGCGGAAGGATCTTTTATCTGGTTCGTCGAAAATATCGAAGCCCACTTTTTCGTCGAAATATATTATTGAGACATACAAAGAGAAAAAAAATACTTCTATTTTATTTTTGTATTCATTTTTTCTTTGGTTCCATTGGGAGTGAAAAAAAAATAATTTTTTTGAAAAATCGTTGCTATACGGCTGTGATGTGTCCCATTATTTAAATAAATATTCGAGCTTTTAGTGAGCTGGTAAAAATAAATTAGAATGGCCCATGAGCCAAACATACATAATATTTGATCTTCTTTTGAACATTAATCTAATATATTTTAAGATTATAAGTAATATTTTATAAGCAACATTTTTTGAAGTGCAGAATCACAATAATTTGTAGACATTTTGTTACTCGTGTTTGTTTTTTGGAACAATTCCTGGGGGAGATACCTTTAGGCGAGGAAAAATTGCTGATTTTCATGATTATTTTTTTGAAGGAAAGATTTCCTCACCATTTTTGAGACTTGGGGTATGTTTTATTACTACTTTTTGCATATCATATGGTATATATATATATATATATATATACTATGGCAACAGGGGTCACTTGCAAAAAAAAATGTCGTGGCTTAAGGGGGGAGATACCTTTTGGCGAGGATAAAAAATTGCTAATTTTTATGATTTTTGTCTAAGGGAAGATATATAAAATATAGTAATAAAATATACTAATATATATGTATATTAATATACATATCATATATATTAGTATATTTTATTACTATATTTTATGTATTTTCCCTTAGAAAAAAATCATAAAAATCAGCAAATTTTTTTCTCGCCAAAAGGTATTTCCCCCCTTAAGCCACGAACTTTTTTTTTGCAAGTGACCCCTGTTGCCCGTCACTTCTGGTTGCTCACGGTGCGATAATAGCCACGCTCACTGCGTATTCGATGTTTTTGCGGGGAGGGGTTGTTTGCATTAGGGCAGAGGGGACCGTCCTAATGTTGGCTTATATCGCAAGTAACGTCGGAAAAACCACGTCTCGTCGTCACGATCTCATTTCCCGCGCTTAAACCAACGCCGTTATTGGCTGTCGATAATTCTCTTTCGCTTCATCCCTCGATCTATCGCAATCTGATTTACGCTCCTAAGAGCGTCGGGGCAATAATAACTGGGTTCGTCCCCTCGGTCTACGAGTAAATGTTGTTTGGCGGGTCAACATGTTTGCTCGAATGAGAAACAATATAGACACGATATTCAAATTGATCATTGCTCCCGATCGAGTCATTAAGGTTGTCATCATTCTTCGTCATTTTTAAACGGCGGGGGGAGAAACGAAGTTCCTAGGCTGTTGTATGCATTGTGTGATGTCACGATTTTCAACTTGTTGTAACAAAAGATTAATTATCTATACGAATGAATATCTCGAAAATTTTCAAGTCTACGGCAGATAATCGTAATGATTATTTATATGTATGGTAACCCTTCACGGTCACAGGTTCTGGCTATAACGCGAAGGTCACCGGGGGTCACAATGACCCCAGCCATGTTTCAGACGATTGCCGCGTTGAGCGTACAGTTCCGAATGACTCATAAATATTCTGGATATTAGTTTGAACATTCTAGAATGTGACATTCTCGGTATTATATTTTAATCAAATTTTAAAATGGGAAATCAGCAATTACGCGTAAAAAAGCCCTTTTGTACTGAAAAAAAATCATGATTTGCAATTTTCGATTTTTTTTTTCATTGAATTTTAGGGTGACTTTTGAGATATGATAGATTAAAGTATCATCACACTGTAAAATTTTCAAAAAGTCCTTTTTTTCATTATCCGATGTATAGACGGTTATAAACATGGACCTTGCATCGCCGATCAATCGTAAGAAGACAATTAATGTGAAAATTCCGCACTCGAAACTTCAAACGCGTTTTTCTCGAAATATCGTTTTTCAAAACGATGTACACTCTCAAAGGATAATTTTCCAAGCTATCCGTCTCAAATTTTGACACAACATTCTCCACGCCAGTCCATGTCTTGCTATCGAAGCTTGTTTTTAAATCTTCATATTTTTCAACCAAAAACTGTCGAAAGAATTCGCTAAATTTGAATTTCATTTTAAAAAAACCTCCACAACAAAATACCGGCTTTCATACTGATTGACAATCTTTTTACATATTTTGTTCCAGATCATATTTGCGACCGCAATCGAGTTCACCGTGAGGACTCCTTTCGGTTCAAAGACATTTTCAACCGTTAAAAAAAATGTAAAAGGAATAAAAATAAACGTTTAAAAAATTATTTTCTGTTCTTCATGAGTGCTTTGATATGATATAAAAAAAAAAACTCATAGTGATTAGCGTATTCTAATAATTTAAAAAACCCCGAAGATCGGCTGTTTTTTGACCCGTTGCACCATGATGATTCGTTAAGGAAAAAATTGCTCCGCCGACCCTAGTCTGTACTCACAAAGAGTGTACGAAAGCACCGTTAGAAGGCAGGCCTCGGTTAGAAGGCCGCCCTTGGCCGCCAACAACTTATAATAGTAATTTTGGCCAAGTTTCGCTTGGGGTCATTTTGACCCCAGGTTACCACGGAGGGGGTTAATTCGAAGGAGTTAGAATTATCGGAAAATTAATTTGAAATTTTCAAAAATCCTATTAAAATAGACACGATCTTTGGCGACGTCGCACGGTTTTCTCGTAACTCGAGGCTTTTAGGTTGACTGCAGTGACGGTCACTGGTCACAGCTGTGTTACACGCGTTTTCTAAAACGAGGCAACAAATGATATAGAAACAAAAAAACTGGTTGCACTTTCTGAAAAACTTTCGTAAACTGGTTGCATATTTTTCATATATTCTCATTAATGATTTCGGTAATTTGTCTTTTTTTTTTGCAATATTGTTGTGTATACTATCCTGTCACTTTTTCACATATGCGGAAGCTATACGCGAGAGACTGAAATGATAACGACCTTGCCCCATATATCCAATGCGATCGAGCGGAGATTAACGTAGACATTGAAATTTAACATTTAAGGGGTTCGGCCACTCTAGAAGCCGAAAAAATAGGCTTTATGGGGATTTTTTTTCAGAAAAAACTACAAAATAAATCGAGATTACAAAAAAGGGTGTTTATCATACATATCAGTGACTGTATACAATATTTTCTTTAAGCGATTAATTTCAAAATGGCGTCTGTGCAGCGTTTTTCTCAAAACTGCGTTTTTTAAGTTGGCCGAAAACATAATTCAGACAATTTTCAACCGATTCACTTGTAATGTTGAATATATCTTGAAAAATACATTGTCTATGAAAGTACGTAGGATTTTTTTTATAATGCATAGTTCATTCGTTATTAACAATTATCTGACGATTTGTTAGGCAAATTTTTCACTTTCCAAAAATTTCGTCAGCTAAATGTTAATAAAAAATGAACTATGCAATATTTTTTTTAAATCCTACGTACTTCCATAGATAATGTATTTTTCAAGATATATTCAACATTTCAAGTGAATCGGTTGAAAATTGTGTGAGTTATATTTCCAGCCAACTTAAAAAATGCAGTTTTCAGATACACGCTGCACAGCCGCCATTTTGAAATTAATCGCTTAAAAAAAATATTGTATACAGTGACTGATATGTATGATAAACACACTTTTTTGCAATCTCGATTTATTTTGTAGGTTTTCTGAAAAAAACATTCCCAAAAAGCATCTATTTTTTCGGCCTTTAGAGTGACCTAAGACCTTAATAAACGAGTGCGGAAATCTCCATTCTCATTTTGCCAGTATATTCAGGAAATATACCACAGCGACTAGTAACATTTTTATCAAAATCTATTCACCCCAATATTTTTAAGCAACAACCTCAAACGAAGGCAATTTTTTATTCAACGGAAAACACTTCGGCCATACGACGAATTCGCAAATAAACGAGAATGAACAACGAAAAATATAGTGACAGTTAAGCAACGGGATGCACGTTGATCACGAAATAAACTGTCAAACGGTCAATTATAGTTTGGGGGGGGGGTGGGGGTCACACCCTTGTCTTGTCTTCGGTGGCAGGGTCAGAGTCTCGTGTTCGTAGATGACAATGTGTGCGGCCGTTCGTCCTCCGGATTTCCATCCATTTAGGCAAGTCGCAAAAATCCGTGAACGACTCGTCGCTCGTCGATGGTATGCTGAAGGTCGGGGCAGCTTGCGAGAGCCCGTCTCTTCGTCCACAGCCCCGACGACATCCCGATAGCTCGAGATTCAGCTCTGTCCGACTTTCTGTCTGGAACGTTTCGAGCTGTCACGATGGGCCAATCGTTCATTACGATGAAACGAATATATATATTAAGGTGGCACAAATTTGAGCTCTATATTTTTTTCTTTTTCTCACCATCCAATCATCTTCTTCAAAGAAAAAAAAATTGTCAGTGAAGCTGCCAAAAAAATATTTAGAGGTCGCTCAGAGCTTCTCGAAAATTCAAATGTTGATTAAAAAATCGTTTTTTTTTTCGTCCACTTCTCGCTCATGAATTTTACGCTTTATAATTTTTGAATTATCCTCGCTAAACCTCTATCTGGCCAATGGATATTTAGTGGTCGATCAAGGTTTTCGAAATGTACAATTTGCCCCAAAAAATAATTCTAGCATGCACTATAGTTCCTTGTAGCATAAAAACAAAATAAACAGCGAAGTGTTACATTTTCTGAATAATTTATTATAATAATTTGTAACAAACACCAATTAGATGATATGTGTTTTTGTGCATTATTATGTATTATTGTATTATGGTGTCGCTCGTACCAGAGTACAGCTACGATTGGTCCGCAGTTTGGCTAACGAGACCAACTGTGAGACGTATTACGATGAGCGGAAAACAGCTGCCATTTTAGTCTTACGAATGAAGCGACCTGTAATTTGGTTTACGGAAACGAGCTTCAAAGATTTATTTTATGAGAGCACAGATTATAATTCTTGGGTTAGAAGTGTGAGGTAAATTTGAAAAATCTGTTTCTAAAGACAAGAGGATTAATTCTTTTGACAATTCTAGAAAGCGTCAAATTTATGAGTGAGAAGAGTAAAAAGAATTGGCGAAAATTGGAAATTTCGGAGCTCTTGAGCGACCACTAAATATTCATTGGCCGACTAGAGCTTCCGCGAGGTTCATTTAAAAATAAAATAACCTAGCGTAAAATTAATGAAAATAACCTTAAGTGTAAAATTAATTAAAATTACCTTGATCGTAAACTTCATAGGTGAGAAGTGGACGAAAGGAAAATAGATTTTTTAAATGAAAATTTGAATTTTTGAAAGGCTTGAGTGACTTCTAAATATTTTTTGACCGCGCGCAGCTTTCGCGACATTTTTTTTAACCATTCGAGTGCACACTGGGTCGTTTTGACCCAGTGATTTTTTTCGTATAAGTACGTATTTTTCAACGTATGCCCCACTGTGAACGAATGTTTTGGCATTTAATTTTCGTTTTCGTCAAAAAATAAATGTAGGTCCATAAAATATGGGTAATTTACTACAAAAAATATCTCCACAAAAAAAATGCATATTTACCGGAATACAACGATTTTAAAAAACGCCTTGGATCAGATTGACCCAAGATGCACCTATAGGTTGGCGGTGGAGGTGTACACTCAAAGGGTTAAAGAAGATAATTGGATGGTGAGAGAAAGGAAAAAATATAACTCAAATTCGTACCACCCTATATACAGGGTGTCCCAGAACTCAACGTTACGCCGACACGGGGTGACAGGATTGATTGTAACCATCATGACAAAAATCAGAAAAAAATCTATCCCATGCAGTTTGAAAATTATGGGCATTTAAGAAAAACCTAGAAATTTGGTCAAACTGTAACCATTTTTCGGTTATTGTGAAACAAACCCAAACAAACCCAAACAATCCCAAGTTTCCTAGAATTAAGACTATTTGTTAAACTATGAATTTAAAATTTTCAAAATTTATCTACTTTGAAAGGCCCTGCTTTATTTTTTTTTGCTTTTTTTTTCTGATTTTTCTCATGATGGTTACAATCAATCCTGTCACCCCGTGTCGGCTTAACGTTGAGTTCTGGGACACCCTGTATATATATATATATATATATATATATGTGTTTCCGAGCATCTGACACCGAGTTTTCGGTGGTCAAATAAAAAAGAATCGGTACGGGTTTTCGACAGTTTCCCTTTGCCCTCGGGACATTGGAAAATAAATAAAAATCTTTATTTCTGTTCGTGATTCACGGTTCTCAACCATATGAACAATCTTCTTTTTTGAGTGATCAGTGATCTGAAAACTCCAGGAAATTATTTTCCACGTGGAGAATTTTTAACGGGCTACATCTACCTAGGTAGGTCAAAAAATAGCATTTTCTTCAAATATTTTTATTCCATCGTATCACCGTTTACCTATATTCCCTGAAAATTGAATGAGCTCCAGCTTCCATCAGTCGACCTGTAAACGCGTTTTTCTCAAGACGCTGGTTTCAAAGTCGGTGGACATGATATTTCGAGAACCACTCGATGGATTGTTTCCAAATTTCCAGGAGATACGATGAGAAATATTTAAAGGTCGTTGACGATCTCACATTTTCAAAATCCGTCTTGATTATTTAATAAGTACATAAAAATCGATTTTTTTTCTTCATATATTCTGCATGCTCGAGTTACAATTCGTCGCCACGTTGCTAAAATAACATATTTGAAAAATCGTTGATCGTCAACGACTCGTATTTATCGTTAACTTGAATAACCCGTTTGGTTTTTAGATTTCAGGTGGGTCGTTTAAGCTGGAGAGTGTCCACCGCCAAACGCCGCGAAAAAAAAATTCGTCATACGTCTGCGGCCATGTTTTTGTTGTTTTTCTGTATTTTTTGGTGATTTTTTGGTGACCTTTGTATTGAAAAAAAATGGGTTTCTTTTTCAAGAACCGTTTCCCCTTAAAAAATGGAATTTGGCCATTTTTTGGGCCTCAAGTTAGATGTAGGCCCTTAATCAGTCATTTTCGTCGCAACGTGTTTTCCTGCGATGTACCTCAATTATTTCATGTCCTCCGGACTGGTCGTCGTCGTCGTCGTCGTCCTCATAGCGAAAAGGAAAATGTTTACTTCCGCTCGATTGCGAGCCTTCGAGAGAGGTGGACGAGGCAGCGAGAGCTCGCGAACTCGAACGCTTGACGATCGCCGAGCACGTTGGATAGCTTCGCGAGCATTTCCGTTCGGAATAATCGGAGGATTGGCACTTGCGACATTTGCGCGGATCAAGCAGGGCCTGAGAGCTGCGAACTTTCTCGACGCTCTGGTGAAGTGTCGTCTTCCATCTGAGCGATTCTGTAACGCTTCTCAACGAATCCCTCGACATCGATCTCTTCGGATACAACATTCGTAGCTTCGAGGACTCGCGATTGCAACGCAACTCGACGTCGGCCTGGAGTTTCCTTATCAGAGCCTCGTATCTTTGCGGAAAAGAAAAACCGACAAGAAACGGCAGGAAAAATCGTTTCTCTCAAATTAAATAATTCGTCGGATCAAGGATGGTGATACTAAATTAGTTTGTTCATAAAAAGCCAGTCGAAAATAAAATTGACACGTTTTTTGGTGGAAAGAACTCGCTTTATCTTTTATTAAATTGTTGTACAAGACTTGAATTACGAAACGTGTGATAAAATATTGAGCTCGTAACACTCGAACATGTCGTTACCCCGCGGCAAATAAAATAAGCATGGTGATGAGGTTTGCGTCGTTGGAATGCAACGAAAATTATTTTTTATATTTTTATTTTTAAAGGCCATAGCCGGGTAAATAGGAAAAAATTGCCCCCGCATTTTTTCCAGCGAAATTTGGAGTAGATTCTGAGGTACAAAAAAAACCAATTTTCTGAAAATGTCATGCCCGTCAACGCAATGGTTTTAAAAAAATGAATTTTTTTTAAATATCAAAAAGAAAAATTTTCCGGAAACGGTACAGTGGATCGATTTAATTTTTTTTTTGGTACTTGTTCCGATCAAACGTGTTACGAAATAAAATTATAGAACATCTTGCGAAAGATTAAGGTTTGCAAAAAAAATAATGTTCCTTGTTTTATTATTTTTTACTATAATCCACTTGGGGTACAATAGCGAATTTTTTCATATAATCTTTGGACACCTTATTAGATTATATAATTTTTTCAAAATGATTGGTTTGGTACGCCACAGTGAAATAAAAAAGAAACTCACGTTATTGATATATTTTAGTTATATAGATATATAACTAAAATATATCAAAAAGTGTGTTTCTTTTTTTTTCACTGTGGCGTACCAAACCGATCATTTTGAAAAAATTATATAATCTAATACGTTGCCCAAAGATTATATGAAAAAAATTTCGCTATTGTACCCCAAGTGGATTATAGTAAAAAATAATAAAACAAGGAACATTATTCTTTTTCAAACCTTAATCTTTCGCAAGATGTTCTATAATTTTATTTCGTAATACATTTGATCGGAACAAGTATCAAAAAAACAAATCGATCCACTGTACCGTTTCAGGAAAAAAAAAATTTTATATTTAAAAAACATTCATTTTTCTGAAACCATTGCGTTGACGGGCATGAAATTTTCAGAAAATTTGTTTTTTTTTTATACCTCAGCATATAATCAAATTTCTCTGGAAAAAATGCGGGGGCAATTTTTCCCTCCTTACCCGGCTATGGCCTTTAATTTTTTTTCGCAGATTTTAATTGTAGATCTATCAAGAGCCATCGTAAAAAATCGTCGACAGATTTTCACAGCGAAAAACGAGAAGAAGAAATTCAAGCGTTAAAAAAACAATTTCATTACTCTCGAACGATGCCAACTTCAATCTCATAAGTTTGCAAACGAAAGAAAGCAACAAAAGCTCTTTTTTATTTTTTATTCAATTTTCTTCATCATCCAAAGTCTTATCCTGCAAATTATGGTATCAAGATTTACAGAGTTCGACTGCAAGCAAAATTTTAGGTGAAGAAATATATTTATATATCTAATGTATTTTCCTAAAAACATATAACCAATACCTGCTAGAAAAGATTTTACATAATAATGAAACAAAAGAAATAAAGAAAATCAAGAAGATTTTCCGTTGCATTTCAACTAATGCAAACTTCATTATCATGCAAATTAGAGCTGTAGATTTCAGATGAGAATCGAAAAAAACCTTCGAATGATTATCGTAGCCCAAATTTTCCAAAAAATATTGGTCTGCTGCACTTTCGTTGATGACAACTAGTTTCTCTAACGGTAATAGGAAGTATTTGGAAAGATCTTCAAGTTGCCGGAATGGTCCTGAAGATTCGTTTGAACGAGAAGACGCAGAAAGAGCGAGATGAAGAAAATTGACGAGAGAAACGCACACATGTACCTTTTTATAGTTTTCTCGCGGTTTTTCTTGAACAGACACATCTCTCGTTCTTTCTCGTGTAGCAGCAGCTTGAGGGTGTCCAATTGGTCCATCCGCGAGTCCTCGTTTTCTCTCATACGAGCGAGAATGGTAGCGTTCTTCTCGAAATCGGCAAGTCTCGCGATAAGATTTCCAATCTCATGTCCGGATGTTCTTTCGAGTTTTCGTCGTTCCTCCTCAGATCGTGCGATCTCTTCTCTAACGTTGGCCAGTTTGTCGTGGGCGATGTCTATTTCTCTGCTCAAATCTCTCGCTCTGTCGCCATTCTCCATATTCATCTTGACGACGTTGCTCAAGTCCACTCTGAGGGTGGCTATTTCGTTCTCTCGCTCGTGTGCTTTGCTCGTGAGTCTCTTGATCTTGTGCTCGAGTGACTGTTGGGTGTCCGATCGTTCGTTCAATTGCCGACGCAGCTCGTCCCTCTCGACTTTGTGCTCGTCGCAAACTTTGGCGAACCTGATGACCCTCTCGTTCAATTCGTTCACGCGTTCGAGATCCTTCTCGAAAATGGACACTTTGTCGTTCAACTCGCGAGCCCGTTGACTCTTCGCGGCCAGCTCGCTCTCCAACCGTTCGATCTTCGGCACGTGCTCGGTGAAACACTTGATCGACGTTTTGTCAATTTGCTCGTGAGCCACCTAGGCCAGAAAAAAAATCAAAAGTAAGCACTTTTTTCGATATTAATACGCAAAATTGATCTAAGGGTAATTTTATGACGCTAAATCAAATGGCGATAATGATCAAGCAATCAGCCCCCGAGAAAATGTTTGAAAATGTTTTAAAAAGTTTAAAAACCGTTTGATTCGCAACCTAATGATTTTATCGAGAAATATGCCTAACAAAAGTTGTTTAGGACATAAAAGTACGTAAAAAAGTATTGAACGATCGTCTTCGTATCTTCAAAAATGAGGGAGAAAAAGACGACTGAACATTTGTTTGCAGGACAAAATCGCTTTGCAGCCGAAGCACCACTGGGAGTGTAATGGACGCAAGATACTCGTTGGAGCGCGTTTCGCGCATGCGCATATAGCCATAGCCATATAGTGCGTCTTTTTCTGACACTGATCCTCAACCAGTAAATTTGTCAATGTTCAGTCGTCATTTTTGAATACTTATACAATTAATAAAAAATTAAAAAATCTCTAGAACGTTAGATTAACTCTTGCTAAAGCAATGTGTCACAAAAAACCCGAGATATTTACGAATTTGATATTCGTTTAATTTACTGAAACTTCGAAGCTTTCGTCCCCCAATTAAGGGGTTAGGCCAAAGTAACGCGTATAAAATCATGTGCGAATTTAACATTTTTTTTCATATGACAAAGTGATTTACTCATAAAATTAATTACACATCTATTGAGTATGAATATCAACCTGTTCGAAATTTTTTGTTTTCGATGTACAAAATGTACATTTAGCATGGACCATTTTTTACCTAGAACAAAAAACAAAAATTCTCGTCCATCTACATTAGAATACCTAGAAAAGTACGTACGGAATTTAAAAAATATTGTTTTATTCAAAAGTTGTAGGTATTTGAACTTAAGAAATGAATTTTCAGTGAAAAATTTCGTTATAGCTGCTCATAAACTGCTCATAAAATGAAAAGGGCTCAATTAATCAGAAATTCCGTACGCACTTTTCTGTGAAATGCAATTAGAAACATAACTATTAAATTTGAAGTAAATCGAGTGAAAATTGTTGAACTGATTTGTCACGCCAATTGGAAAAAGCTGTTTCGAGAAGTTTCAAGTAGTCGGCCATTTTGTACATCGAAAAAAATAGATGTGTAATTAATTTTATGAGTAAATCACTTTTTCATACGAAAAAAATTGCTAAATTCGCACATGATTTTATACCCTTTACTGTGGCCTAACCCCTTAAATGGTTTTTCGTCCTTTTCTCCCTTATTTCTCAAAATACGAAGATGAACGTTCAATACTTTTTCACGTACTTTCATGTCCCGACCGACTTTTGTTTGACATATTTTTCGATAAAATTATTAGGTTCCGGATTAAACGCTTTTTAAACATTTTTACCATTTCGAAACATTTTCTCGGGGCTTGATTGCAAAATTATTATCGCCATTTGATTCAGCATCATCCAATCATCCATTGATCAATTTTGGGTATACATATCTAAAAACTGCGTACTTTCATGCTTATTGGCTGGACTAACCATCAATTGATTCTCGAGTATGGTGATTTTCTCCTGGCACTCCTCGAGGCTCTCAAAGACGCGATTCTCGTTGTTCTCGCGGATCTTCAGCTCGGCCCGAAGCTCGAGAATCTTTTCCTCGTAAGCCATGGAGCGCGATTCCAATTTTTTCGACAGATCGTAAAGTTGTTTGTCCATCTGGAAGTTGGATTGTCCGAGGCTGGACAAGTCTCTCTCGCGGGACATCAACTTCTCCTGATAGTCGAGAATCTTCAGCTCGTTCTGACGAGTGCTCTCCCTCAGAGAGCCCAGCGAGTGTTGAATGGACTCGAGTTCTTTTGACAATTCGGTCACGCGATGAGTCTCCCGCAGATGTTCAGCTTTGAGTTTGGCGTAATCGACCTTCAACTGCTCGACGCGTTCCTGAATGATTTCGTTGAGTTTCGTGCTCGCATCATCGCACGGGACGTTCGTCTGACTTGATTTCTCCTCGCTCGTGATGCTCAGACTGTTCTCCGTGCTCGATGATATCGCGTTGCCGATGGCAATGCCCGAGTCATTCTTCGAGCTGGCCTCCACGCTCGAGCACAAAACGTTGTCGATCGTCTCCAAAAAGCTGATGTGCCTCATCGAGTCCTCTTTGCGAAAGGAGGAAGATCGCGATGATGGGATGGAATCAATGACGCGTGTTGCTTCCTCATCGGCAATGGAAGTTTCCGCGATCGAATATCTCGTCGAGGACGGCAAAAAGATATGGCTGCTCTCCTTGTTGAAGGTTGACGAGGAAAATTTCGCATCGATCTCTTTCTCCTCTATGGTGATCGATTGCTCGAGAGCCTGCGTACCGATCGATCGCCTATCGTCGCAAATTCCGTCGTTTCGATCGGCCAGTTCCGTTTGCAGCTGTTCTCGCGTCAGCGACTTCAACATCGACATCGCTCCATCCGAGAAATCGGTTGTTCCGTCATTGCGATCTTGCTTAGCGATTTCCAGAGATCTCTTCAGGCTGGCGATCATCTTGTTTTTGTCATCGATAAAGGACCTCAAATCGCCAACGAGCCCAGCAACCTCCTCATCGTCATTGGCGATGACTTTTTCGCCGCTGTCTTCGTCCAACAATTGTCGTACTTGTTTGAGGACGTCCCTCGCCAATGAGAGCTCAAAGACGCACCTGTCCTTGTCGGCACTCAGAGCTTCCTGTTCGGCCTGCAACTTCTTAACGGTTTCCCTCAGTGCGACGACTTTTGCGGTTGTCCGTGAATTCTCGGTTTCCAGCTGTTCGCAGAGCTCCCTCCCGTCGTAGAGTTCATCACCACCGGAAGTTCTGCGTCTCTTACGATTCGTCAGATTGTCTATTCGCTCTTTGTAAAATGTCTCGATCTGCTTGACCGACCATTTCAACAAACTGTCCTGTTCCTCCTCGACGTCCTTGGTCCTCTTTTGCCAATTGGCCTCGACGTCCTTGATGATGCTGACGTATAAACTTGCCATTTCTTGGCGTATCTCGTACTCGCGGTTGAGCGCGGTTTGTCGCAACATCGCGACTTCTTTGGTTAGCGTGACGTTGATCTCTTTGAGCTGTTCGACTTCCGTTTTGGCGAGGTCACGGCGTTCGTTCGATGATGTGTCGATGCAAGCGACTGTGCTGGGCCTCTCCCTTCCGCAAATCGGGGAGTCTTTTGGACTGGCGATCGTCAAGTCCGGAACGCAAGATTGTCCCGATTCGTTGCCGATTTCGACGAGGATTTTTTTCGCCTGCGAAGCGAAAGCGAGGACTGCCTGAGTCTCGACGAAGAGATGGGGCGACGTGTCGATGTTGACGACGAAGGACAAATTGTCCTTTCCGGCTATGGCACGCTGAAAAAGTCTCGTCAGTTTGGATTCGCGAAAGGGACCGACTATTTCGGCGCTCTGCCGCGACGTTTGAGAATCCGAGACACCCTTCAGACATCTGCTCAGCACCAAGAGACTCGTGTTGATGGTTTTTGATTCCTGGAGCTCGTTTCCGGTGGTCGAGGACTTTCGCAAACGTCCAGTTCCGGCGAGATCGCAAAACGTCATCGTGGCAACGTCGACCTCTTCGGGGGCGCGTTCCTTCGCGTATTTGAGCAATGTCATGGTGAAGATCGCGTGGGATCGGGAACTCTGAGGATTGAGATCGGTCGAAGCCATCGTTAGCCTGGCACGACCGGCCATCAGGAGGCGAAAAGCTTCGAGACCGGTGGTCGCGCAGATCGCCCGGCAACCATGCACGAAAGGACGACCCTGCTCGTCCATCTGAATTTTCAGCGGCACGCGCGTTCCCTCGTTCACCAAAAGATCGTAGATACCGTCGTTGTATATCTCCACATAAGACAACCAGACCGAGTACATCGCCTCGCCGTTATGACCGCACTCTCGATCCTCCTTCATGGAATTCTCCAGCGATCCGTAAATCTCCTCGTGAACGCTCCTCTCCGCCGATCTCCCGGACAACAGGTCTTCTCGGGCCTCGATTTCTTGGATTCGCGTGGCTTCGTTCAGGGCGATCACTTCCCTCACCTTCGTCGGCTTGTACCACGGCACTAGGGTACAATTTACACCCGAAAACACGAATTCGATGCTCCGCGGTATTATTCCCGGCGATTCGCGATTTCCTTGGAAGGTGTAAGTCTTGCCGGAATTCGTGGTGCCGTAAGTCATCACGGTGAAACTTTGACCCGCGAGAAAATCGCCGATTCTTCGCTTCATTGTTTCCTCGAAAATTTCCGATTGCGTGCTATCCGGACCGAAGATTTGGGTAAACGTGAATTTTCGGCTTTCCGCCGTCTCCGGGGACTTTGACTTTTTTTGACAACTCGTCGAGGCACCCTCGAGGCACGGAAATTTCGTCTGCAGACACGTTGGACTCGTCACGACGTAAGTTTCATCCTGAATTTTCTTTATACGCTTGGACTTTGCCGTACGCTGCTTTATTCGCAGATAAACGTTCATCGTTTGAGACGAGCAAGTCACCGGGCAATCGTCGCTTGGAGCGCGAGCTTCCTCGCCGTCGCGACTTGCTCGCATCTCGGCGAGCCGCGGAATCGCCGAACTCGGCCGCCGCGCCGATGATACCCTTGCCGATCTCACGATCGACGACCTCGTCGTTCTCAGACACATGTCCAATGATGATTCCCGCATATTTTCCCTCAACGAAACTTCCACCGAATCGAACGCAAGATGTTACGTTGGTAGATTTTTCTTGGAATGTCAATGTACCGAAGAGCCAAACGTAACCTCAGTCACGTAACGCGTTACGTAACGAAATAAGCAGATCGATCGGTGAATTGAGAGATCGGGAGCTTCGAAGTTTTGGGGCTCTTCTCGAGGTTCCGATAGAGTTGAGAAAATTGAGAAAACCAGTATGGCGGGATTTAACGATACGAAGATTGATGATTTCGGTGAACTTTGGCTGCCTTAACCCTTCATCCGTTCAATATACCCAGACCTTAGCCTCCCCGATGAAGTCGTCAAACTTCCGTCTGCGATTCGCAATAGCCTTGGAAACTTTGCGCTCACCGTGGCATAACCAAAGCCTCTCTCTCTCTCACTCTCTCTCTCTCTCTCTCTCTCTCTCTCTCTCTCTCTCTCTCTCTCTCTCTCTCTCTCTCTCTCACTCTCTCTCACACTCTCTTTCTCTCAGCGGGAACTCGGATATGAAAAGTTACAGACCCTGACGCACGAAAGAGGCCGTGTAGGCATCGAGGGGACCTCTCCCCGGGTGTCGACGGAATTTCGGGAGTTTGAGAATTTTGAAAGTTCGTCAGCCGCGTCGAGCCATCAGCTACCGATCGTAGAACGGGAGTGTACTTATTATCGGGAGCATCGGGAGAGCCCGGGGCCCTTGAACTCTGCGCGATTCAAAAGTCGCGCATAATTTTTTCAACCGCGATACATTATAATCGAGCAAAGAATGAGGGGGAAAAAAATCGTGACGTTGATGTGAATCGTGACGAATGCCGGATATCGAGGTTACGGGACGCCGCTCGATCGGTGGCGACGTGCGAGCGTCATTTTTTTTTCCTTCCTTTTCTTCACGCGCGTTGTTTATTTCCTCGGTTATCCTTGGCGGTTTTGACACACGTAACGTTCTTCTATTGATGAAGGTCGGGCAATTCGCCGATCGATGTGTCAGTGCTGATTTTTTTTGAGAGGTTGCCGATAAAACTTTAACTTGGAAGCTTCTGTAGGGGCCACTGCACTTTTGTGCGAAAAAATTGGTAAATTACGCAATTTTGGCAGGTTCGAAAACGAAATATCGTGAACTTAGTCGCGATTAATATCTATGAGGGATATTGGCTACAGTCGCCTTAGTAATATTGACAAATTTTGGTGTCTGAACATTCGTCCTTTTTTAGGCTGACATTGAGGAGTTTGGCTACTCTGAGTATCCGTTTATACAAAAGCCTTATACTGAGCGTACATTTTTATTTATTTTCGTTTCAGATCACCTTAGTTGCGAGAACCACCTACTCCGATTGGCCATAAAGCACTTTCTCTGAGGGGTTAGGCCACTATGAAAATGACAACAGTCCTGTGTCGCTTGAGGCAATTCACATTGAAGAGGAAGGTCCAACATATGGTGCAGGAATCGCATATTGAAGGTAAACTTATTATTACAACGTTAGAACTGCTAGTTATACTTTAAATTTATTTTTCTCGAAACTATCCTTTGGAAACGCTGTACAGGATTCTTCGATATCTAATCAACGTATCGACTTGGGAATTTGGTACACTTATTCAGCGTCATAGCATTTTAGTTTTGAACAACGTTTTTCTTCGTAACATTTTCGTTCCATTAGTTATTAACAATAATGATGTCATTTTTTTCTTGAAAAATCGGAAAACTATTAAAAATTATTTTTTTAATAGTTGAAACACGACAACAAAATAAAGCTCGGTCAAGTCTTAGCCAATATTATATATTGTAAGAGAATTTTTTTTTCAGATCAACCGGGTGGCCAAAATCAAGTACACCGTTGAGCCCCTCACGTTTGAAGGTCCTTCACGAGATTGTTTATAAATTATTTAATTATTAATATTTTAATTGAAATTCGGTACACAACTTTGTTAATGTACATACAAATAAATGTCCGAACGAATTTTCAATCATCTCACTTATCCCTTTCGAATGATTTTTTTCAATGACCCTCATTTTCGGGTCGTCAGAGTAGCCTAATCCTTCAAGCTAGGGTTAGAATACGATGCTGCGACAATATCGATCATTATGGAAATTTTGTCTCTCCGCCTTATTGAGCAAAGCTGGCATGAATACTGCCGAAGCTTTGCCCCAAATTTTCGGTATGAGAAAATTAGCGCTTCCAGAATTTCCCTGCACTTTGCTTCACCGGGATCCATCAAGTAGAAAAGACAATGCTAAATACCTTCCAAGGACCGTGACGCGCAATGGCCTTCGTACAATTATGAAGAAGCTCTTTAGAAAATACTCAATTTAGATTCAATTCCATCAATCATCTGACGGGTTTTTGTCTCGTTGTTTCTGGTGACATAATGATGACTATGTTTTGAGCTTTGTCGAAGGCGGTTTTTTTTAAATAACTATATGGCAAAAGTATTTTTTTATGTATAGAGAATGTGTTTGTCACAATAATGTTTGATATCTAGGGTATGACCCAGAAATTCGTTTCCAGCAATTCGTGATTTTACATAAGATCCCCCAGATTGAGTAGAGGCGAGTCATCAAAAAAAAAATCTAGGCAATTATGCAGTCGAACTTATGAAACTTTTGAAGTTGAATTTTCACTAACCCTAACTAACTTCACCGTAACTTTAAAAAAATCAGTATTCTTAAACATCATCATTGAAACACATAAATCCAGCACCAACGCTGCAATTTTCTCACTAAATGTTATGAAAAAAAAATTGTGAACATACTCCGAAATACAGAAACGTGCAAAAGTTTCGGGCCACCCTATTTTTCGTGGATATTGCATATAAATACGATGGTACGGGAAATACAAACGAGTGATGACATTTATAATTGGCGTCGAGATGCTTGATATTTAAAAAAATTTGGTATAAACAGTAATATCACTCTTCAACAATTAATTATCCAACAGTTTTCATTTAATGACTGTGCAAAAGTATTGGGCCATATACTATTGCGTATGAAAACAAAAAACAAAACATCATAAAAATAACAAATCATGGTGTAGTTTTCTCTCTAGAGTCAATACTTCGTTGGGATGCCCTTAGCAGCGATTACAGCAGCACATCGTCGGGTTATAGACGCAATTAATTGCGAGATGCGATCTTGTGGCATATTTTCCCACTCATATTGCAAATGATCCCATAATTACGTCTTGTTGGAGTGATTCTTCGTTCCAACGCGAACCTTGAGCTCTTGCCACAAACGTTCAATCGGATTTAAATCCGGTGACTGCGAGGGCCAGTCGAGAAGGCGCACTTTTCGGCTTTCAAGGAAATTCTTCACAAGACGCGAAGCATGTTTGGGATCATTGTCGTGTTGAAATATCCACCCATTCAGCATATTTTTCTTTGCAAATGGGAGCATGTGGTCTTGCAATATACTTCGATACAATATAGCGTCCATTTTGCCTTGGATTTCTATTAGCGGACCAATACCGTTATCAGATAATGCTCCCCAAACTTTAACATTTCCGCCACCGTGTTTTACAGGTGGAATTTGATATCGTACATCGTATCTGGTACCTGCTGGACGTCTTACGTACTTGCGACCACCACTTCCGGAAATTGAAATTTGGATTCGTCGGAAAAAAGAACTTTCCGCCAATTCGATACTGTCCAATGTTGATATTTTTTGGCAAAATTCAATCGCCTTTTTATTCTTTGTGCTGATGAGTGGTTTCTTTACACCGACGCGTCCAATCAATCCCACAGCCTTCAGACGTCGGGACACCGTACTCCGACTGATATCAGCAAGATTTTCACTGCGCAATTCTCACGCAATTATTGCTGCAGTTTTTCGCGGATCTATGACGCACTTTCTTTTAATGATTTTGTCCACGCGTTTTGAGGTTTTTCGTGGTCTACGGCTTCGACTTTTATCACACGACGAATTTGTTTATTTACATTTCGCAATAATACGGTTTACTGTGCTTTTCCCAATAGATAGAGTATTTGCAATATCACGAGAACTCTTTCCTTTTTCGAATAGTTTTAACACAACTTCGCGGACCTCGATTTTTGTGTGTTTCGCCAGTGCGGCAGAAATAGAACTGATTTTTTCGTGCTTCATTATGTTTCGACTAACGCGAAAGAAAGTGCGGAAGCAAACGTAAACAAACCGTGTGGCTGGAGAAGGTGAGACAACGGCCCGATATTTTTGCACACTGACCGAACGCGTTCGACGCTGTACACAAACCCGTACACTATACAAACAAAATAATATACCACGCTGTTATGCATACCATAGCTCCCTCAAATATTTGAAATGATGGAGAGGTTCAGGCATTAAATATTTTATCGAATAACTGAAAAAAAAGGTTGGCCCGAAACTTTTGCACGCCATTGTATAGAGAACGAAAGCCCCTAAATGGAATTCTCATTCGATTAACTGGATATCCATAAATAATTATGGCAATTTCCCTTTTTCTTTCGAGCTCTAGACTAGTCTTCGTTAATTAATAAATGCTGTCAAAACCGGACGAGGAATCAAATTGTTCTCGATTAATTAAGGAGATTCGGGGTATTGGCTAGAACATCGTCGAGTGTGGTCTTGCGTTTCTTCCTATACTCTACCAGCACATCGCGATATGTGCTCGCGTATGAAAGCGCGAGAGAGAAGCACTGTTGGGTTCTCTCTCTCTCGCCTTATCTCTCACCCGCTCTTTCTCACTTTGGTACTAGTTTATTCGCATTGCTTCTCCCTCGAAATATCTTCAAAGCTGGAAGTAGCAATTTATATGTGTGTCGCCTGGACCATTAAACGTAGCCAATCAAAGCCGGAGCTAATAGCCATGCCGCCGTTGCGAGATGGAACGAACGATGTTTCGGTATCGCGGCATCAGGATCTATCGGACACAGTCGTCCACTGTCCTGTGCTCTGTGATGCTCTTGCGGTGCGTTTATGCTCTCTGTCCGGGTGCCTGCCGGGGCAGCGGTCCCTTTAAGCTCTTTCACAATCGACTCCTTGTATCGACACGAGACGACCGCGGGCTCGTGTGGTCGCACGCCCCAGCTCTCTCTCTCTCTCTCTCTCTCTCTCTCTCTCTCTGTCTCTCTCTGGCTCTCTTGATCTTTAATTCTCATTATCTTATCCCCCGATTCTAGCCCCCTCTCTCGAACTTTCATTCTTATTCTCTCTCCTCCTCTTTTTCACTCCGTCCGCGTTTTTGCTCGGCCTCTTTCTCTCTCTCTTGCGTCGATTTTGCTTTTCGTCTTTGCCGCTTCCCGTATCGCCTCATCACACGCGCGCAATGGTCTTCTAGCTTTCATTTCGGCGGTGCAAGAGTTTTGCCGTATCATGACGATTTCCAGCTCTCGATCTAATCCCCCTGCATTAAGGGAATGTTCTGCCTTGTTAGGCCAAAAAATGTTCGATTTTTCACCATTTTTTTATGCGCAAAGTATTCAATATAGAATGTTGATATTTGGTATGTTGACTAAGCGGTCTTTATTGAACATGAAAATATTTTTTTTAATTTGACTAAACATGGTGGTGGGAGTGGGAGGAGCCACGTATGTCGGTGCGCGGACGATGACATTCTTCGCTTGCGGAAGTCCTAAGTCCCAGACAGGCGATCTGAAGCAAAAAAATTAAACATATTTTTACTTTGTACAATATTGTGTATAAGTTGACTTAGAGTCAAGAAGAAAAATTGAAAAAAAAAATTGTAAGTGATCGGAAGAAAATTGTTTTTTTCCCAAAATTTTTTGCAGTGTTTGCTCACTATTTTTTTATATTTTTTTTTCTTCTTGATTCTAGGTAAACTTATACACAATATTGTACAAAGTAAAAATATGTTTGATTTTGTTGCTTCAAATCACCTGTCCGGGACTTAGGACTACCGCAAGCGAAGAATGTGATCGCGCGCGCACCGACATACGTGGCTCCTCACACTCCCACCACCATGTTTTGCCAAACTTTAAAAAATATTTTGATGTTCAATAAATACCGCTTAGTCAACATACCAAATATCAACATTGTATATTTAATACTCTTAGCATTAAAAATTGGTGAAAAATCGAACATTTTTTGGCCCAACAACGCAGAACCTTCCCTTAATGGAGGACATTTCAGGCGAGAAAAAAGTTTGCTAATTTTCAGGACTTATTTTTTAAAGGACAGGTTTCTTCACCATTTTTCAGACTTGGGGCATATTTTATTGCTGCTTTTGGCTGTTATGTTGTATTTTTTTTTATTGGTCTTTGAAAATGGCGGAGGTATGACACGGTCTTCTAAACTGAATTTTTAAAGATGGCGTGAATTTTAGCTAAAAAACTAATCGACCGATTCTGATGAAATTTGATATGAATCTTTCTAACCTTATTGTCTAAAACATGACCCTAAATGTCTCCGAAAATTAAAAGTAAAAGTATATTTGATTGCTAAATGTAGCCCTTTTTTTTCGCAAATTCAATATTTTTGTATAAAAGCGTACCATTTTACCGATTTTCGACATGTCTAACTTTTTCTTGGTCCATATTCCGGATATGAGTGTTAATGAAATGAAAATCTTTGCTGGGTTTGTTTCAGATTAATCCCACCGACGCTACGTGTCACGCCGTGAGATAACATCCCCCGCAACCCGTTCAGAAGTCCGTGCCATACCGCCGCTATTTTAAAAGATTAATAAATGAAAAAAATACCATGGAACAGCCAAAAGTAGTAATGAAACATACCCTAAGTCTAAAAAATGGTGAAAAAATATTTCGTTTAAAGAAAAAATCATGAACATCAGCAGTTTTTTCTTCGCCTAAGGGTATGCCTCCCTTAAATTGGAAATCGATCGTCAAGGTGCTAAAATCCTCGTACTTGTGGTATGCTAAAGGAAAGCCAAAGAGCCAAAACGACGGCTCGAAAAGTGAGCGCTCTTCTAATCGGACAATATAATCGAAGGCTACTAAACTCCGTTGGCCTGCAAATTATACGCGGCCAATAAAGAGGCAAAAAGGGCTCGCGAAGGCTCCGCGTGGAGGGACGAAAGCCCACCATGGCTTTCAGGTCGTTAAGTGTTTACGTTATAATGGAGACATCACTTTTGATCTACGACACTCGAGCCTGTATAGCGCGAAACTTATATAGCTCGTAAAAAGCACGAAGAGAAATAAGTCCTTTTTCTCGGTCAGGAAAGGCCGGGAAAGCTCCGTCCTTCTTCCTTTGCCACTTTTCATCTCCTCTTCTCGCCGGCTAGAATTCTCCGTCTGTATCGCTCGTGTTTCATCCCAAAAACATTTTTCTCTCTTTCATCTGCCGAGGCTACTCTCTTCGCATCGTTCTTCTTTTCATCTTCTCGCTGTCGTTTGCTCTTCCTCCTTTCTCCCTTACTACCCTCCTCGTCCCTGTCGGTATTTATACATGTGGAGAAAAAGTATATTTTGAACCAGTCATTTCTATTTAATGCTGACTATCGGCATAACCGGCTCTTTTGAGAACGGTTCGCGGCATTTTTTTAAACGTGTCCTTGATTTTGGAGCCTGGACGAGCCTCAAAGTGACCTTCGTACAAAAATCCTCACGTCTATTCAAAGGTGACTGGGAAGCCGTTAAGGTTGGAACAACGTTGCGTATGGGGACTAAAATTGGGGCAATTTAGTCCCCAGTGAGTATGGGGACTAAGTTGTACACTACGACGACGGTCCTCGAAATCAAATGCTTCAAAATCACCGTTCGGCATTCACACGTATATAGGGGTATTTGTTTTCGCGCGGTGCTTGCCCGTTGCCGGTATGAAAAATAACAGCCGGGCCGCGTCTCTCGTATCGGGTGCTAATGCTTCTATGGGGATTGATGTTCTTGCCTTTATGGGTTATTTATTTAATACTGACAAATTCGCCTACCGCGAGAGCTCTGCCTCCACCGCATGGTTATATATATATATATATATATATATATATATATATATATATATGTGTATATTCGTGTGTGTGTATGTGTTCTATACATCGTCTCTATCTTCCTTCTCTCCAGCTGGACCAATACTCCGATATTGCCGCCGCTGTTTCTGGTCGTTGCCTCTTTTACGGCACATTTAATGGTTTTGCTCGCATAGGAGTCAGGACTCCCATATACTTTTAGGCACGCAGGAACAGTATATGCCTTGTGCACATGTACATATGTATTAGAGTGGCCCAAATATAAGCTCTATTTTTTTCTCTTTTGTCTCACCATCAAAATATCTTCGTTAAAGAAAGAAAAAAAAATTGTCGCGAAATCGGTGAGCGGTAAAAAAAATATCTAGAGGTCGCTCAAGCCTCCTAAAAATTAAAGTTTTTATTTGAAAAACGATTTTTTTTTCGTTCACTTCTCACCCATCAATTTTACGCTTTATATAATCTTTAAATTAAGCGCACGAAAGCTCTAGCCGGTTAATGAAAATTTAGTGGTCGCTCTAGAGCTTCGAAATTTCCAATTGTCGCAAATTCTTTTTTCTCCTCTCACTCATAAATAAAACACGTTGTAAAATTTTCAAAACAATTAATCCCTTTTCTTCGTTGCAAACGGATGTTTTTTTATTCCACCTCACACTTCTAACCCGATGAACGGAGGACCTATAATTTTGTTTACGGACAAGAGCTTTAAAGAATTATTTTATGAGAACAAAGATTATAATTTTTGGGTTTTGCAAATTTTACAAAGCGTCAAATATATAAGTGAGATGCGTTTAGAAAAATGGCGAAAATTGGAAATTTCGAAGCGCTTGAGCGACCACTAAATATTAATTGACCGGCTAGAGCTTTCGCGAGGTTAATTAAAAAATTATAAAGCGTAAAATTCATGTTTAATGAGTAAACGAAGAAAAAAATTGATTTTTTTAATGAAAATTTGAATTTTTGGGAGGCTTCAGCAAACTCTAAATATTTTTTGACCGCTCGTAAATTTCGCGGCAATTTTTTTCTTCCATTTAAGAAGATAGCTGAATGGTAAGAAAAAGGAAAAAAATAGAGCTCAAATGTGGGCCACAAGGTGGTTGAAAAAATATACCATTCCATTTCAACAACCCGTGCGGAAATTGAACTAGCGCTTTGGTCGGACCCATATAGAATTTCCCTAACTTTAATAGGGCCCTAATCGGGTAGCCTCACATGGTCCCTTAGTGGCCGGTCACACTTTGCTACTGAGGGCCATGAAAGGCAGAATAATGAGGGCCTTCAAGGATGCCTGATCGACGCCTCATGTAAGCCATGGTGTGCCCATAAGTTATCCCTGTCAATGGATATTCTCACGTGTGTGTAAATGTATGTGTTTCTGTGTATATGAGTCCGTTTATATACGGTCACGATACACTGCTAAATTTTTAAACTTATTTAAATAGGATCTATTTAAATGAGATAGGTTTTTTCCTCGTCTCACAGCCTACTACGATCTTATTTGTTTCAAAGATGTTTTTTTATTCGTTTCGGCTATTCTTTTTAGATCTAAAACTTATTCAAATCGAATAAATAAAGATTCGATTCAAATAAATCTTTATTTGCGTATAGTGTACACTGTAAATCTAAGTGTACTATGTGCATAAAATATTTCATAAATCCAAAATGAAATAAAGTACTTAATTGAGAATTTACTACAACGATTTTGTATCGTAATTCGTCATGCTCTGGCCTTTCGGAATGATTTTTTTCGAAGAAAATATTTCACCTATATCGGCATTGAACCTAGTACCTAGCTACTCGTAGCTACGCTGCCCCTATGCTACCGTGTGCTTGTAACATCTTTGTCGCAGATATGGCATAAGAGACCAAATTAATTCCTATAATTATTTGCTGTATCACATATACAATATTAATTGGTTAATATCATTGTGATATTAACTATCACAACGCGAAATAATTTTTCTTATGGAAAGTATTCGGCGAAAATAGTCACCATAAAAATGTTTTAAAAAAACCGAATGGGATTGTTCAAACATACGCGGTGGCATCACTCCATGAGTGAATAAGGCAATAAGAATAATATGTAATTTTTTTAAGGATTTGTAAATGTTATGTATGATCATTTTTAATGCCCTCACGTTTTTATCCTATTTTACCTATTATCGAATAATTGAGTGTAGTAATTAAAATACCACAAATGATTTAGTCCAAGCTATGTATACTGGTCCGTTTCCTATAATGCCCAAACCTGGCCCTCTTGTGGCAATCCCTGTCGGGATTGCCATATAAGGGCAATAACCATTACTTGCGGATTTCAATGTATCCTCATGACTTCCTTTCGCCCTAAAAGCATATAGGTATGTGACGAAGAGAATGTTAATGAATTCGCGTACATTGGCTGCACACAATTTTTTTTTATGCCGTACAGCAAAATTGCGGTTTAAATTATTGTTTGCATCGAAAATTTATATAAAGGATGTTGTAATATAGGCAGAAAACTTTCGATAGTCATCATGTATCGGAAGTTCGCGAAATTGTTGCTGGTGAGAAAAGGACTGTGATGGGAAAAGTTCTTCCTCGAACACGCGTCAACAATCCCAAATATGACGTGAAACGCTGTTTTTACAACGTAAACATCACACGCGGTGCTGTCATTCACGCAAACACCTGATTTCAATGGCGACCGGCATACTGCACTAGCAGACGAAAACCAATCTAACACCACCTAACCTGTCGGTGGCATATGTCATGTCAAGGTGTTGAACAACAACTCGCTTCGTTAAGGCATTTATTTCCAATTTTAACACTAATTGATTTTTGATGTGTTTGATCTTATTTTTTAACATTTTAAACACGTTTTGTAAGGTTTGCGATTAATTTGTACCCTACGAATGTTAATATACTTGAAATTTGTGATCCACATTTTGTTTTCATTGAGAGGTTATCTCGCCGTTTTGCTTGCTAACGAAAATGATAGTGACCATAGACTAAAAATACGTATTTGGTGAGAGTACGCACCCAAAGAGTGCGCACTCTTAGCTTCTATGAAAGGTTCTCACTGCGTACTCTTTTCTTAAGGCTTTTTTATATTTTTCAAGATTGTTACTTACGATTTATATTCAAAATTATATTCCTAAATGACTTTAGTTCATATTATAGATATTGATATGAAAGTTATTACACTTAATAAATACACTTTCGAAATACGTAACAAAAAAAAATTATTTATTCAAGTCACTATTTATAGACGAAAATGGTAGTTAAAAAAATGTCCTAAAAAACTGTAGGTCTGATGGAATCTCGGAGATGGATCATCCGTAACAAAAAAAAATCAAACGGTTTTAGATTCAGTATGTTAATGGCTACAGCGCATATCATACTATTTTTGATATTGGCAACAAAAAAAAAACAAAATCGAGGACATTTAAAAAAAAAAAACACAAAAAAACGTGTTTTTCACCGTAAAAAATAGTAAATATTAAAATTTAAAAAATCCTTGATATGCGCTATAGCTATAGTTGTAAGGGGTATTTGGTTGAAATTTCATAAGGATCGGTTCGGTAGTTTCGAAGATTTTATCAACAAGCTGTCGAAAAACGTTGTTTCGAGACAAACGCGTTTAAGGGGCTATACCAGTTTGAACGCTGAAAATTTGAGTGATTTTCGGGAATTTTTTGGAAGAAAAGTACTCAATTAAATATTTCAGAAAATTAAGATTATATTTGGCTATATTTGACCTATATTACATAATTTTTTCATAGAAAAGTACTGAGATCCAAGCGACTTATGCGCTGCCTTCGGAGGCGCCAAAAAAAAGTTCCCCCATTGCTGACATGATTCCGGCCAATTGAGTAGCTGAAACCGAAAACGGAAAAAATGTCATCAAACTGGAAGGTATTTCCTGTACAATGACGTAGGATTTTTGAAAAATATCAAAATCTCACAAAATTGCGTAGTTATGAAAAAAGTCTGTTTTCTTGCCTCTAAACTGCTCGTTTTTTCAATGCCAAATCGTCCAATTTCATCCAATCAAGAATATCCTACGTCATTGTAGAGTAAATATATTCAAGAGTACTCAGTTCCAATTTCAAGTCAATCGGATAATTGCTCTTTGAGTTACAATGTCACCAAATTTGGAAAATCTCATTTCGAGAACACTGGTATAGCCCCTTAAACTTTATTCGGGTTACATAAATGCATAGAATTTTTTTAAAATCAATTTCCAAAGTGTATTTATTAAGTTAAACGACATTTATATCCATATCTATAGTAAATACTATCAAAAAAAAAATCATCAAAATATCCTTTTTTAGTGTCTAAAGTGAGAAGCCCCCTTAATTTAAATAACAAGTACAAAGTGTATTACAAAATTGATTTTTCTAGAAATAAAAGTTTATAAACTGCGTCTTCTTTGCTGGCTGTATCCTACTAAAAATGTCTGCGAACTATTCCCTATGCTGTTTTCTTCTAAGTTTGGAGAACTGGTGCCCCGATATACTGGCCCGAATCATATCGAGATGAGTTCGTTCTGGAGGCAGTTACGAATACCTGAGCGAGTCAGTGTAAGAGGCCAAACGCGAGGATAACTTGGACTTTAGCAGTACATCATCCCGTCCCGCGTTTCTTTTACGCCGCCATATTTCTCCCACACAAATAACAAGCGCGGCTGAAGACAGGAACGGTATCGTGTAAATTCACTATTTTTTCTTTTTCGTTTAATTCCAATTTCACTTTTAAGTGACTAATATACACACAATGATAATAAAAAAAGAGAATTATTAACGCTTCTAAAGCGATAAAGTTCAAATGCACTAGCCATTAACGAGAGCACTGTGAAATTATGGCAGCTGCCAACTCGCACAGTGCAAGAGGGAAAGACGAAAATTCTTTTTTTTTCAACTCCACGAGCGAATGGTAAGGAAATGAAGAAAAAAATAGTGCAACGGGATTGACGATGACGATATTCGTTGCACGCTGAAATTACGCTCGAAGACGAGAGAAGACGCGCTTGCCTGAGATATAAAATATACGAAGGGACACGACAAATGAAGGGCCGCCGCGCCAATGAGAACACGCGTGTTTCTAATCAGCTCAAATAATAATGACGACTTGTAAATGCGAGTACAAGTGCGACAGAATAATGCTCCCGCGCCATTGTATATATATATATATATATGTATGTATGTATGTATGTATGTATGTATGTATGTATGTACGTATGTATGTATGTATATATATGCATAGAGAAAGAGAGGGAGAGAGAGGCATAATCCAGACTGATCCCGTCTCGAGATTATTGCTCGGTGTGCGCTTGCATCTCTCTTCCATCAAGCGACCCACGCACTAATAGATATCACGTACACACTCACCATACAGTACGCTTTACAGTGCCGCAGTTGGCACTGGCAGAACTCATACCCATGCAGAAATTGTTTGGGGACTCCCCAGATCCTACCAGATCCTTATGGGGATTTGATAGGGACGCCCCAAGTAAGGAGTCCACACTGGAATCCAAATAGATTTGTTGGGGATTCCCCAGATTCTACCAGATCCTTATGGGGATTTGATAGGGACGGCCCAGGTAGGGAGTCCACATTGGAATCCAAATGTATTTGTTGGGGACTCCCCAGGTTCTACCAGATCCTTATGGGGATTTGATATGGACACCCCAGGTAGGGAGACCACATTGGAATCCAAATGGATCCTGGGCTGTTTCCAGATTAACGTGGTTTGAGAATTTTTTACTAGAAATTATATAAAATGGGATTTCGCGACGCTCTGTAAAAAAATTATTCTTTTGATGGTCCCGTGCACAGATTTGCTTGGGAGTTTCAAGATGCACCCACGTGTTTCTAGGAATTTGTTAGGATATCGAATACTACAATATATAATTATATTCTTTAGTAACTTCTTTACTTTAGTGCTTACCCATATTGTATATTTATAGTTTGTTATGGGCTAGTATTTTTTATACGAATAAAAAAACTTATAAATTTTAATATGCACACTTTTTGAATTTTATAAACATGATATCTATTACACATTCGCTTAAGTTTGTAGCCCGTAACAGCAATTTCCACCCGACCTGGTGGATTTTTCATCGGGATCCAATAAGGATTCCCCATCGGGATCTAACAGGGATTCCTTGTCGGGAGCCAATAGGAATTCCCTATCCGGGATCCAATAAGGATTCAGAAAATCGCTTCCGACAAAAGAAAGACGTCGGGCGATAGAACATAAGCGGCGCAGGGTACATATATATTCGTGTCGTCGTTGAAAAGCGCGCGACGATCGAGTTACTGCACAATCGCGATCGTAAAATTTATTTACTCCAAACACGCATTAATGTTTGTTGCATTCCAATGATGCAAGCATCAACCTTATTAAAGTGTTTAAATTTTATATAGTGTGAAAAGTATTCAAAGAATATCCCGCCCATAACTGCACAAGTATTTTTGCTTAATAATAGTATAAAAAGTGTATAAAAACTACGTTACAGCATAAAAAGTATTTAAAGTATTTTTAAAAAGTTCATAAAGTATAAAAAGTACTCGAAGATATAGATATAAGATATAAGTATTCGAAGAATACTATACAAAGCACTATAAATATTCAGTATGGGTAAACAATTAAAAAAAAACAAAATAAGTATATTGTGGTATTCGATATGTGCTCCTTTGTAAACAATAAATTGATCTCTTTAGTGTATCGATGCTTTTATTTTTTGTAGCATTTTGGGCTTACAGAATGCGATATGATCGATCAAGCATCGTATCGGATTCCGTTCAATACTGTGGGGAAGCTTTAAGATTCTTACATTGGATTCCGATGGGAAATCCCTATTGGATCCTAGTAGGGAATCCCTATGGAATCCCTATGGAATCCCGATAGGAATCCCTACTGGATCCCGATGGGAATCCCTTTTGGATCCCGATGGGAATCCCTTTTGGATCCCGATGGGGAGTCCCTCTTGGAATCGAATGTACGAGCGTGACGTTTCCTGATAGGAATCCAATGGGGTGTCCCGTTGGATCCCTATCAGGGAGTAGGGAGAAGTAGGGGAATCCTATAGGATTCCAAACACAATTTCTACTTGGGTACGCGAGCTATTCCTCGTTTGGATCAACGAAATCCAAACGGTCAGTGAAAATCGACTCAAAGCCTCCCAAAGAGCAAAAAAACCAACAATAGGTATATTTTCTCATCCCCACAAGTTGTTCAAATTCGTCTCAGGTTTTATTCCTCTCGGTGATCAGCTCTGGAGCTTTGATCACTAGTCCAGCAAAAGAGACGAAAACCCAACACTTTTTAGCGTAGAATATGAATTTTTGACCAAAGGTAGATGGTTGCATACTGCAAGTAACCCCAATAAAATATTGCCCCTCAACTCGCCCCAACCCTAAGAAATAGGGGTTGAAAACATAAAAATCGCCGTATCTCGATAATTAATAGCCCGATCAAAAAAGGTGTCGAACAAAAGTTGTTTGGAATAACAAAATTCGTATCAACTGATCTAACGTCTAATCTCGTATCTTTCAAAATAGCGGCACAAAAACGATTCGAAAATTCCTTGTCAGGGTCAGTGGTGCTTGCGTGTTTTTGTGCCGCTATTTTCAATGATAGGGGATTGGACGTCAAACAACTTTATACGTCTTTTATTATTCCAAACGACTTTTGTTTGAAACATTTTTTGATCATGCTATTAACTATCGAGATACGGCGATTTTTAAGTTTTCAACCCCTATTTCTTAGGATTGGGGCGAGTTGACCGTCAACATTTTATTGGGGATACCTTCAGTATGCAATAATCTACTATTTAATTAAAAATTCATATTCTACGCTAAAAAGTGCTGGGTTTTCGTCTCTTTTACTGGACTACACTGCAGCGTCTGCACAAAGGCTTTTCGCTGTCCTCATTACTAGGACAGAGCAATAACATGTGCAGTGACAAAATGAAAAAAAAAAAAAATTCCCTACGAACAATTAGGTCGGCTGCTGACGTGATATTGACACGATTCCTTCGCAAGTCTAGGTGCCATGGTATTTGAGAATAATTAGTATCATGTTTGCTCGACGACAAACACAGAAGTACTGACGTATTCAGAGTGCCGCTTGTATCATTGACTTATTCAGCGTATCACTCGATGTGGCAATTAATATCGTTGCTAAAATACCCCCCCCCCCAACTCGTCCCCTGAGAGTAGCATATTATGTGTATTTCTTTATCAAAGATTGCGCCAGAAAGATCGTTGGTGTATCCGAAGAACGGCATTAGCGAGGAGCTTCGAAAGACGAAAGAACGTAGAGAGGATCGAGAAGCGAGGACCAAGGGCGAACGAGGCAAAAGATATTACGTTTATCCATTTGTTTGCCAAGAGTCTCATAAATAAGGATCCTTTGAGCGAGGAACATCCGCGATATCACCGCGCTTGCTCGCGTTATCCTGCTTTCGTATCTATCTCATCCAGACTTATATACAAACGGATCCTCCCGTTCTCCTGCAAGGGCTGCTCGTCCGAAGGATCGATTCACGGATGGTACATACATACCCAATATGCTTTTTCATGAAGATTGCCTTTTGCGCACGGTATTACCAATTAACGACACAGATACAGACAGACGTGGTCCAAAGGAAAAATCATGGGGATGCTGGCCGAAGGATGAAAGGGCCCAAGATTCTTTCATTGATGCTATCCGCTCTCGGAGATTCATTTTTGTCTCTGGTATCACATATTTATAGACACGATAATCGTGATACCGAAGACATCAACGTCCATAAAGGTCTCCGGAAGCTTCGCAAGCACGGGGGTCGCTTGAGGAAGAAGAAAAAGTCCGCAATAAATAGATGCGATTGATCACGCGGTAATGGGGTGACTTCGACATCAAGGTCAACTTTGACAGTTTTTGGGGCTACTTTGACAGAGCGCCAAAATACGGTTTACATGTGTGCGCAGCGAGCCCGTGTGACCTTCTGTGGCGGGCGGCGGGTGCGGGGAATAAACTTGAACAACAATTTGTTGTTCAAATTTATTTTAATGTTGCTAAAGTTGATTTTGATCTCGATGATAATTATAAGACTGATTAAGTGCTTATAAAAGTATCCTAGGGACTTGATAGTTTCATGTAAAATGTTTTCTTAAGGGGGTACGTGCGCTTCGAAATCAAAAAAGGATATCTTCTCTATTAAAAAATATAATGCATAAATTATTTTATTCAAAATGTTAAGCACATAAAAGAGCAATATATCGACAATATTTTAAAAATATTGCATCCAAAAATTTGGGAAATTCAGCTGGTGGGACCTGGTTTCCGGAGACCCGTAAAATAAGTGTCCTCGTGGTGGTCAGGATAACTCATGATAGCTTTATCTGAAATTAAGAAACCAATTTTTTTCTGTTAGTACATAAGTATAGCTCGGAGGATTAAAAAAAATTGAAATTCGAATTTTTGGAACAGTTGTATGCAAAATAGTTAAATTTTTGGTAGAATTCATACTACGTATAGCCTCGTAAATTATAATATAATATAATAAAATATAATAAATAATATAATATATATTTAATATAAATAAACTTTAAGTAAATTTAAATACAACGTAAAATTAGTTGTAATCGAAAAAAAGCCTTCGTTCAATCCCCAGCCAATGCTATTTTGATAAAGAGTGAAAAATTTCCATAAGATCGGTGGATTCGTTTTTTGAGAAATCGTGTCCTCCGACTTCAAAAATCGTGTTTTGAGAAAAATGCGATTACCTGCGTCGCTCCCGGCCGGTATTTCCCAACGGGGGAATTCCCAGAAGCTCTCTCCTAGACTTTTATTCCGATTAACTTAAAACTTTGGGAGAATATTCTAGACGTATTGTACTATTAGATAATCAAATTAAACAAAGGGATTTTTTGAAATTTTCAAACCCACGTAACCCCTTAAGGGAGGACACCACTGTAACTGCTCAGTGTCTAACGTTTACTTTGGATGTTTTTTCAAGAAAGGAATACAATATGTGGTCAAAAGTACTTCTAGGTTTTAAAAGGTGTATATTGAAGTATGTAAAAAAAAATTATTTGTCCAAAGAATACAAAATGGCGGCGGACGAGTCGCTATAGCGCTACTGGTTTTCAAAATACCCTCTTCGCGGCACGCAGTAGGACTGTCGTAAATTTAGGCCCGGAACTAAGAGTGAAGTATTTTTGTTAATTATATTAGTTTTAGCAGTCAAGGACGGCGGAAGATCACAAAATTATGAAAAAAATAGAGGCGAGTCTGAAGAAAAGTTCGTTTTGTCGATCATCATTTTCATATAAAAAGTGATGTATTTTGTATAATGTTCAATTAATCGAAAAAAGCGCTTGTACTTGACTCTTAAAGCAATCTAACAAGGTACAGTTATAATTTCAAGTCGATTGGAGGAAAATTGTTTGAGTTCTGCTTCGTGCCGATTTCAAAAGCATGGTTCTGCGAAAACGATTTTCTTTATTTTCGTGTAAATTTTCATTTTTTTTAATGTAAATAAGTGAAATGTATGCTTTATAACATACCTTTTTTCCAAATCCCAAATAGATAATCCAGTAGACAAAAAAATCGGCGAAAAGTACTATTTTCGGCCTGTCGCAGTGGTTTCCTCCGTTAATGAAAATGACAATTTGATTGTAACGAATCGTTGCTTTTCATTTTATTCCACGTCAAAGTCCTGTCAAAGATACTCCACACACTTTAAAAAATATATATATAAAATTGTGGGGGGTTGACTTCCTTAAACATTTGATAGCCAAAAGACCCATTGTGCTATCAGGGCAAAAAAGGTGGAATTTGGGATGCAAAAAAATTTCGTACCACGCTCACACAGTTTTGACAGAAAAATAGCCGGGTTGAATACAGCCTTTATCCACTGCGGGCGCTGCGTTCGATTTCATTACCCCCGCCGCCCTATACTCTGCACGGAGCCAATATAAGCGATATTTGTTCGGTGAAGTAAGAAGGCGCAATATTTCGGTGCTTTTTTGAGTTTTAAATACAGGTTGATCAACAAGTTTTGTCGCAATAATTTCAATATAATTTATTTATTTGTATATCTTATACGTAACATTTCTAATCAACAATATATTCGCCATCGGTTTCTATGACACTCGACCATCTAGTTGGCTACTCATTTATTCCCTTTGCCCAAAACTGCGGCGGCTGGAACTCAAAGAAATTTGAAATATCCCTTCTGAGATCGTCGACGGTTTTTGAAAGTTTTGTTTCTCAAATATGCCTTCAAATGTCTGAACAAATGGTAGTCAGATAGCGTGATGTCGGGAGAGTATGGCGGATGAGGAACGGTATTCCAGTGAAGCTCAGTGATTGTTTTGTGGGTTTCCTTTGCGACATGGTGTCTCGCGTTGTCGTGGAGAAGCTGCACAGTCGCGCGTCTTGGCCGTTTTTTTTTCTTATAGCTTTTGCCAATTCCTGGAAATTCTCGATGTATCGTGTAGAGGAGATCGTTTTACCTACAGGGAGAAAATTGTGAAACAGCATTTCCTTCGCGTCCCAGAAACAGCACAACAAAACCTTTTGTGAGTGACGATCAGATTTCGGTTGGTGTGGCAGTTTTTCTCCGATAGGAAGCCAGTAGGCTAAACGCGTTCTGTTATCATACAAGACCCAGCTTTCATCTCCCGTCACAAGATCTTCTAAAAACTCCTTGCGATGGTGGCGAAGCAGGAGAGACTGGCAAATGGTCACGCGACAGTTCTTATTGTCGTCGGTGAGACGGTGGTGGTATCCATTGAGCTAGAACCTTCCTGTATCCCAAGTTGTGTAAGTGATTGACTATTGACGGTTGGGTGCAGCCAAGTTCTCTTGCTAGCTCGTGCGTACTTGCTTCCGGTTTTTCTTCGATGCAGCGGAGTAATGCTTCATCATCGATGGTCGACGGTCGTCCGGAACGTTCCTTATCTTCAAGGCTTGTGTCTCCAGATTTAAAATGATTGAACCAACGCTGGACTGTTCGATGAGAAACTACGTTCTCGCTGAATGCATCCTGTATACTTTTAGCAGTTGTGCTTGCGTTCGTGCCGCGCCGCCACTCGTAAAAAATGATCGCTCGAAGTTGCTCCTGCGAGATCGAAGCCATTTCTGTCCACTAGAACGCGCGCTCGCCCTTTTATACCCTGTCACGCGGATGAGTAGAAAACATTCTAGAATATTCTCGACATAGCTCGATGTCATATTACGTCAATACGTAAAAAGACATTTTTAAAATTTTTGCGACAAAACTTTTTTATCAACCGATATAAATGAAATGATAATTTCTCGTGATAGCGGATATTATTCTCTTCGCTCGTAATACTCTCTTGAGGAGTTTGAACTTGAAAGCGATGGAATTTGTCACATCGCGCGACGGAGCTTTCGTAGTCGCTAATTTCCGTGAAATATTCGATTGAAAGTTGATCGAGACACCGGATACTTCAACGCTGCGTTCAAGGGGTGCGCGGTGGAGAGGGTTGTTTATTAACATTGGGGTGGGCAGACGAGGAATGCTAGATAGAATGTTTCGGCACTGAAGAAGATGGAAGAAGGCGGAAGGGAAAAGAAGAGAGCGAGAGAGAGAGAGAGAGAGAGAGAAAGAGAGAGAGAGAGAGAGAGAGAGAGAGAGAGAGAGAGAGAGAGAGAGAGAGAGAGAGAGAGCGAGAAAGTCATGAGGAAAAGTGGTAAAGCATCTTGCGTAAACTGCTGGATAGGAGGAGAGTATTGGATCTTGGGAATATGGAAAGCCGACGGTAAAATGATAAGAGAGGGGGAGGATCAGGGACATTGCAGGGGCGTCGTGAGAGCTGATCAAAGACGATGAAGCTTTGAGAAGGAAAATTGGTGAAGAGGAACTCGCTCTCGTCTCTTATGCCTCTCTCTCTCTCTCTCTCTCTCTCCCTCACTCTCTTCCTACGCTTCCTCTCCCCTTTCCTCCTTGTATGTCCTCATAAATCTTCCTTCGTCTTGTACCTCTTCCTCTCTGCACATTTATCGGATGTGTATGCGAATGGCGTATGTACGTGAAATAAGCCACCCGCGCCCACACGCAACTATCTTCCATTTAGCAACGAAATACGATGTACGGAGCAGAATCAGTGTGCCATCAAAACTAATACTTCGCCATTGTATCACGAGCTCAGGCTGTTGGCGAATTATATCGCTTACCTTCATGACACAAGCGCGATCCATAACGCACCAGACGACGAATAAGCAGCAGGAAAAAATGTCTTTCCGTAACTCGATGAGCCGTGTCGAATAGATGATAATTCTAGCTCATTGCCCTCCAATTCGTCACAACCGACCGTATGTGAATAAATTTACTATTTTCACCAGCCTCGTATGTTGGAGAATAAATAGACGCGGGAACAAATTTATCCATCGTTATCAACAGTCTTGGCGCATGTGTTCACGTACTTGTAATTGACAATCAGGTGAATTGGACCCACAAATTACTGCTCTTATCGTTAAATTAGCCTGAAACTTGGCTTGCTTGTAGCTTTCTTATCGTCATGTTGTACGTCACAAGAGGTAATACTATTGGATCGTTGTTAGCAACCTTAAGGCAGTATTGTTTCCTAAAAATTTGACGAAAATGGGTTTTTGTCACTTTATTTCATCATTCTACAGACCTTTCGGAATACCTGTGTCAAAACCGTCTATTAATATCCACGAAATTAGCCGAGTTATAGAAATCATCAGGAGTACGCTCGGGAAGCGCAGTCGGAACGCAGAAACATTAAGGCCGTATTGTAGCGTGGAGACCCATTTTGAAGGTGATTTTTGGGTGTCATATATAGGGAAACGGCTCAATTTACAGTTTCCATATTTCACAGTTATATTTATACATCTTTGAAGTAACATCTTAAATTTTTCGGAACTCTTTATTCGAAATTGTACATGATATGTTGCGCAGTTTATGTTACGAATTTATTTTTTATCGTCGGGCGTTGTGATTGTGGCCGTCCTTGTCATCTGAACCAAAAGTTTTTTTTGTGATTCTCTTCTTTACAAATATGGTTATCGTTAGGCCCTCGAATAAAAAAATTAAAGGCAAATTTACGAAATGGCGTTTGAATGAGAGTATTCTGATATTTACAATAAATTTTCACTTTCTGCGGCCTGGAAAGTAATAATTATGAAGCAATCAAAAAGATGGAGGGCTAAACGATAGCCCGATATGTACTCTATATGTGTGCAAAATTGAAAGCCGATCGGCCGGGTAGTTGCCAAGAAAAATACACGCCTGACAAAAGATTTTTGCGACTTGGCCTGCGCAACAAAAAAAAACATTTACAATTTCGAATAAAATACTTTGAACATTTTCACATCTCACTTCAATCCTGTATAAATATAAATGTTTAATAGTAACACTAGATTCAACCGTTTCTTTACAGTTAATTCCCAAAAAATCACCTTCAAAATGGGTGTTCACACTGGAATATGGTCTAAAACGCGCTTTGTCGAAACTACGCTTTTCAAATCGGCAACCATGATATTTCGATGGTCAGTTCGCCGACTGAGCTCAGATTCGGGACACTCCTCCGGTACGCTGTTCTTCAACATTGGTACCAAAACTGAGTCGAAATATCATCAAATATTTCTGAGTCAGAAAAATCGAAAAAATTGATCATCAAAGTTTATCACGTCGCCATTTTGTATATTTTTTTGCTGAATCTGGAACCAAACATCACAACACCCACATGATGTTTTTGTTTTCTTTCAGATTCATACAACGTCTACAACACTGGTCACCAAATGGAGGCCCTTTGCGCGTGCCGTTGTAAGCAAACGTACAAAATTACAGGATAATGTTTTTTGTTTCATTTGTACGTAAACTTGAAGGATCAATAAACATGTGTCAAACTTTTTAGATAGAAAACTCGAACAATTCGAAGATTATTTCATTCTAAAAATTACCTCCAAAACAACAGACAACAATACTGTCTTGATATGTACACAGGAAAAGGCATTTGTCTTCGGATACTGTCTTCGTAATCGCCAATTGTCTGCGTACTCATTGTGCAGGCATTTTTTTATTTGTTTATTATTATTTTTATTTTTATTAATTTATTTTATTTAATTATTAAATTATTATTGTTTTAATTATTTTTTTATTTATTTTTTTAACCATTCATCTGTGCAGGGATATAAAGTGGAATATGGTGAATGTATAAAGGGGGAAGGACCCTGTACAGATGAAAGGTTAATAAAAAGTAAAAAACATAATAAAAAAAATGTGCCCAACCTCGTCGTTAGATGAATGTAAGCGTATTCGTATGAAATTAACATCAAGCTTGATCCGGTCCCCAAAAGCACCGAATCGTTAACATATTTCGAGCAAATCAGCCATTTTTATTGCCGAACTATTTTACACATCAATTAATTAATATGAATCATTTCATTATAATCCGTAATTTTCATTACGAACCGTTCTCTCAACAGCCAGATATGCCGATAACGAAGATTAGATAACCGTACCGGGGTCAAAGTTTCCAAGGAAAAACGTGACGCGAGGCAATTTTTCCACAAATCATCAGTGGCGTCCAAGAGCCAAACGGTAATCAGTGTTCATTAGCCGTGCGATGCGCGATTTCTGTTGTCCGCCAGGGCTTCCATGGCGTTGCCCCGTAGGGATCTTTTCAATAACTCTTGGTCGACGGTAATTGGTGGTGGACGATATCGGTCTCGCACCGTGATGTTTTTCCTCTCTTCTCGTTTCTTCGTCTCGTCGCCCCCGTATTTTCCCGTTGACCACGAAGCACACTGGGCCATTTCCCATATCCTATATCCGCGACAATGTCGTATATAACAATATCCCGGACGGTCCTGTGCCCTATAGATAGAGAAACATTAAGTGTTGCCGGTGTTGTATAGAATGAAACGGAGAGTACACCGCGGGTCTACGTCTGCTATCAACCCCAACACTGGAGAGGAATAAAAGAGGAAAGAGACGAAAAAAAAAGAAAAGAAGCGTCACCGCACACATCGACCTCGATGTCAACGAGAAGGTTTTCTGATGGCTGTCCACCCGAAGCACCACGCCTATATACCGATCTCTTCTCATACCTTCCTTTCATTCCGGATTTCTTATGGATGCCTTGTGGAGAGACACACATGAGCTTTCAACGTCGCAACGGAATCGCAAGGATTCTCAACCTCCTTCCTTTGATCCTCTGTGGAAGGATCCAAAATAGCTGATGGCTGGTGAACTTTGCTTCTTATACCACACATATTCAATGACTATCTGTTTCGCTACCGCATTTGGTGAATGCATCCTGCGATCATGTACATTGGTCTAGCCCAATGGAATTGGAGCCTCGTTCGAAAGTATCTCAAAAGTACGATGGAGGCGGTCGAAAGAATCGACTGCCGTTTTCCATCAAATTGCCCTACTCAGTACTTGTAGTAAGGTGAGCTGATACGCCTGTTCAAATATGAGCTCTTAATATTAACATTTAGAGGCGCCTTATGGCATTTTTTTATTTTCTATGGTAATAACATGAGGAAAACTTTGTTTGCTACTTTTGAATTTTATAACTCGCCAATCGGTAAACGTACAACAATGCCCTAAGCGTATTTTTATAGTGAATTGAACGCTCTATGAAAAACGGCCTCTTATCATTTTATGATTAAGGCCTTAGGCCACAGTAACGGGTATAAAATCATGTGCGAATTTAACAAATTTTTTTCGTATGAAAAAGTGATTAACTCATAAAATTCTATCTATTATCACATCTATTTAGTAGTTATTCACATCTATTTAGTATTAATATCAAGCTGTTAGGACATGTATATATATCTTTTGTGATTTGATATATCTATTTGTGATGTGATATATAAATTTGTGATGTGATGTGATATATATATTTGTGATGTGATATATATAAATATATATATATATATATATATATATATATATATATATATATATATATATATATATTTATATATATATATATTTTATATATCACATCTATTTAGTATTAATATCAAGCTGTTAGGAAACATATATAATTTTTTTTTTGCGATGAACATAATGGCTGACTACACGAAACTTCTCGAAACAGCTTTTTTCCAATTGGCGTGACAAATAACTTCAACAATATTCACTCGATTTACTTCAAATGTAAAAGTTATGTTCCTAATTGCATTTCGCAGAGAAGTACGTACGGGATTTCTGATTAATCGAAAACTTCTCATTTTTTGAGCATTTTATGAGCAGTAATAAAGAAATTTTTCACTGACAATTAATTCCTTAAGTTCAAATATCTACAACTTTTGAATAAAACAATATTTTTGTAATTCCGTACTTACTTCTCTGGGTATTCTAATGTAGATTGACGGGAATTTTTGTTTTTTGTTCTAGGTCAAAAGTTGTGGATGCTAAATGTCACGCCGCGGAGCGCCTAAAAAAAGATAACCAAAAAAAATATTCGTAGTCGGCTACTTTGTACGTCGGAAAAAAATTCTAACAGCCTGATATTCATACTAAATAGATGTGTAATTAATTTTACGAGTGAATCACTTTTTCGTACGACAATAAAATTGTTAAATTCCCACATGTTTTTATACCCGTTACTGTGGCCTAAGGCCTTATAACCACTTGATGCAGGTTGTGCGTGCGACCTGCTGGAAAATAGGAGACTGCGAGAACGTGGAGAACCTCTGCGTAGATAAGGGATGTCACAATGAACAGGGGGGAAGAGAAGGAGGGAGGGAGAGTAGCTTGGCGAGATCGGAAAGGGGGTTGAATGGACGCGCATTGGGTCATAAACGTTTATATTGCGCTCAGTACCCCAGTAATGCCGATATTGGCAAGTTATTGGCTGCCTTCTCTCTCTCGCCAAAGGTCTCTTTCGCCATCTCTCGTTACGTGATATATCCATTTCCCTTGGACCTACGGTTCACTCTCCGTTTCTCTCTCCACCACAGCTTCTCATCCACCCTCCATACCATCGCCCATCGCACACTCCCTTATTTTTCTAGCATTTGGTATTGCAGAAGCCAGATCAAACTCTAGAGGACCGCATATCGTTTCTTATCCGATTGCGAAGAAGACTGACGCGAGAACGTGAAATTCGTGGCGAACGGAATGATTGTGGGTGTCATTAAGGGGGCAGATACCTTTCGGCGAGGAACAAATTGTTGATTTTCATTATTTTTTTTTAAGCATAGATTTCGTCATCATTCTTGAGAATTAGGGTATGTTCTATTACTACTTTTGTCTGTTGATGGTATTTTTTTTATGAAACTTTAAAAATGGTGAAGATTTTTCTTTCATTAACACTCATACGCAAAATATAAACCCAGAAGAAATGAGAAATGTTTAAAACCGATTAAATGGTATGTTTTGAAACAAAAAGATTGAATTTTCCGAAAAATGGCTTCACTTTGCAATTAACAGTTCGTCTGTAACCCTGGGTCTTTCGTGTCCGAGCCAAATCGATTTCGATTTGTGACTGCTGAATAGGGCAAGGAGGGCGCTGCCTCCGATTCCTAAAAAAAGTTACGTACGAAGGAGAACCGGCGCCCAAATTTCACGGTTTCAGTCCCTTCCAGACAGCAGTGGCGAGCATTGAAATTTCGGATCGGACTAGGCAGGTATAGGTAAGTGAGTAAAAAAAAATGTTCCCCCTTTATTGTGATTTTTTCATCAGTGATGCTTCGGAAAAAATGGAGTAGTGGTCGGCTGAACAAGTGACGCTTACAAGTAGGCTTAGTTAGCTCACAATAGACCTTGACTTTGTAAAATAATTGTAAAAAAATTGTGTTTGTAAAAATGGAGCCAAAAAATGTTTTTCGCTAATTAAATGTGTCAGTAGCAATGCATCATACGTAAGTTGGTGCCTGTTTACATGTCGAAAGCTTGAGCATTTAGCTTCAAACAAACGAAACATAATCATTTTTGTCCCAAAGCTAAACTATTCACCATTTATTTGCGATTTTGGAAATTACGCTATCTTTATTTTTCTTTGAGTCACAATTTTTTGGTAAATCGTAACTTTCTTCCGAGGCTCTTCATTGATTTCACAAAAAAATTATGAAAAAATTGATTTTCCTATAATTTTATGATTGGTACTTCAAAATGAATGTTTCGAACAGTAGCATGAATTTTTGTGAGTCTTTAAGGCTTTAGACCACTCTAAAGGCGGAAAAATAGGCTTTTTGGGGATGATTTTTTCAGAAAAACTACAAAATAAATCGAGATTACAAAAAGGGTGTTTATCACACATATCAGTGACTGTATACAATGATTTTTTTAAGCGATTATTTTCAAAATGGCGGCTGTGCAGCGTTTATCTCAAAACTGCATTTTTAAAGTTAGCCGGAAACATAACTCAGACAATTTTCAACCGATTCACTTGAAATGTTAAATATATTTTGAAAAATATATTGTCTATGGAAGTACGTAGAATTTTTTTTTATGTAGCATAGTTCATGTGTTATTAAAAATTATCTTACGATTTTTTAGGCAAATTTTTCGAAAGTGAAAAATTTGTGAAACCCGTTTTGTAATCTCGATGTAGTTTGTAGTTTTTCTCAAAAAAAACCCCAAGAAGCCGATTTTTTCGACCACTGGAGTGGCCGAACGCCTTAAGGGGCTGAAAGAACGACAGGACGCGAAAGACTCACGTTTCTAAACGGAAAAAATGTTTACAAAGTGTTAAAAAAGCCCTCCTTTTTTTATTTTCATCAACATGTATGGTCATGCTTAGGACAATAAGGTTAGAAAGATATATACCGAATTTCACCGGAATCGGACGATTAGTTTTTCAACCACATCTGGGCCAGTTTGAAAAATGCAGTTTAGAAGACCGTGCCATAACACCGCCATTTTTGAAGATTTATAAAAATAAAAAGTACCATATAACACACAAGAGTAGTAATAAAACATACCCTAAGGCTAAAAAATCGAAAAGAATCAATTTTTAAAAAACATGAAAATCAGTCATTTTTTTCCTCGCCTGAAGGTATCGGCCTCCTTAATTTTGTACTGAAGCTTCGCATTCATCGCGATCGTATACTCGCGAATTCGATTAAACGACCGCGAACTCGTTACAGTTTGTTAGAAGGCGCAACTTTATCTATATCTGCCGGAGAGGATTACACGCAATTCATACGAGAAAGGAGGTCGTTTCATCGTTAATAGCGAAGGTTGAAAGTCCCGAATACCGACAGGAGGAAATATAGCTAAGGGTAGTTAAGAGTCCGAGTCAGACATTATATATATATATATATATATATATATATATATATATATATCGACTTGGCGCTATCTTTATCGAGGTGGAAACCGTGTTACAGTGTCTTTTCCCGGTGGGGGTCATAGGACACTTGCGAGGAGACCCAATCAACTGATATCGCGAGAGAAAGAGACCTTAAGCCGAGGACCCCGAAGAGCCGCAACTCCCGATACGACGCTGGTAGTTCGACGTTGGTTAGACAAGCCTGATCACGAGTTAGTGGTTCTTCGGGATGGTGCGGGCCGCCCTGCCCCTTGACCAACACCGCCGAGTGTTCCACGAGATATATCCATGGAGGAATGAAGAACGTTGCGGCCGAGCTGACTTTATGTCGGGACTTAAGCCGGTTATAGGTACTGCCAATGTTATTTGATGGCCAAATGCACTTCGCTGGCCTCGATTCCAGAGCCAGTACGTTACAACGCCACTCAGTATTTTCCTTCAATTCGATATCCGATCCCCGTGCGAGCTTCCTCTCTTTTAGGACCAATTTCGTCCTTGTCGATATCCCGTCTCTTGGACTATCAAGGATTCTACGGAGATTTTTACACAGGATGGAGAAAGAGCAAAAACCACCTCCAATGGTGATTTTTGGACCCGGAGTTTGCATCACCAAAGAATTGGGAGAGTGGACAAATATTGCATGTTTTCGAACGCGCGAATGCGTGATAAAAAATGGCTGGGTGAAAGGAGCTGGAGCTTAGTATCAATACAGAGATTAAGGAGGGACATACATTTACAACGATCAAAAAATCGATTTCTTTTTTTCTTTTCTTTAAACGACAGAACTAGCTATGTAGAATGTTTTCCTAAATTTTCAAAGCAAATTTCGAAAAACTTTAAACGTGACAGCCCGTCAATGGTGTGCCTTACCGCTCGGATTCGGAGCGGGCGTGAACTTCAAACGCGTTTTTCTGAAAACTGCATTATCGAAATTGGCGTGCAGGATGACTCAAAAACTGTTGAGCGGATTGAATTGAAACTTGTTAGAAATATTGATAATATTGGTACCTTTTCCTTGACAGGAATTGTTTTTGAAAAATTGGAAAAAAAAACGACTTTTTTAATTCACATTTTACAGAAATGTTGCGTGAAATGTTGATTTTTTTGTAAATGCGTGCGATTTTCTTAAATTTGCATTTTATTCATTTTAATTGCTGTCACATAGAAGCATACATGTTCTAACTGAACACTGTTTGAACTTTTTTGCAAATCAAAGTCTACGGGAAGCTAGACTGCACGCTGATTCGCAACTCCGGCGGCGACCTTGCTGTAATACTCTGCCACAGCTCCGTCATTTTGATGATGAATTAATTTTTAAAAATTGTTTTATATACTTAAATATACTATTGAAGTATATCGAAAGTTTGATAATTATAGAATAATAATTTCTTAGTTTAAAAAATCCCTCAATATTTCTTATTGTTTTTCCTGTCAAAATGTATATCCCGCCTTACGACCTCAGGCGTGAGGTATAAAATCATGTGCGAATTAAAAAAAAAAATTACGTATGAAAAAGTGATTCACTCATAAAGTTAATTACACATCTATTTAGTATGAATATCAAGATGGTAGAAGATATATATTTTTTTTCGATGTACAAAATGGTCGACTACTAATATTTTCTTTTGTTGTCTTTTTTTTAGGCGCTCCGCGGCGTGACATGTAGCATCCACAATTTTTTACCCAGAACAAAAAACAAAAATCCTCGTCAGCCTACATTAGAATACCTAGAGAAGTACGTACGAAATTTAAAAAATATTGTTTTATTCCAAACTTGTAGGTATTTGAACTTAAGAAATGAATTTTTAGTGAAAAATTTCAGTATAACTGCGCATAACCTGCTCATAACATGAAAAGATTTCGATTAATCTGAAATTCCGTACGTACTTCTCTGCGAAATGCAATTAGGAACATAATTTTTAAATTTGAAGTAAATCGAGTGAAAATTGTTGAAGTTATTTGTCACGCCAATTGGAAAAAAGCTGTTTCGAGAAGTTTCGATTAGTCGGCCATTTTGTACATCGAATAAGAATGTACATACAGGATGCGCCAGAGAAACTTACTTATTTGAAAAAAATCCCGCGCGGTGAGGTGGGCGGGTAGAGGGGCGAGAGGGGGCGCATCTGGAGGGGGAAGTTCCCAAGTTTGTTTCTCCCTCCAGTCAGTTGCCATCATGCTCTGGTCTAGAGAGCAGCGGGCCTTCGCAGTCGAGAGCTTCTTTTCTAACGGTCGCTCACTTGTTGCTACGCAACGTGCCTTCCGCGCTCGCTTTGAAATTCCTCCTCACAGACTCGTTCCTGGCCGTAATTCGATTCTGTCGTGGGTTAACTCATTTCGGGAGTGTGGAAGTGTCGCTAAACCCAGAAATGGACTTCAACGGACCATCAGAACTCCGGAAAATGTCGAAAGAGTGAGGCAGTCAGTTGTGCGTTCTCCCCGGCGTTCGGCTCGCAAATACGCAGCTGCTATGGGAATTTCTGACACCACTGTTCGACGAATTCTCCATGAAGACCTTCAATTTCATCCCTATAAATTGGCTGTTGTGCAAGAATTAACTGAACGCGATTTTGTTGCCCGTCAAAATGCATGTGAAATGCTGGTTGACAACCTGCCTGAAGACGCGGCCGTTTTTTTCAGTGACGAGGCTCACTTCCACATTTCCGGCTGCGTCAACAAGCAAAACATGCGTTATTGGTGTGGTGTAAATCCACGTGAGCTTCACCAGAAGCCACTTAATTGTGAGCGAGTTACTGTCTGGTGTGCGATGTCGGTAATGGGAATAATTGGTCCTTATTTTTTTGAAGAAAACGAACGCGCAGTTACCGTGAATGGAGCTCGTTACAGGAACATGATCGAGGAATTTTTTCTTCCAAGACTCGAAGAAATGAACGTTAGGAAAGTGTGGTTTCAGCAAGATGGAGCCACAGCACACACAGCACGAGACTCAATGAATTTGTTGCGACAACATTTCCCCGACCGCCGCATCTCTCTCAGAGGCGATCTCCAATGGCCGGCACCCTCTCCAGATTTGACTCCATGCGATTTCTTTTTATGGGGTTATTTGAAATCTCTGGTTTATGTCGATCGACCACGGACCATAGCACACCTCAAGAACAACATTCGCGACGCCATTGCCAACATACCGATTGATATGCTGCAAAGAGTGGATACGAATTTCAAAAATCGACTTCATCAGTGTATGCGCAATGGGGGTCGCCATTTATCCGATGTCATTTTCAAGACTGCATGAAAAAAAAATTGGGATATTGTATTCTCAAATAAAAAAAAATTTTAAACAATAATTGAAGTACTTTTGTTTTTATTGACCTTTCAAATAAGTAAGTTTCTCTGGCGCACCCTGTATTTTCTAAAAGCTTGATATTCATACTAAACAGATGTGTAATTCATTTTATGAGTAAATCACTTCTCCATACGAAAAAAAAAATTGTTAAATTCGCACAAGATTTTATACCCGTTACTGTGGCCTAAGGCCTTAAGGCGAGAGGTTGCGGGTTATTATTCCGGTAAACATTGGAAAATTATCGATCGCAACTGGCTTTTTCATACAGCTCGGCGTAATAGCCGCGAAAGCGGAGAAGAAGCCGCAAATATTGGAGAAAAAGGAGGAGGAGGTGGAGAAAGTGGTGAAAAGATGAGAGTGTTATGAGATTGAGAGAGCACACAGTTGCCTCTCCCGTTTCGCGGGTCTTCTGATGGTGCATGAAAAGCTGGTAATTCCCACCCTGTATTAATACCTCGACAAACTCTCGCTCCCATAGTCCGCTCATCGTACCAGGCTTAATGAATTCTTCAGCGAGATTAAAACGACGAAAAAGACGAGAAAAACTATATTTTTTCGCATCGATAAGATGTATCCGTCTCTATGGCGTGGCTGCATGTAGGTGTAGTCAAAACCGTTTGACGAGGTGGTGGCAAAGAATCGGAGGTATTGAACCAGCACCTTTTATAGCTGGTTTTTTCTATAAAAATTTGCATCTCTTCTTTTAGCTAAGTGGATATTTCAGGAATACATTTTTTTTATTCTTACGCCATATATATATAAATAATTACACTGAAGTAAATTGTGTATTACATAATTTAGTAATGAACCAATTGATTGATGAAAGATGCTACTTTGTTATTTTATCTTAACTGTTGATTCGTCAGCATTCGCGGACTTCTATGGCCTCGTCCTTTTGGCTTTTAGCGCACTCTTGTCACTTCAATAATTCCGGCTCATAGGAGACTCCTTCCGCCGTTCTTTCCTAATAAAGCAGAAGGTCGAATTCGCATGAGGGCACGGCAAAACTATGAAAAATCTGTGCCTGTATCGATGGCTGTGCTTTACAGAGTTTCAGAAGTGTCACTGTGCAAAAAATGTCGTAGCGATCTAATTGGAATCCCATACTTGTCCCTACTTTCTGGTAGAGATCCAATGGATCATCTCATTGGATTCCTATACTAAAACGTTACGCTCGTACGTTGGATCCTAATAGGAATTTCCCATTAGAATCCATTTGAACCGTAAAGGATTGCCACATTATCGAACAGAATCCCATACGATTGTTGTTGGATCCCATCATAGTCCGTGCGTTGAATTTTCGAAACTAAATATATAGATATATACAATAAATCAATCTTAAGGTGTCTTCTCACTGTTGACGCTAAAAAGGCTATTTTCATGAACTTTTTGATAGGTTAATAGTATAGATATTGATATAAAAGTTGCTATACGTAATAAATACACGTTCGAAATACATTTTAAAACAATGTATGTTATTATGTAACCCAAACAAACTTTAAACGCGTTGTTCGCAAAACAACGTTTTCGACGGCTTGTTGATGAAATCTTCGAAACTACCGAACCGATCCTTATGAAACTTTAACCACATATTCTTTACAACTATAGATATAGCGCCTATCAATGACTTTTGTAAATTTTGATGGTTTCTGTTTTTTGTTGTGCCAAAAACGGTGAAAAAACACGTTTTATTAGGTTTTTTCGAAAAATGTCCGCCATTTTGTTATTTTTGCATATATCAAAAATCGTATGATATGCGCTATAGCCATTAACATACTGAATCTAAAACCGTTTGATTTTTTTGTTTCAGACGATCCATCTCCGAGATTTCATCAACGGACCTACAATTTCTTAGGACATTTTTTTAACTACCTTTTTCGTCTATAAATAGTGACTTAGATAAATAATTTTTTTTAAATGTATTTCGAAAGTGCATTTATTAAGGGGTTACCCCCACTTGCGATTTTGAAGAAATCGATTTTTTTATTGCATTTTTTTGAAGTATAAGTATCTGAGAATATGTCCTGAAAATTTCAAGTCGATCCGAACAAAATTGACTGAGATATGAGCGTTAAAAGAGAAGAATCCGTTGTGTAAACGACCGGAAATTGAAACTTTAAATGCGTTTTTCTCAAAATGGCATTTCTGAAGTCGGTGACCAAGATTACTCGAACACTAATGAACCGATCTTCTTGAAATTTTGCAGGCTTATTTAATACATTAAAATGTAGTCTTTAATCGTTCGATTTTTTTTTTCGAAAAAAAATGGCAGTTTTATAGCCAAAAAACGGCCGTTTTTTTCGTTAAAATCGAACCATTAACTTTGATTGTCCGCCATTTTGTGAAAAATGAATATTTTTTAAAATCCTTCGATTAAAGACTAGTTTATACTTATATTTGACTAAATCCATCCGCATTTTTTTTCAGATGATCCACTTCCCCGCAATGTTGGTCACCGCAAACCGTGTATATAAAAACATTATTTCATTGGCCACTAAACAATGTAATATTTTTCAATAAAAAAATTACTGAAAGTCCTTCAAGATGTGTTCTTTAAGATGGTATATTGATTGATTAAAAAATTTTTGTAGTTTTCTTTTAAAAAATTCATGAAAAACGCCTTTTTTGCGCTACAAGTGGGAGTAACGCGTTAAGTTTAACAACTTGTATATCTACTCTAATATAAACCTATAAAAAAAATCATGATAATAGACTTTTTTAGCGTCTGAAGTGAGAAGACCCTTTAAAAAAGTACAAATCGCTCGAAAAAGTATATTTGGGAAAAATCGATTTGAATCGCACAACTGATAATCTGATATTCTTTTCGGAGATTCAAACAATTCTGGTTGTAACTTTGACATAAACATTTCTCAAACGTTGTCAATTGGGAAATAGCGAGGAATCCACTTGGATTCCAATGTGGCCTTCCCTACAGGGATGTGGTAGAATGAGGCCCGACACATTTCTGCGCGAGTTCGCCCAACTACTATAATAGTTAGCCGATAAATAAACCAAGCAAGTTATCGTAACTCGAATTAAAAATGATTCTCGATTATTTTCCTGATATAGACATTCTTTATCTAAAACAAGCATACCTTGCGTATATTATATTTATAAATGTCCAAATAGCAACGCCGGTGCGCAAACGAGGAAAAAAAAGTCGTGCTCATCCGTCGTCTGCATAGTTTTTTTTGCATCGCAAGCCTTCCAGAATTGTAATTTATGTTAATGCAATTCGGTATTCTTATGATTGCCGTCATAGATACACTTGTGTTTAAATTTCTTGTTGCTCGCTTGACAGCATCCATCGAACGACCGTTTCAAACGGAAATAATCGAAATGTGACCAATTTATACGACTCTCACCAATTGAATCTTCTCTGTTCGAGTATAAATACCTGTCGACTGACGCTTCACTTCACATTACTGAGGCCCGTTGGATTGAGAAGAAAGCAACACCTGAGAACCAACAGCCCCTCAAGGTAACTCTAATTGCGTGTAATTGAATGAGTTCAATATCTATGTTCAATTGCTGGTCCGCATTACAACGCAGCTAAAACATTCGGATGTGACAATAACACCGGTCAACACAAATTCTGAGTCTGGGTTCTAGACAAGGTTGCAAAAAATGCATTCTTTTTTTAAATGCATTAGCGTTTTCATTACTCATTACGTTACATTTTGTAATGGAAGAAAAATGCCTTACCCTTTACATTACATTCAGTATTGTAAAAAAATGCCATTGCTCATTATATTACATTTTGTAATGCAAACAATTTCCATTACTCATTACATTGAATTTTATGAAGTGAAAAAATGTTCATTACTCATTACATTGGAATTCGTAATGTAAAAAATTTCCGTTCCTCATTAAGGTAAATGTCCCAATTATTGAACAGGTCCCAATTATTGAACAGTATCTTGTATTCTAATTATTTCTCATTCGGCTGCATGCATTTAATTATTTATAAAATTTCATTACATATATGGAACTTTTAGCTATCGAAATGTTACCTTACTTATGCAAAAAAAGCTTTAATTAATAGAGAAAAAAATTATTTAATCAGCAACGGTGACTCGTTTTGACGTCTCGTGGTAACTGCTTATCGTTTTCGCTAAGACGCGCCGCTTCATGCGTAACGGCATAAAAAATTCAAAAACTGTCGCATCTCAAAAAGTAAAGGCGTTTCAGGTTCCTCAGAAAATTTCTTACAAATTACAATTTTTATGAAAAAACTTTATTTAATTATTTGTTAAAAAATACGGTGTTCGATCATTGGGACATAGAAAATGCAGTGTGTCCCAATTATTGAACACTCGAATTCTCCAAGTTGACGTCATTAAACCCATCAAAACATCGAGACAGTTAACGTGTGACAGATCGTGTGAATCGGATTTATTCAAACAAAAACTGTAAGTTCCTGAATAAACTTACCTCTATTCTTTTAATAATAACTCTAAGATCGTCAAATATATTTTTCATTTGTATTTTCGTGCAATAAACATAAAAAGGAAAGTAAAAAAGAGAATATAACCTAAATGTAACCTAAAAATACAAATTTACTGTTTAATATTTTTTGCTCTCCGATATTTCAGGGAGCCAAGCTGCGACAAAATCAAACAAAAACAGAATATGAAAACGAGGAAGCTGAAAAGAAAAAGAAAATAAAGTTCGAGTTGAAAAGCAAAAACAAACCAAATGCGAATGAACCAAAAACCTTTCAAAAGAGACTAAGTATATATTTTTGTATTTTTACATGATTAACAAAAGATTATTTAAGTGTTTCATTTTGCTTTTATTTCTCAATATTGTACCCAACATAATATTTTTAGAACGGAAAAAGAATGCTCGAGAGTGTTCAATAACTGGGACATGCCTGTTCAATATTAGGGACATAGGCACTTCCAGTGTTCAATAATTGGGACATTTGCATTCTTCACATTGTTATTCTTTTTTTTCATTTAAAATCATTTAAAAATAATTTAAAGGGTGATTTTTCGAAAGTAAAAATATCAAAGTATCATTTGAACATGAAAGCGATGGTTTTTTCTTGATTTTATATTTTTTTCTCACCGAATTCAATCCCCCAGATCCTTAGCTGTTCAATAATTGGGACATTTACCTTACGTTACATTTTGTAATGTGAAGTTATTTTATCGCCCATTACAATGTAATGGGTATTGGACATTTTTTACATAAAAAAGTCCAATGTAATGAGCAATGGCATTTTTTTACATTACAAAGTCTAATGTAATGAACAACGAAAATATTTCGCATTGCAAAATGTAATGTAATGGGTGATGGAATTTTTTTACATTACAAAGTGTAATGTAATGTGTAATGGAAATTTTTTACATTACAAAATTAAATGTAATAAGCAATGGAATTTTTTCACATTACTGATGCGATGCAATGTAAAAAATCTCCATTGCCGATAAGAATGTAATGAGGATTATTATTCGTTTCCCATTAGAGGCAGCGGTTTTTGCACTGGGTCGATCTGACCCGATGGTAAAGGAATAATAATCCATACTGCTTTGTAATGAATAATCGAGATTTTTTACATCACACTAGTAATGTGAACAAATTCCATTACTTATTACATTAAATTTTATAATGTAAAAAAATTCCATTACTCATTACATTACACTTTATGATGAAAAAATTCCATTGGATTCCAATTTACATTGGACTTTGTAATGTAAAAAATGTTCATTGCCCATTACAATGTAATGTGTAATGAAATTTTTTGTCATTACACATTACATTGCATTTTGTAACGAAAATGTTTCAAATTACATAATATAATGTAATGAGTAATGGAATTTTTTTACATTACTAATTCCAATGTAATGAGTAATGGACATTTTTTACATTACAAAATCTAATGTAATGCATAAGGGAAATTGTTTACATTACAAAATATAGCGTAACGAGTGTAGGAAAATATAACGTAGCGAGTATAGGAATGTTTGTACATTACTGAATATAATGTAATGGGTAATGAAATATTTTTTCATTGCCCATTAAAAAAGTAATATTGCATTACTGTGTCACAAAAAAATTCGCAACCCTGGTTCTAGATCTCGAATTTTGAGTTTTTCCACGTAATTAATAAAAGAAAAAATAGTTTTGCCAGATAAAGTTTGCGTTTGTTATTCAAACGTGCAGCTATCTGCTGCTTATCAACCAAAAACTTCAAGACTTATTTATCAACGTAAAAAATACAAAAGCAAACTTAATAACTAAACAAATGTATGTTGTATTATTCAAATGTATCTTGTATTATTCACAAAGCAAACTTAATAACTAAACAAATGTATCTTGTATTATTCACCAGTTAGAGAGAGCAAAACAAATTCTGTACTAGCACTTAATCAAATTTTTGCCCCAAAGTTGTACAACTAGGGCATAAGCAATAAATCAATCAATCAATCAATCAAATGAAGATTTTGGTTGATATCGTAATGTCATGAATTTTTTTAATTTTTTAAAATACAAACTGAAATTATTTGTTTTCTTGTTGTCCTGTGTAATTGGTACCTATCCCTGGCTAACCCACTTGCCACCATGTATAACCTATTGTAATGAATTAAGTCCTTCGTGTGTAACGAAATCTTCACTTGCCGAGAACAAAAAAATTGCTAAAAGTTTGCGATTCGTTTATTCGGTTAATTGAATACGTGGAACTATTGCAAACGTACTACAAGCGATTGTTCATTACGTTCCAGCAAAGATGTCTCGCATGACGTGTTACCTGCTGGCATGCACGATGGCTCTAGCCACGGTGATGGCTATAAACCCGGGACCGGTAAGAAAAAGAAAGATTCTAACATTAGCATATCAAACATTTGCCTGCCTGCATAATATGGACTTCTTTAAAAAAATGATATTTCAACTTTAAGAGCGCACTCCAACAGGGTATTGGGTACCAATGCCGGAGCCGAGGCAATAACTACGTGGGAGCTTGTATCGTAAGTGGCCCCGAATTTTCACCGTTCCTCCGTCACATTTACATGGATCAGTCGAATTTCACGTGTCAATTGTGATATCCTTTTCACAGCGTCAGAACGAATTCAACGGGGAGCTGACGTGTTTGAGTCTCGCGTGTGCCGTACGGGACGTTTTGGGTAACTACCTCGCAGTGCCTACAGGACCGGTTGATGACGGTACTCTATGTGGACTTAATAAAGTAAGTACTTTGCGTCAAACCGGCTTGGGGAATTATAATACTTTTGTCTTCTAACGATGTTTTAAGGGGTGTTCTCACTTAAGACGCTAAAACCGGTTATTTTCGTGATTTTTTTTTACAGGCTTATATTATAGACAGTGACATAAAAGTTGTTACCCTTAATAAATACACTTTCGAAATACATAACAAAAAATTATTTCTTTAAGTCGCTATTTATTATCGACGAAAATGGTAGTTAAAAAAATGTCCTACAAAAGTTGTAGGTCTGCGCTGTTGATGAAATCTCGGAGACGGATGATCCGAAACAAAAAATCAAACGGTTTCATATTCAGTATGTCAATGGCTCTAGCGCATATCGTAAGATTTTTGATATATGCAAAAATAAAAAAATGACGGACATTTTTCGAAAAAAACATAAACAAACGTTTTTTTTCACTGTTTTTGGCAAAAAAGGTAAGCATTGAAAGTTTAAAGAAATCCTTGATATGCCCGATGGGTATAGTTGTAAAGAATATGTGATTAAACTTTCATGAGGATCGGTTCAGTAGTTTCGAAGATTTTACCATGAAGCCGTCGGAAAACGTTGTTTCGAGTAAAACGCACTTAAAGTTCGTTTGGGTTACATAAATACATACAATTTTTCAAAATGTATTTCAAAAGTGCATCTATTGAGTGTAACGACTTTTATGTCAATGTCTATAATACAATCCTATCAAAAAAATTCATTAAAATAACCTGTTTTAGAGTCTAGAGTGAGAAGATCTCTTAAATCATATTTTCGAGCTTTCAAAATTTCAGCTTTCTCATTTAGACTTCGTAAAAGAGTTATGACATCGATTGAATCTTTTAGGTTTGTAAAAGGGGAGTGTGTGTGTCCCAAACACCTACGGATATTGTGTTCCCAATGGGAAACGATCCCAGATACTATTGCCTAGTAGCGCCGGTGGCGACTATTTCCGGATATCCTCCAGGCTCTAACCCTGAAAGGAATCGTCCTGCGATAGAGATACCGTCGGTAAAGGATGGGCATACCGTGCGAATGCAGATACCAAGCCCGGGGGCTATTCATCGCTCGAGGCCCATGCCGTCGACCTCAACGAGTGGTCAGCGCTCGGCGCCCGCGGCATCGACCTCAACGGGCACTCAGACCTCGCGGTTCGCGCCATACACCTATGAGAGACGCCACTAGGCAACTCATAATAACAGAAGCTGTACTCGAAACAGCCTAACACGTCAGCTTGAAATATCGACCTTAACTTCGCGCTGGCATGTCACAGGCCTGTATCGAAACTGTCAAAAGACAACGGCGAAGAGATACGACTCCAACGCCCAATACGTCGAGCTGCGTTAGTCATCGTCGTGCCATTTATGTAAAACAAAGTATATTAAAAAATAAAAAAAAACATATAGAGTTGGGTGGCCCAAATTTCTTCCTTTTTCTCACCATCCGATTATTTTCTTAAAGAAAAAAATTGTCGCGAAATCGGCGAGCGGTCAAACAATATTTGGAGGTCGCTCAAACCTACAAAAATTCAAGTTTTCATTAAAAAATCGACTTATTTTTTTTTCGTTCCCTTCTCACCCATGTATTATTATAATGTTTTAATTGAGGAGGTTGGAGCGATTCAGTTGAGTCAAACGACGGTTTATTATTATTTTTTTTCAATGAACCTCAAAAAAATGCATACGCGGTACAGATTTATTCTATATATGCTAATTTTTTTTAAATATATAATTAAAGGGCAAAATTATGCATTTTAACATTCTCATAACGTAAAGTAGAAAAACTTTTGTGTTACTACCAACTTGATGAAGCATAACATTATCGATGATTATTATGAAAAAACTACGACAACGAATTTTTTATACAATTCACAATGAAATTTTGAGTAATTCATAATTATGCCTATTCATATTTACGGCACGAGATTATTGGCGCGGCTTACGATGGGCAAGATGACGATTTTTTTTTTTGTAAATGTTCACAAAGGTTCAGTTTGCGTTAATTCGTTGTAAGAAATGGTTTATCTTGATGCTAAATGACAATAAAAATTACATACCGTTTAGTGTGAACGTTCTGCCCATCTAACCGCACGTTAAATTACATATATTAAACTATTTTTTATCTCTGGTGTTTGGTGGTGAAAAAAGTTCAAAAAATTTGCAAAGATTCAGTATAGTGTGAACAATAACATGTATTTAAAAAAATTAAATTTAACCTTGGATTGTGGCTAACGCTCCAACCTCCTTGCGAAAGCTCTAGCCAGCCAATGGTATTTCGTCGTCGCTCAAGAGCTTCGAAATTCACAATTGTCCCGAAATTTGTCCTCTTCTCACTCGTAAATTTAACACTTTGTAAAATTTTCAAAACAATCAATGCTTTTTTTAATCGGTTTTTTTTTATTTACCTCACACTTCTAACCTGATAAAACGGGGACGTATACTTTTGTTTACAGACAAGAGCTTCGAAGAATTATTTTATGAGAACAAAGACTATAATTATTGGATTGGTAATGGGAGTTAACGTTGAAAAATCTTTTTCTACAGAAAAACGATTAAGGGGCTATACCAATGTGGACGCTGAAAATTGGCGTGATTTTCGGGTATTTTTTTTGGAGAAAAGCACTCAACTAAATGTTTCGGAAAATTAAGAATATATTTGGCTATATTTGACCTATATTACATAATTTTTGCATAGAAAAATATTGAGAGCCAAGCGACTTATGCGCTGCTTTCGCAGGCGGCAAAAAAAAGTTCCTCCACTGCCGACATGATTCCGGCCGATTGAGTAGTTGAAACAGAGAAAGGAAAAATGTCGTTGAACGGATTTTCGAAAAATATCAAAAACTAACGAAATGGCGTAGTTATGAAAAAATAAGTCTGTTTTCTTGCCTATAAAATGGTCGTTTTTTTCAATGCCAAATCGTCAATTTTCATCCAATCAAAAATATCCTACGTCATTGTAGAGTAAATATATTCAAGAGTATTCAGTTCAAATTTCAAGTCAATCCGATAATTGCTCTTCGAGTTACAACGTCATCAAATTTAAAAAATCGAATTTCGAAAAAAACGTGTTTAAAGATTTAACTATCGATTTTTGCAAGATAAAATTACATTGATATAAATGATAATGATATTCTTGAAAGTATAAACGGTCGACAAATGCAAAAAATAAATCGGTATTTTGAACGTGGCACACTGGTATAGCCCCTTAATGGTTGGAAAATTTTTTAAAGCGTCAAATTTATGAGTGAGATGAGTAAACAAAATTCGCGAAAATTGGAAATTTCGAAGCTCTTCAGCGACCACTAAATATTCACTGAACGGCTAGAGCTTTCGCGAGGTTAATGAAAAAATCATAAAGCGTAAAATTCATTGGTAAGAAGTAAACGAAATAAAAATCGATTTTTAAATGAATATTGAAATTTTTGGGAGGCTTGGGCGACGTCTAATTATTTTTTGACTGCTCGCAGATTTCGCGACAATTTTTTTTGTTATTTAAAGAAGATATTTGGCTGGTGAGAAGAAGGCGAAATAAATTGAGCTTGAATTTGGGCCACCTTAAAATACCATCAAAAACGCTATTCGTATGTACCGATGTTTGACGAAAGTTCTGCAATCTTTGGACGAAAAATCTGTTGGAAGCGTTCTGGCGAGGAGAGCTGATAAAAGGACCGAGTATTCAAGCGCGGAACTGATTAACGCCGAGCAAGCTACGGCGCCAATTGGTACTGTTCCTCTCGCGCTGGTAAAGCGCCGGAACTGCATGCAGAGGGGTGGTTGGGAGCTAGGAGTTTAAGGCCTTTGGCCACTCTAGAAGCCGAAAAAATAGGCTTTTTGAGGATTTTTTTCAGAAACAATTAAAAAATTTCAAAACTATTAATAATTATCTGACGATGTTTTAGGCTAATTTTTGAAAGGTGAAAAATTTGCCAGAAAAATTGTCAGATAATTGTTAATAACAAATTAACTACGTAATGTAAAAAAAGATCCTACGTACTTCCATAGAGAATGTTTTTTTCAAGAAATCCTATATTGAACATTTCAAGTTTATCGGTTGAAAGTTGTCTGAGTTATGTTTCCGGCCAACTCAAAAACTGCAGTTTTGAGATAAACGCTGCACAGCCGCCATTTTGAAATTAATCGCTTCAAAAAAATTATTTATACAGTCACTGATGTGTATGATGAACACCCTTTTTTTGTAATCTCGATTTATTTTGTAGTTTTTCTGAGAAAAAAAAATCTCCAAAAAGCCTATTTTTTCGGCCTCTAGAGTGGCCTAACGCCTTAAGGGGCTGAAAGAACGAAAGGACGCGAAAGACTCACGTTTCAAGACAGGAGGTGCGGAAAAAACGTTTACAGGCAAAGTGTTAACAAAGCCCTTCTTTTTTATTTTCATCAACATTTGTGGTCATGTTTAGGACAATGAGGTTAGAAAGATTTATACCGAATTTCATCGGAATCAGTCGATTAGATTTTTAGCCATATCCGCGCCAGTTTAAAAAATGCAGGTCAGAAGACCGTACCATAACACTGCTATTTTGAAAGATTAATATAAATAGTAAATACCATATAACACCCAATAGTAGTAATAAAACATACCCTAGGGCTAAAAAATCGGAAAGAATTTTTTTTTCAATCTGGCAATCAGTCATTTTTTCCTCGCCTAAAGGTATCTCCTTCCTTAATTTTGTACTGAAGCTTCGCAATCATCGCGACCGTATACTCGCGGATTCGATTAAACGACCGCGAACTCGTTACAGTTTGTTAGAAGGCGCAACTTTATCTATATCCGCTGGAAAGGATTACACGCAATTCATACGAGAAGCGGGTCGTTTCATCGTTAAGGGAGACTTTGTCCTTGGAGTGCCATATTTCAGGTGTTTACATTTTTTTTTTTTTTAAAGGAAACCAGTAAAGCTTTTTGAGTGCGGTTTTTTTCTTGCTTTTATTCATGATATACAGAAGGTTAAAAAAAAATTGTTTTGAAAAAAAAACCAAAATGGCGGCTGTTGTAGCTCTGCGAAAACAGGTCCTCAAATCGCGGGAGGTAAACGGCTGACTGAAACACAAATTCAAAGCATATTATCAATCTGTGACCCTTTGGTCATGGAATGATGGACGGGTTTTTCGTTTAGTACAAATTTAGGAAAATGGCGGCAATTAAAAAAAAATCGAATTTTCGCGTTTTTTTTCGCATAAAAAGATAAATAAAAAATGCAAAAATTTATCTATCAAAAAAGCAGTCCGTCATTCCGTGAAGACATATTTTCTGAGTATGCTCTTCAAATTTCAGGTCGATATGTTAATTACAGCGGTCAGGAGAATGTCAGCCATTTTTAAAAACGTATTTTCGAGAAAAACGCGTTTGAATTTTTGTAATGTGTTTAAACAAATGTGTTTATAATTACCGCTAATCGGTGATGCCTGGTCCATAGAGGCATCCCTCCTCTTATTCTAGCTGGTCATGTTGAGCCGCTAACATCTCCCGCTAAATTTCGAGGACAAAGTCTCGGTTAATAGAGAAGGTTGATAGTCCCGAGTACCGGCAGGGCGAAATATAGCGAAGGGTAGTTAAGAGCCCGAGTCGGACATTATATATATATATATATATATATATATATATATATATATATATATATATATATATATATATCGACTTGGCGCTATCTTCATCGAGGTGGAAACCGTGTTACAGTGTCTTTTCCCGGTGGGGGTCATAGGACACTTGCGAGGAGACCCAATCAACTGATATCGCGAGAGAAAGAGACCTTAAGCCGAGGACCCCGAAGAGCCGCAACTCCCGATACGACGCTGGTAGTTCGACGTTGGTTAGGCAAGCCTGATCACGAGTTAGTGGTTCTTCGGGATGTCCCGGGCCGCCCTGCCCCTTAACCAACACCGCCGAGTGTTCCACGAGATATATCCACGGAGGAATGAAGAACGCTGCGGCCGAACTGGCTTTATGACGGAACTTAAGGCGGTTATAGACGCTGCGAATGTTATTTGATGGCCAAATGCACTTCGCTGGCCTCGATTCCCGAGCCAGTACGGTACAACGCCACCCAGTATTTTCCTTCATTTCGATATGCGATCCCCGTGCCAGCTTCCTCTCTTTTAGGACCAATTTCGTCCTTGTCGATATTCCGTCCCTTGGGCTATCAAGGATTCTACGGAGATTTTTACACATGATGGAGAAAGAGAAAAAACCACCTCAAATGGTGATTTTTGGACCTGGAGTTTGCTTCACCGAAAGTTGGGAGAGTGGAAAAATATTCCAGGTTTTCGAACGCGCGAATGCGTGATAAAAAATGGCTGGGTGAAAGGAGCTGGTTGATATCAATACAGAGATTAATGGGCCAGTCCATTTTGAAAATTTCAAGAAATCGAAAGCAAGCAAGACTTGAAGAAATCGACGATGATGAGCAATCAGAAGGGATTTTGTACGGTGCAGGAATTGCCGATTGAGTTTTGGTACGAGTTTTTCATAGTATAAACTTCAACCGCGTTTTTCTTGAAACCATTTTCTTTAATTTGCTTTTTCTTCATTTTAATTACCGTCACATAGAAACTATACATGTTCTAACTAAAAAAATGTTCGAACTTTTTTGCAGATCAAAGTCTACGGGAAGCTAGACTGGACGCCAATTCGCAACTCCCGCGGCGACCTTGCTGTAATACTCTGCTACAGGTCCGTCATTTTGATGATGAATTAATTTAAAAAAATCGTTTTGTATACTTAAATATACTATTGAAGCATACCGAAAGTTTGATAATTGTAGAATAATTATTTCTTAGCTTAAAAAATCCCTCAATATCACTTTTTTTCGTCTCTAAATGTATATCCCGCCTTAAGGCCTTAGGCCACAGTAACTGGTACCCAATCATGTGCGAATTTAAGAATTTTTTTTCGTATGAAAAAGTGATTCACTCATAAACTTAATTACACGTATTTAGTATGAATATCAAGATGTTAGAAGATCTATATTTTTTTATTCGATGCACAAAATGGCCGTGTGTTAATATTTTCTTTTGTTATCTTTTTTTTTAGGCGCTCCGCGGCGTGACATTTAACATCCACAATTTTTCACCTAGAACAGAAAACAAAAATTCTCGTCAATCTACATTAGAATATCTAGAGAAGTACGTGCGAAATTTAAGAAATATTGTATTATTCAAAAGTTGTAGGTATTTGAACTCAAGAAATGAATTTTCAGTGAAAAATTTCGTTATAACTGCTCATAAACTGCTCATAAAATTAAAAGTTTTCGATTAAGGCAGGATTCTACTTTGAAACTTTGAAACTTTGAAATTGGATGAAAACACCCACCTGGAACACGTCGAAGGCATATTATATGGCCCAGGCATCGCTGATTGAGGGTAAGATAATTTTTTCTACGATTTATCACTCACTAAAACTTTAAACGCGTTTTTCTCGAAACGACATTTTCAAGTACCGTGGTCGTGATAACTCAAAAAGTACTGAACCGATCCTTATGAAATTTGGAACACATATTCTATATGTGTGTACCAACCGACCTAACTACAATCAACTTAAAATTTTGATTAGAACTATTTTTTTATTGCAAAAAAAGACCCAAAAAACGCATTTTTTTCGTATTTTAGCCGCAATTTTGTTAATTTTGCACGTATATAAAATATTCTAGTTAGGTCGGTTCCTGAAGACATACTGAACATGAAACTATTTGATTTTTTTGTTTCAGACCATCCGTCGGGAAGATTTCACGACCACGGCAACGGTACCTGCTTTTCGAGGCGTTGGCTTTAAACATATTTTACGTGTACAAAAAATGAATAAAATACATTTAAAATTTTCTTTTTTTGTACTTAAAGAGTGTATTTATTGAACAGTTTAAACCCCATATCGATATCTTTAATAGTATTCTCTGAAAAAAATCACGAAAATAGCGTTTTTTTCATGGTTTCAAAGTAGAATCCTGCCTTAATCAGAAATTTCCTACGTAGTTCTCTGCGAAATGCAATTAGGAACATAACTTTTAAATTTAAAGTAAATCGAGTGAAAATTGTTTACATTATTTGTCACGCCAATTGGAAAAAAGCTCTTCCGAGAAGTTTCGAGTAGTAGCCCAATTTGTACATGGAAAAAATATATATATATATTTTTTCTGACAGCTTAATATTCATAATAAAAACCACTGATTGAATACTGAGCTGATCATACTGAATGAATCACTGTTTCATACGAAAAAATTGTTAAATTCGCACATGATTTTATACCCGTTACTGTAGCCTAAGGCCTTAAGACGGGAGGATCCGGGTTATTATTCCGGTGAACATTGAAAAGTTATCGAACGCAACTAGCTTTTCCATACAGCTCGGCGTAATATCCGCCAAAGGGGAGAAGAACCCGCAAATATTGGAGTAAAAGGAAGATGAGGTGGAGAAAGTGGTGAAAAGATGATAGTGTTATGAGATTGAGAGAGCACACAGTTTCCTCTCCCATTTTACGGGTCTTCTGATGGTGCATGAAAAGCTGGTAATTCCCACCCTGTATTAATACCTCGACAAACTCACGCTCCCATAGTCCGCTCATCGTACCAAGCTTAATGAACTCGTCAGCAAGATCAAAACGAAGAAGAAGACGAGAAGAAACTATTTTTTTTCGTATCGACAAGATGTATCCGTGTCTATGGCGTGGCCACATGTAGGTGTAGTCAAAACCGTTTGACGAGGTGGTGGCAAAGAATCGGAGGTATTGAACCAGCTCCTTTTCTAGCTGGTTTTTCCATAAAAATTTGCATCCCTTCTTTTAGCTGAGTGGACATTTCGGGAATAAAATGTTTTTATTCCTACGCCATATATATATAAATAATTACACTGAAGTAAATTGTGTATCACATAATTTAGTAATGAACCAATTGATTGATGAAAGATGCTACTTTGTTATTTTATCTTTACTGTTAATTCGTCAGCATCCGCGGACTTCTATAGCCTCGTCCTTTTGGCTTTTAGCGCAGCCTTGTCACTTCAATAATTCCGGCGACTCCCTTCGCCGTTCTTTTCTAATAAAGCAGGAGGTCGAATTCGTAAGCGCTAAAAGAAGCTATTTTCATGAATTTTTTTGATTGGTTTACATTATAGATATCGATATAAAAGATGTTACACATAATAAATACACTTTCCAAATGCATCAAATTTTTCAAAAATGTATTTATGTAACCCAAACAAACTTTAAACGCATTTTTCTCAAAACAACGCCTTTCGACGCCTTGTTCATAAAATCTTCGAAGCTACTGAACCGATTCTTATGAAATTTTAACCACATGTTCTTTACAACTATAGCTATAGTGCATATCAAGGATGTTTAAAATGATGATATTTACTTTTTTGCCAAAAACGGTAAAAAAATCCCGTTTTTTTTCTAAAAATGTCCGCCATTTTATTAATTTTGCGTATATCAAAAAGCGTATGATACGCGCTGTAGCCATTAACATACGGAATCTGAAACGGTTTGATTTTTTTGTTTCGGATTATCCATCTCCGAGATTCCATCAACTGACCTACCATTTTTTAGGACATTTTTTTAACTACCATTTTCGTCTATAAATAGTGACTTGAATATTTTTTTTATGTATCTCGAAAGTGTATTTATTAAGTGCAACAACTTTTATATCAATATCTATAATATGAACCTATCAAAAAAAAAAACATGAAAATAGCCTTTTTTAGCTTCTAAAGTGAGAAGACCCCTTAAAAAAGTATAAATCGCTCGAAAAAATATATTTTGAAAATCGATTTGAATCGCAGAACTGATAATCCTTTGAAATTATCGTTTGTAATTTGTTTCACTGCATTGTGACATGATATCACCATACGCGTAAACGCTCACAAAGCGTGCAGGTTATGTTTGCCAATAAGTTTGTGCACGGGATCACAAAAGTATATATTCTTTTCGGAGATTCGAAAAATTCTGGTTGTAACTTTGACATAAAAATTTCTCAAACTTTGTTAATCGGGAAATAGCAAGGAATCCACTTGGATTCCAATGTGGACATCCCTACAGGGATGTGGTAGGATGAGGCCCAACACATTTCTGCACGGGTTAGCCCAACTACTATAATAGTTAGCCGATAAGTAAGACGAAGCAAGTTATCGTAACTCGCATGAAAAATAATTCTCGATTATTGTCCTAGATACAGATATTCTTTATCTAAAAGAAGCATACCTCGCGTATGATGTATTCATAAATGTCCAATTAGCATAGCCTGTGCGCAAATAAGGAAAAAAAAGTTGTTCTCGTCCGTCGTCTGCATAGATTTTTCGCATCACAAGCCGGGTGGGGGGACAAATCTCGAACGATCGATATGTAGATGGGCCAAAATGTCGAATTCGAAAATGATGAATGTTCGAATATAGATAGATCAATCTTACTAGAGTCTGTGAAGTCGAAAATAACAATTACGAATATGAACATCTCGGAAGTTGATATGTAGCGAAAAACAAAAATTAGATTTAATAAAATATCGAAGAAAAACATAAAATCGATGGGCCTGTATGCATAACACCAAATAATTCGAGACGACAATTCTCGGAATTAAAAAAATGGCGATGGTTCATAATGCAGAAAATCATTAAAACGAACGGCCGAAAAATCGAGTGGTTGAAATCGCGGAGGGTCAAAATGTAGAACGGCCCGAATGGCGAATCGAGCAATACGTCACTTGCGCCTCAGAGTGAAGCTGCGAGATGGTGCTGGCGGTCTGTAGGCTAAAATATCGTAAGACAGTCATCCCACGTGACGGGCCCCACCACATTCGCCATTTTGGCCGTTCGACCTTTCGGCGTTCGACATTTCGGGCCATCGACATTGTGCGTTTTGATATATTGCTTTTCGCCATAGACGGTTTTACGCATATTAGGCACTCGCTATTTTCTGTTTCGGAGATATGGGTGTTCTACATTTTTCGATTCTGTATTTTTATGTTCCGAATTGCAGACAATCTGAATATTCGTTTTCGAATAAATTACCTCTCCAATAAATAATGTTTCGATTTATAGTCATTCGATTTTTTTATCAGTCGAAAGATAAAATTTCGAATGATTTAACCTTCGTTATTTTGAGAGTTCATAATTCTGTCGTTCTATATTTGGTTATTCGACATTTTTACCCCCACCCCACAAGCCTTCCAGAATTGTAATTTATGTTAATGCAATTCGGTATTCTTATGATTACCGTCATAGATACACGTGTGTTTGAATTTCTTGTTGCTCGCTTGAGAGTATCTATCGTGCAAGCTCTTCAAACGAAAATGATCGAAATGTGGCCAAATGATACGATTCCCACCAATTGAAGCTTCTCTGTTCGAGTATAAATACCTGTCGACTGAAGCTTCTCTTCACATTACCGAGGCCCATTGAATTGGGAAGCAAGCAGCACGTGAGAACCAACATTCCCGCAAGGTAACTCTAATTGCGTCTAATTAAATGAGTTCAATATCTATGTTCAATTGCTGGTCCGCATTACAACGCCGATAAAACATTCGAATGTGACAATATAACACCGGTCAACACAAATTCTGAGTCTGGATTCTAGACAAGGTTGCAAAAAATACATTACTTTTTGTCATGCATTAGTGTTTTAACTACTCATAACTTTACATTTTATGATGAAAATAAAATTTCATTACCCATTACATTACATTCAGTATTGTAAAAAATTCCCGATACTTACAGTACAATTACATAAATTACATTACATTTTGTAATGCAAACAATTGCCATTGCTAATTACATTGAATTTTCTAATGTGAACAACATTTCTTACTCGTTACATTGGAATTTGTGATGTAAAAAATGTCCGTTCCTCATTACGTTACATTTTGTAATGGGAAATATTTTCATTACAATGTAATGGGTCATGGAATTTTTTTACACTACAAAGTCTGATGTGATGAGTAATGGAAATATTTTACATTACAAAATGTAATGTAATGAGTAATGGATTTTCTTTACATTACAAAATGTAACGTGATGGGTATTGGAAATGTTTTACATTACAAAATTTAATGTAATAGGGAATGGACATTTTTTACAGTACAAAATATAAGGTAATGAATAATGGAATTTTTTCACATTACTAATGCAATGCAATGTAAAAAATCTCCATTGCCCATTACAATGTAATGAGGATTGTTTTTCGTTTCCCATTAGAGGCAGCGGTTTTTGCACTGGGTCGATCTGACCCGATCGGAAACGAATAATAATCCATATTACCTTGTAATGAATGATGGAGATTTTTTACATCACATTAGTAATGTGAAAAATCCCATTACTTATTACATTAAATTTTGTAATGTAAAAAATTTCCATTACTCAGTACATTACACTTTGTGATGTAAAAAATGTCCATTGCCCATTACAATGTAATGTGTAATAAATTTTTTTGTCATTGCACATTACATTGCATTTTGTAATGAAAATGCTTCACATTACAAAATGTAAATTAATGAGTAATGGAATTTTTTTACATTAATAATTCCAATATAATGAGTAATGGACGTTTTTTTACAATACAAAATCCAATGTAATGCGTTACCGAAATTGTTTACATTACAAAATATAATGTAATAAGTAATGGAATTTTTGTACATTACTGAATGTAATGTAATGGGTAATGAAATATTTTCTCATTACCCATTAAAAAAGTAATGAATAATGCATTACATTTTCATTAAAAAATTCGCAACCCTGGTTCAAGATCTCAAACTTTGAATTATTCCACGTAACTAATAAAAGAAAAAATAGTTTTACCAGATAAAGTTTGCTTTTGTTATTCGAACGTGCAGCTATCTTCTGCTTATCAACCAAAAACTTCAAGACTTATTTATCATCGTAAAAAAGACAAAAGCAGACTTTAAATCTAAATAAATGAAGATTTTGGTTGTTATTCAATGTATGGAATCAAATTTTTTTAAAAAAATATAAACTGAAATAAATTTTTCCTTGTTGACCTGTTTCATTTGTACCTACCCCTGGCCCACTTGTCACCTTGTATACCTATTGTAATGAATGAAATCATTCATGTGTAACGAAATCTTCACTTACAGAGTACAAAAAATTGCTATAAGTTTGCGATTCGTTTATTCGGTTGATTGAATACTTGGAAGTATTGCAAAAGTACTACAAGCGATTGTTTATTGCGTTCCAGCAAAGATGTCTCGTATGACGTGTTACCTGCTGGCATGCACGATGACTCTAGCCACGGTGATGGGTATGGACCCGGAACCGGTAAGACAAAGGAAAATACTAACATTAGCATATCGCACATTTGCCTGCCTGCATAATATGCACTTCTTGTAAATAATTATATTTTAACTTTAAGAGCGCACCCCAATGGGGTATTGGGTATCAATGCCAGAGCCGAGGCAATAACTACGTTGGAGCTTGTATCGTAAGTGTCTCCGAATTTCCACCGTTCCGTCGTCAGATTTACATGGATCAGTCGAATTTCACGTGTCAATTGTGATATCCTTTTCACAGAGTCAGAACGAATTCAACGGTGAGCTGACGTGTTTAAGTCTCTCGTGTGCCGTGCTGGATAATCTCGGTTACTACCATGCAGTGCCTACAGGACCGGTTGATGATGGTACTCTATGTGGACTTAATAGAGTAAGTACTTTGTGTCAAACTGCTTTATGGAATTATAATACTTTTATCTTCTAACGATGTGTTAAGGGGTCTTCTCACTTTAGACGCTAAAAAGGGCTATTTTCATGAATTTTTTTGATCGTTTTATATTATAGATATTGATATAAAAGTTGTTACACTTAATAAATACACTTTCTAAATACTTTTTTTAAATTTAAGTTCATTTAAGTCACTATTTATAGATGAAAATCTTGGAGATGGATCATCTGAATAAAAAAAATCAAACGGTTTCAGATTCAGTATGTTAACGGACATTTTTCGAAAAAACAAAAAGAAACGTTTTTTTCACCGTGTTTGGCAAAAATAGTAAATATGTAGATTTTTTAAATCCTTGATATGTTCTATAGCTATAGACGTAAAGAATATGTGGTTAAAATTTCATAAAGATCGGTTCAGTAGTTTCGAATATTTTATCAACAAGCCGTATACATAAGTACATACAATTTTTTTAAATGTATTTGGAAAGTCTATTCATTAAGTGTAACAACTTTTATATCAATATCTGTAATATAAACCTATCAAAAAAAATCATGAAGATAACCTGTTTTAGCGTCTAAAGTGAGAAGACCCCTCAAGGCGGGATATACATTTAGACAGGAAAAACAAAAGAAATATTGAGGGATTTTTTAAACTAAGCAATCATTACTTTACAATTCCCAAACGTCAGGTATACTTTAATAGTAAATTTAAGTATACAAAACAATTTTTTTAACTTAATTCATCATAAAAATGGCGGAGCTGTGGCACAGTGTTACAGCAAGGTCGCCGCGGGAGTTGCGAATCAGCGTGCGGTCTATCTTCCCGTAGACTGACTTGCAAAAAAGTTCAAACTTTTTTTCCTTTAGAACATGTATAGTTTCTATGTGACGGCAATTAAAGTGAACAAAATGGCACGCATTTACAAAGAAAAATCAACATTTCACGCAACATTTCTGTAAAATGTGAATTAAAAAAGTAGTTTTTTTCAAATTTTTCAAAAACAATCCTCGTCAAGTTGGAGATGCTAACATTATCAATATTTCCACCAAGTTTCAATTCAATCGGCTTAATCGTTTTTGAGTAATCATGCACGGCAATTTCGATATTGCAGTTTTCAGAAAAACGCGTTTGAAGTTCACGCCCGCTCCGAATCCGAGCGGTGAGGCACAGCGTTGACGGGCTGTAACGTTTGAAATTTTTCGTATTTCGCTTTGAAACTTTGGGAAAATATTCTACATATATAGTTCTATCGTTTAAAGGGGAAAAAATCGATTTTTTTTATTGTTGTAAATGTATATTCCGAGTGGGAGTCGAAATATCGATGGATCAATATTTGGATGGGCTGAAATATCGAATTAAAAAATGTCGAATGTTTGAATATAGATAGATCAATGTTCGGAGGGTTTATATAGTCGTAAATAAAAATTCCGAATACGAATATCTCGAAGTTGAAATATAGCGAAAAACAAAAACCGATTTAAAAAATATTGAGAGACATAATATCGAATTGCTTATATAAATATCACCAAATAATTCGAGAAGACGAATCTTCGAATTGTAAATATAGCGACGGGTCAAAAAATAGAAAGCATTAAATCGAACGGCCAAAAAGTCGAGTGGTTAAAATAGCGAAGGGTCAAAATGTCGAATGGCCCGGATGGCGAAAACTTGTGATCGAGGCAGATAGCGTTAGCGGTCGGCCGGGACGGCATCCATACCATGTTCGCCATTTTGACATTCACCATTTCGGACCATCAATATTTTGCGTCTCAATATATTGCTTTTCGCTATAGGCGGTATTACGAATACTAGATACTCGCTTTTTTCTGTTTCGGAGATATGAATGTTATAGATTGTTCCAATCTATATTTGTATGTCGCAAATTGCAGACGATCTGAATATACGTTTTCAGATAAATGAGCTCTCGAATAAATGATGCTTTGCTTTGTAGTCATTCGATTTTTTCTTCGATCGAAACATAACATTCCGAATAATTGAACCTTCGTTATTTTGAGAGTTCATAATTCTGTCGTTTCGAAATATTTGTCGATCTATATTTGGTCCTTCGATATTTGGATCCCCACCCTATATTCCGCCTTAAGAGGTGAGATGCAGTTAGAGACGTGAAAAAACGAGCATTTTCAATAATTTGTTTTTATAGCAATTAAGTTTGTTTTACAAAAGTGGTCGCACAACCTTTTTATGTCATATTTCAACTTGACTGGTCCAAGTTTTCAAGAAATTTTTTGATTATTTATCGCTAAAACTATCGCCATCTTTGTTGGACCACCTCCGGCATATAGTGCTTTGCGGTGGCCATCATAAAATTTTACTGGACCATCTGAAATAAAAAAAACCAAAAAAAGCCATTACTTTAATAATAAGTCAAGTCCTTAATCGCAGCTTTTTTTCAAAAATTAACAAAATGGCGGCCTTCAACAGACAACTTTCGATTTTCGACCAAAAAATCGCTCGTTTATTTTTAAAAAATATAGAAATTGTTAACAAAAATGAAAAGACTTCGATTAAGGACTAGTTTTTAATGCTATCAATAAGCACACCAAATTTCATCAGAATCTAGTGGTTTTTGAATTACAGTAGAACCTCGATTATCCGAACCAATTGGGACCGAGACTAGTTCGGATAATCAAAAGTTCGGATAATCGAAACGTGGGTTATTTGGGACGGGATCATAAACGACACCTTTTTACATAAAAACAGTACATACATATATGCATGTACTGTTTTTATACATATATGTATGTACCTTTCGGGTACATACAAAAAACCCACGTTTCGATTATCCGAACTTTTTATCCGAACGATTTTATAAAAAAAATATTTAAAAAGGCATTCAACTTTTGGGTTTTTTGGGACGAGATCATAAATAACAACCTTTTACATAAAAACAGTACAGTACATGTCAAATTTTAATATATATGTATGTACTGTTTTTATGTACATACATATATCAGGTGTTAAATATATATATATATATATATATTAAACGCCTGAAAAAAGTTGAATGCCTTTTTTAATATTTTTTTTATAAAATCGTCCATTTTTAATTGACGAACGGCCGTAACGCGTTTTTGAGCGGCTAAGTCTCGCAGCCGTTTGAGAAGGAGAATTTGCGTTGGGTTGCTCATTGTTGCTCACGGCAGTGGCAGCGAGCAACAATGTATCTTTCGCGCCAACGTTCGGATAATTGAGCGTTCGGATAAACTAAGCCATCGTTCGGATAATTGAGGGTTCGGATAATCGAGGTTCTACTGTATAGTAGTCACCGACTTGAAAACATATTTTCGAGAAAAACGCGTTTGAAGTTTTTCGATGTGGATACGGTATTATATGTTCGTAAAATGTTGAGCTCGATGGATGAAGCTAAACTTTTTTTTATGTATTTTGATCCGCTGGATCCGAATATAACAATTTTTTGCCGAAAATTCGAGCATTCAATTGTTTATTGCCAATTTTTAAGACAACTTTTCAATAAAGTAAAGTTTTTCGGGATGAATTCTTTTTTTTAAACATTTTAGGCAATTGTAAAACAAAATTATTCTTTATAAAATTTTGCTAAAGTTCATAGTTTTCGCGTAATACATTTTTGAAATTTTCTGAAAGAGTTTACCAATTTTACACTTAATTCATCTATAGAAATACTAATTAAAAAATTACTTACATCGAATTATCAATTCCTGGCCCATACAATAGGGCTTCTGCCGATTTGTTGTTGTCTTCGAAGCATTCTGCTTTCCCGGGTATTATCGTTTGCGCATTTGTCAGCCGCTACCTGCCATGGGGGCCGACGCCCCTTCACTAATTGTGGAATATCCCGGAAACTATTCATCGGAATGACTTGAAATTTTCAGGGAATATTTTCAAGTCATCATACTTCAAAAAAATGTTTTAAAAAAATCGATTTTTTGAAAATTCTGACTGCATCTCACCCCTTAAATCATATTACCAAACTTTCAAAATTTGAGCTTTCCATTTAGACTTCGTAAACGAGTTATGACATCGATTGAACCTTTTAGGTTTGTAAAAGGGGAGTGTGTGCCCCTAAAACACCTACGGATATTGCGTTCCCAATCGGAAACGACCCCAGATACCAATGCGTGTCATCGCCGGTGGCGAGTATTTCCGGATATCCTTCAGGCTCTAATTCGGAAAGGAATCGTCCTGCGATAGAGATACCGTCGGTAAACGGTGGAAAATCTGTGCGAATGCAGATACCAAGCCCGGGGCCTATTCGTAGCTCAAGGCCGGTGGCATCGACCTCGACCGTTGGTCAGCGCTCGGCGCCCGCCGCATCGAGACCGAGGGGCCGTCCGCGCTTGACGCCCGCGGCATCGACCTCGACCGGTAGTCAGGGCTCGGCGCCCGCAGCATCGACCTCGACCGTTGGTCAGCGCTCGGCGCCCGCCGCATCGAGACCGAGGGGCCGTCCGCGCTTGACGCCCGCGGCATCGACCTCGACCAGTAGTCAGCGCTCGGCGCCCGTGGCATCGACCTCAACGAGTGGTCAGCGCTCGGCGCCCGTCGCATCGACCTCAAAGGGTAGTCAGCCCTCGCGGTCCGCGCCAAATACCGAGAGACGCCACTAGGCAACTCATGATAACAGATGCCGTACTCGAGACAGCGTAACACGTCAGCTCGAAATATCGACCTCAACTTCGCGCTCACACGTCACAGGCGTGTGTCGAAACTGTCAAAAGATAACGGGGAGGCGATACGACTGCAACGCCAAATACCTCGACCTCCGTTAGTCATCGTCGTGCCATTTATGTAAAACAAAGTATAATAAAAGGCATATACAGTAGGGTGGCCAAAATTTCAGATCTAATTTGTTCTCCGTTTTCTCACCATCCAATTATCTTCTTTAACGAAAGAAAAAAATTGTCGCAAATTCTGCAGGCGGTCAAAAAATATTTAGAGGTCGACGAATCCAAAAAATTCAAGTTTGCATTAAAAAAATTGATTTGTTTTTTCTTTCGTTCACTTCTAACTCATAAATATTACGCTTTATAATTTTTGAATCAAGCTTTATCCGGCCAATGAGTATTGAGTGGTCGCTCAAGAGTTTCGAAATTTGCAATAGTCGCGATTTTTTTTCTTCTCACTCGGAAACACTTCGTCAAATTTTCAACACAATCAATGCTTTTTTTTCGTTAGAAACGGTTTTTTTTTTTAAATTTACCTCACACTTCTAACCCGATAAAACGGGGAACCTACAATTTTGTTTACGGACAAGACTTTGAAGGAAAAGGCTTTGAAAAATTATTTTATGATACAAAGATTATAATTCTTGGGTTAGTAGTGGGATGTAACTTTGAAAAATCTGTTCTACAGAAAAACGATTAATGTTTTGAAAATTCTAAAAAGCGTCAAATTTATGAGTGAGATGAGTAAAAAAAATTGACGAAAATTGGAAATTTCGAAGCTCTTTAGCGACCACTAAAAATTCGATTGTGTGATACGACGATTTTGGATTGCATACACAATGCATAAAAAAGCAATGGTTCAATAAAATGAAAAACCCCTACGTGGCGAACGAACAAACCGATCGAAGAATATTGTATACAAATTTGGACGAAATCGGACAAGCCGTTTTCGAGATACCTGGGTAGAAATTTGAGTCGGGAAAAAGTACTGCCCTTGATCTGCCTTCCCGAGATAATATAAGGCTCTGGTCGGGCGTTCCACCCTGGAATATCTTTGCAATGTAACGGGTCTAAGGTTAGGTCCCGATCCGCTGTTCCCTTTCTTGGGAACTGATCAGGAACGGGCCGGGGAACAAGCAGAAGATGACCAGGAAAGTAGTAGGGAGTAGATCCGGAACTGATCAGGAACGGGCCGTAGAACAAGCAGTGAATGACCAGGAAATGTCGATAAAACAAACCTCAATATTACTTTTGTTGATATATAGAGGACAAGAAAAATGAAAAAAATAAATAAATAAAATAACGTCGGCGTCGTACTATAGATATTGATAATTGACCGTGATAATGTGATTACATTTATTATAATTATATCGTCCATCATATCAGCATGTAATTTTCGTTGACTATCATAATTTATTCTTTATGATAGCATTGTCAGGCGTCGATTATTCTTAAAGGAAATAATATGACGATAAAACAGAGTATACAATTACAATAAATGTAATCATATTATTACATTCAATTACTAATACGAGTATCTTCGAAGAGGCAAAAAGTATTATTTCATAATAGGTTGGGATTTAATATTCAGGAAATGTCCATGTTCTCCCCAGGAAAAGGTTTTGTGATATTCCTAGTCTTTTCCACAAAAGGGCCCGGTTAGGTAAATCGGACGTGTCAAGCCAAGCCTGGACCAGACGTCAATTCGGGAATGCCCGGTTATATTTCTGCACGGGTACATCTGGCACCGACTTTGAAAACAATGTTTCGAGATAATCGCGCTTGAATCGCTTGCAGTCAACGAATTTATTTTTAAAAAATCCTAAACATACCTCAATGTACATATTTTCCAATAAAAAAAACCCGGATCCAATCGAAACATTAGTTTTTGAGATTAAAATTCCCGATGTTTACCTGTCTTTCTTACCGTTTATATCCCCTTAACGCCGAGCAAGATATGGCCAATTGGTACTGTCTCTCGCGCGCTGGTAAAGCCCCGGAACTGCATGTCTAGGGGTGGTTGGGAGTTTGTTTGGGTTGCTTTGGAGTTGGTTTGGTTGCTTTGGGACCTCAAAGTGCCACGTTCGCGACTTTCGCATCTTGCCATTGTCTCTCGCAACGCGATTGCGACCGCGTCGAAGTCATGGAGATATCCTTGTGGAGCAGTCGTTTTCCTCTTCGAACACGGTCCGTTTTTTTCTACTCGTACAACCCCCCCCCCCCCCCCCTCCGCCCCAACCCACAGTCTCTGGTCAACAGGACTCTGGCGTTACTCGATAAAAATTTCTAACCCCGATCTATGTCCTTATCTGGGCCGACCGTTCAGCTAACCCGCGTCTCACAGCTGGAAGTATGGTGGTGATAGTCTCAAGGGACCCATATAGGGTCGCCTGTCGTAACACAAATGCCAGCATTCAGCCATTAAACGGTTTGCTGATAATCGGCCAATAATCCGTCGACCAGCGTTGGGGTACTGTAGGCGGATGAACGGCTTGCCAGATCTATGCCAGCCATTGGTGGGCCAATACCATCGCACCGATAATATGGCGATCAGGTTTGGGGTATCGTAGGCGGATGAACGGCTTGCCAGATCTATTGCTGCCATTGATGGTTTGTTTTTGGGCGTTTTGCAAATGCAGGTCGTTAAACTGTAACACGTAAAAACAAGGGATAAGGTTTCGAAAAGCATATCCCACTGATGAAGCTGAAATTTTGCACCGACCTTCCTTTCAATATTTTAGGAGAACCTTTAAGGCGTTACCCCCACGTGTAGCACAAAAAAGGCCTTTTTCATGAATTTTTTAAAAGAAAACTACAAAACTTCTTTAATCGATCCATATACCATCTTAAAGAACACATCTTGAAGAACTTTCAGTAATTTTTTTATTGAAAAATATTACATTGTTTAGTGGCAAATGGCCGTCACTGAAATAATGTTTTTATATACACGGATTGCGGTGACCAACATTGCGGCGAAGTGGATCGTCTGAAAAAAAAATGCGGATGGATTTAGTCAAATATAATTATAAAATAGTCTTTAATCGAAGGATTTTAAAAAATATTCATTTTTCACAAAATGGCGGACCGTCAAAGTTAATGGTTCGATTTTAACGAAAAAAACGGCCGTTTTTTGGCTATAAAACGGCCGTTTTTTTTTCGAAAAAAAAAATCGAACGATTAAAGACTACATTTTTATGTATTAAATAAGCCTGCAAAATTTCAAGAAGATTGGTTCATTAGTGTTCGAGTAATCTTGGTCACCGACTTCAGAAAGGCCATGTTGAGAAAAACGCGTTTAAAGTTTCAATTAGCCGGTCGTTTACACAATTTTGTTCGGATCGACTTGAAATTTTCAGGACATATTCTCAGATACTTATACTGTAAAAAAATGCAATAAAAAAATCGATTTTTTCAAAATCGCTAGTGGGGGTAACCCCTTAAGTACATTTGAATTGAATAAATAAAGATTCGATTCGAATGAATCTTTATTTGCTTACAATATACACTGTAAATCCAAGTATACCATATGCATAAAATATTTCCAAAATCCAACACGAAATGAAACACTTAATTTGGAGTTCGACTTCAATGATTTTTTATCGTAATTCGTCATTCCCTGGCCTTCTGAAATTATTTTTTTCGAAGATAATATTTCGTTTATATGGAATCGAACCTAGTGCCTACTTACCTATGGCTACGCACGCTGACCCTATACTACCGTGTGCTGGTAACATCTTGGTCGCAGATATGGCATAAGAGAGCAAATGAATTCCTATAATTATTTGTTGTATCACATAAAGTATATCAATTAGTTAATATCATTGTGATAATTAAAGAGTTTTATCTAATAACATGCTATAGATTTTTCAAACACATATATATATATATATCATTCCTTTCTCTCCGCTTTACAAAGCTGCCGAAATCTTCTAACACGCATCCGAGTTGCATAGTGTTTTTTGTCGTGACAGTCCAAAACATATTTTTTTTAATGGAATTGAGGAATTCATCGAAACTCCGAAACTACCTTGCTGTCGAATAGAAGTTTCTATATGGAAAATAAGAGGTTATGTACCTCTTTTAACTGTTGAGGCACTTCTAGGGCAAGCCTATTTATGGCCTTATTATGAAAAGCCTCAGTAGGGCCTTATCAGGGAAAGCCTCAGTAGGGCCCTATCATGGAAAGCCTTAGAAGCGCTTATCAGGGCAAGCCTTGGTAGGGACTTATCGGGGAAAGCCTCAGTAGGATCTTATCAGGGACGGGTCATTTTAGGGTCATTTTAGTATTGTCTGATTTCAGGCGTAAATACTTCCGGCCCGATCGTGGCCGGATCAGAACGTCCGTAATAGGCGTTACACGGAAAAAACGAAATAGTACAAAATACATGGGCTTCACAGTTCGCATTGGACTCGAGCGATTGCACAGCGATATTACCTGAAACACAGTGCTCAAAATACAGTGTGCTCAAAGTAAATTATTACAGCTCCTATTCTGTCCTCTTTGGACTCGAACCGCTCTACTGTATCTTTTACTGAAACACAGTCCAAAATACAGTGTAGTCGAAAGTAAATTTTGACAGTTCAACACTGTAATATAAATTTAACAAAACTTGTAATTTGACAGTTGGTTAATCTGTATTATGTACACTGAATGCGCCAGTTATATCGACAGAGTTTATGTAGGTGTTTTAACAGTGAAGTCCTCTGTTCTAGAAACTGGTTAGCAACAGATATAGTTTCAGTTTTGAACCGTTGCTTTTTACAGTGTGAACACGGAAAACGTTCTTGTTTTAATCCCGTAATTCAAACTTGATGAACCCCGTAATTTAATAGTGCCACAACTCGTATATTATACAAAATTAGGGGTAAAAATAACATTAGATAGCGCTGAAAGAACAATTGAAGCGCTGAAAGAACTGCCAGTCCTTTGTGTCCTGGTCGCGCCACGCTCGAGACAAGTCCTAACCAGTGAATACCGTTCACAACGTCCCACTGTAAATTTGATTATAAAAAAATAATATTAAAAAAATCGGCGAAACCTTTACTTACAATGTATATTGTTAGCAATGTAATATATATATATATATATATATATATACACATAAAGAATATAATAAAGTGAATGAGCACAGAAAAAAAGTTTATCCATAAAAGAAGTTTGAGAAAAATGTGTAGAAAATATTACAAAATCAGTCACATACACAGGAACCAGAGAACTATTTGTAAATAATTCTCTCTTTTTTATAATTTCTTGAATTATGTCGCACAAATTTCAACGTTCGCATCCTATCGACCACGCACTACTAACTGGCAATCCTTTTTGTCTTGGCCACGTGCCTCACCCCACGCGCGAGACAAGTCCTAATTAGACAAGAACGTACCTTTTTTTAAAAATTGTCTCTTTCTTTATAATTTCTTGAATTCTGTCGCACAAATTTCGATGTCCGCGTCCCATCAACCACGCATTACTAACTGGCAATCCTTTGTGTCCTGGCCTCGAGCCTCATGTGCAGACAGTATAAAAAACAGTGATCGCATTTAAATTTTACAGTTGAATATTTTTACTGAAATCACTGATGTATTCACAATGTCAAACTGCAAATAAACCAGTGTAACTGTAAAAATCTCAGAGTGCACAGATAACGTCACGAACTGTCGAAAGAAGAGTAAAACTACCGTGCCACACTGTACAATTTAATGATTCACTCTGTACTCAATAACGTGTACACTGTAACCCTTGCAGTTCGCGTACAGTACAAAAATCAGTGATCTCATGTAAATTTTACAGTTGAATATTTTTACTGAAGACACTGATGTATTCACAATAGCGAACTGTAAATAAGCCAGTGTAACTGTAAAATCTCTGTCAGTGTGTACAGGAAAATTCGTCATTTTTGTAGGACACGATTTACATTACTCTGTTTTACTGTAAAATGACGTATGGCACCCTGTTTTTCATGCGGTTTATACTGTGATTATCGCTGTTTCTTTTTTTCCGTGTACCCGCATCACACCCCGATCGGGGCCTGATGGAGGATCAAGGAGAATTGTTTTTTATTATAAGACAGCATTTAGCGAAGGATAAGTATTCGTGAATTTTTGCTTAAAAGGGCCATCACTTAAGGGGCTATACCAGTGTGAACGCTGAAAATTTGAGCGAGTTTCGGGAATTTTTTTTTAAGAAAATACTCAATTAAATGTTTCGGAAAATTAAGAATATATTTGGCTATATTTGACCAATATTACATAATTTTGTTCATGGAAAAATATTGAGATCCAAGCGACTTATGCGCTGCCTTCGGATGCGCCAAAAAAAAGTTCCTCCACACCTGACATGATTCCGGCCGATTGAGTAGCTGAAATCGAAAAAGGAAAAAATGTCGTTAAGCTGGAAGGTATTTTCTGTACAATGACGTAAAATTTTCGAAAAATATCAAAATCCAACAAAATGGCGTAGTTATGAAAAAAGTATATGTTCTTGCCTATAAAATGGTCGTTTTTTCCAATGCCAAATCGTCACATTTCATCTAATCAAAAATATCCCGTCATTGTAGAGTATATATATTCAAGAGTACTCAGTTCAAATTACAAGTCAATCGGATAATTGCTCTTTGAGTTACAGTGTCAGCAAATTTGAAAAATCTCATTTCCAGAAATACGCGTTTAAAAACCTAACTATCGATTTTTGCAAGATAAAATGATATTGATATAAATTATATAAATGATAATGATATTCTTGAAAGTATAAACTGTCGAAAAAGGCAAAAATATCGATTTTTGCCTTTATCTTACAACTTAAGGGGCGGACCCCTTAAGTGTCCGCCTTTGATTTTGTTCAAACTCATATATGTGATAAAGCATTTAAAACTATTGGACACGTATTTCTTTGATCGGCAGAAAAACAGTTTTAAGGGGAGAAACGACCGTCCAAAGAAAGGCGTGTCACTCCTGAATTTAATTTTTTTTCAGTACTTCCATAGTCGATTTTTCATTGCTTGACATTAGAAGAATTTTGGTTTTTGTTTCATTTAGACCGGTGGACTGCTTGTGCGTGAAATTGCAAAACCACCTTTCGAAACGCGGGTGGCGGGGATGGTTTTGAGGTGTCTTTAAGGGGCGGTTTGATGCCTTAAAACTATTTTTCCACAGATTAAAAAAATGAGTGTCTAATAATTTTTAATGCTTATTGCATATATGAGTTTAAACACAATCGAAGGCGGACGTGTAAGTCATGTTCCATGTTAGTGTCCTTCGGAAGAGCTTTTTTCATTATTTTTATCCATCTAGCTGTATACCAAAGGGGCACTTTTTTGGTTCCGTATCTTCATCAAGTGAGTTGATCGAAGTTTCGTTTACTTCTCGTGAGGTTTTGACCGGAAAATTAGTACTTACCTGTTTCCCCACAGTGACATCTGAATCTTTATCTGGCTTCTGTGTCCCCCGAAACACCTGATTTTTGTGAATGTCGTGGCAAACCTCTCGGCCTCCGCTTGCCGTCACCTCGCAGGCTACACTCTGCACTATCGGAAAATTCTTTATTATCGCAGTGCGACGCGGCCTGGAGGCTACGACTTTGTAATATTTTGTCCTTGGCTGCAGTGCGACGTTCCTTGCAGATGACGTTGCCACTGTATTGTTCTCCGCTTTAGTTGGACGGTCCTCGCACGTATCACTCTCCACTATCTGAGAATTTCCGATTATTGGAGCCCGACGTGGCTCGCAGGCTACGGCTCTGCAAAATCTGCTCTCCGCTGTTGCGCGACGTTCCTTCCAGATGATGTTTTCACTATATTGTTCTCTATTCTAATGCTGCGGCGGTCCTCACAGGTATCGCTCCCCACTAAATGAATATTCTCGATTATCGCAATACAACGTTGTTCTGGGCTACGGCGCGGCAATATTCTGTTTTCTGCCGTGGTGTGAAGTTCCTCGTAGCTAACGCTCTCCACGATCAGAGTTCTCGATTATTGTAGTGTAACGCATCTAGCAGGTAAGACTCGTAACTGCTTATGAAGCTGCAATAGAGAGTCTAGTAAAAGAGACGAAAACATAGCACTTTTAGCGTAGAATTAGAATTTTTGATTGAAGCTAGATGGACAGCTAGATAATTAATAGTCGAATAAAAAGATGTTTTAAATATAGGTCGTGTGGAATAACAAAATACGTATAAAGTTATCTGATGTCCAATCCCCTATCTTTGAAAATAGCACACGCATCGACCCCGAATTTTCTAATCGTTTTTGTGCCACTATTTTCAAAGATAGAGGGCCGGATGTTAAAGAACTTTATACGTATTTTATTATTCCAAACAACTTTTGTTTGAAACATTTTTTGACCGGGCTATTAATTATCGAGATACGGCGATTTTTAAGTTTTCAACCCCTATTTCTTAGGGTTGGCGCTAGTTGAGGGGAAAAATTTCATTGGGATTACTTTCAGTATACAACCATCTGGGTTCAGTTGAAAATTCTAATTGTGCGCTAAAAGTGCTGGGTTTTCGTCTTTTTTACTGGACGGTTTCGGTTTCGGGAATGCCGATTTTCATTGTAGACATATTCGTTTTAACCAGTCGAGCTGAAACTCGATTTCCTTGAACGACATGGTGAACGTTTGTTAGCTCCGCTGTGGCAAATATTTCTTTTTTTTCTGCATGATTTTCCAACCCTCTGCATCCCTTTTGTGTTTTCTCTTGTTCCCTCGTCGGCAAGAATTATCCGGAAATTAACTCATGTCGAAAAGCTGGAGAAACTTCTTGGGATATGTTTTGACTATATCAAAGTTTGCTTGAAAAAAATAATAGCCCATTAAGGTGAAGTTAGTGGCCTCTAATACACTGAGAAAAAAAATCATTGATTCAATATCATTGGTGTTATTGAATGAAATTGTGTCGATCCAATTGTAAAATTGTTGATGTGAATAATCGGATTCATTAGTCCAAACAAAATGCTATTGACTTTAATAACATGATAAAATTAAAAGTTTTTAAAGATTAAAAAAGATTTTAAAAAAAGTTTTTTTTTCATTCAAAAGATTTATTGTTAGCCGAGAACAATATATTATTGAACCTATCTAAAAATTATAGCGAACAAATTATATACAGTTTTGACGCATTTTCTGCAAAGAACAAAAAAAGCATTTCAATTCATAACATGAATATTGTTGATTCCAGTACACAAGAAAAATTGTATTTTCCTCATTTGATTCAGATAAAATTCCTATTGAGTAAATATTTTATTTTTTTCTTCCACCATATCCGATATTGATTTCCAAGTTTATTATTCGTTAAAATATTAATAATTTATTTATATTGAAAAATATTAAGCAAATGTCTGAATTGGTAAAAAAATCATGCGAAAATACAATATGTCTCTTGCGTATTTGTTTGAAAAAATTCAACCAAATCATGGCCGGGGCCACCGAAATTATAGGTGTGGGGAAACCCGTAGTTCTCGGAGTAACCGCTAGAAGTCGCACTCGCGCTCGTTTCTCGTAAGCGTAGCGCGAACCGAAAATCGGCTTAAGATAGTTCTGTAGGTACACGTATGAGCCAAAAGTTTCGGTCGAAGCGTACAGTAACATCCAATGCCTATACGATCCTGTTGGGTGTAAATTTTTGACAGAGCTTATACCCTCTATATGTCCCACACATTCGCACCTCATGCATAGAAAGGTCTCATACCCGTATAGAGAGCGGCCCTGTAATCGTGGCAACAGCGCGATTTTCCTGCAGCCATATCGCTGAGCTTCCTACAATCCGTCTTTCGCGAAATATTTTGTATAAATAAAAAAAGCGTGAAAATGTCAACCTAAATGCGATACAAAGGAAAGTTTACAAGAAAAAAGGCGCTTGCTAAAAGACTGAAAACTGTGGCAGCCATGTGTCAGGCAAATGCGGCTAAACGCGCTGAGAATAAATATAAACTCAATGATCAGCAACAAAAATTCGCTGTCGAAGGACGTCGGATCGTGGAAATGCAATATCTTGCCGACAGTTTAAAGTGCATTCGCTGTAACAAAGAGAAGTACATGCATAAATTTAACAAATTAAATTTGTGTGCAGAATAAATTTATTTCACATTCGTCTCAGAATTACAAGAACTCGGAGGAAAAAAAAACACGCTTCGAGTTGCCAGACCACGCGCCGATCAGCTGGCTGAAGCGTACATTGTTGCCATTCCGTTACAGATGTTTGGGCCCGAGTTCGGCGTGGAATTAAATTACCACTATTCATGGTGTTGAAGTTTGCATCGTTGGAACGCAATGAAAATCTATTTTTATTGTTTCATTTCTTTACTTTTATTACTATCCAAACTCTTCTTTTGCAGTTTTAGGTTATGGAACCTTAATAAGGATCTTCGAAAATATTTCACTCGTATTTGTTGCCTATATGTGCAAAACATTGGGCACTGCGAAAAAAATCGTTGCATTCCAACGATGCAAACTTCAATACCGTACTATTCATAAGTCGATATCTCCGAACCTAAACGGTCAAAGTTTGTCAATTTTAAAAAAAATCAATCCCACAATAGTACCGCGTACACGTGTGTTTTTATTTTGAAATCCTAAGATCCGTTTAGAACCTACATCGAGGAATGATGCGAGCAAACTCCTATCGGTTTACGTGTTAGATATAGGGATCGCGTACAAAAATACCCATATTCAATTGCAATTATCTCGTGAACTAAACGATGAGTCGAATTGAATTTTTGGGCATCAGTCCATGAAGGTTACATCTACACCATACTTAGATTTTAGCCAATTCCTAAGACTTTACCAAAACTACAGAACCACCTTAAACGCTGGAGCAACTCTAAAGAGTATCGCTTCTTGGCCTCTGACTAAGATCAAAGTGTAGTATCTGTTCTTATCAGTTTAATATCCGACGTTCTCTCCATGGATATTTCATTGGATATCTGATATTCTCTCCACTATTATCGTGGATAATCATTCTAATGCTCACTTTTTATTTAAGATTTAAAACCATTTGATAAATCTACGTCCCATGGCATATTCGTTTCGATGCAGTAAAGAAATAATTAATTCTATTGATCATACGTTTCTACGAAATAAAAAAATGTTGGGGCAACCGCTTGATTATTTCATCAATACATCTACGGATTGTATATAGAATGATTTCAATAGAATATCATTTTATTTGAAGGATAATGTAGATATTCAGAGAACAGAAGACCTTTAAAAAAAAGAATACGTTGTATTTCACGCCTCTTCCTCGAGATCATAGATGTAGTACCCCCCACTTCCCACACTATCGTCACAAATTTTAAAGTTAGAGAAAAAAAAACACGACGTCCCTCTCGACCGTTGCTATGTCCGTCAAGTCTGACCCGCGTCCCTCTTGAACCGTCATTCTTTCACTTTGTGCACGTATCGTCACACGCAGTTTGACCAAGTACATCAATAATTTTGATTATGGGCAAGAAAGAAAAGAAAAGGAGCTCTTATGAAGAAGAAGACGAAGGAAGTCGACGGATAAGGCTGAAGATTCGACGTTTGGAGAAAGAATTGAACCGAAAAAGTACAAATCAGTGTACGTAGACCAAAATTTCCGTTTGACGAAAAAAGAAGGCGCTATCGGTCCACTTCACTTTTTTAAAAAGTTTACGTGGCCGGGTACCGAAACAACGCACAGCTGAATACACGCAAACGATTTTATCGTTGTGCGTCGTCTTTCTGGCTCTTACCAGAATGTACGTCTTTCGTTTTACGAAAGAAAACGCGAGAATCGGGCCAGGATAGAGTTTGACTCAAAAAACGCGTGTCATTGATTGACACGGTTAGATTTCCGGTTCGAGATAGACTGGAAATATCAACGAACAACAAACATTTTACAGGTAAGCACTTGACATCTCAGAATTCGTCGACGTTGCGGAGTTCGTACGCCAGATCGCGGTCTCCTGCGTCAACTCGAGATTGGACGAGTCGTTCAAAAACTATGAGGCCTACACGGAACTATCAATCAGATCGAACTGAAATCCGACGTTCGTCATCTCGATCTAGTTCGAGACACTCACGATCTAGAAGTCGCTTAAACGAGATATTTTTCGAGGATGAGCTAGCCCGTGGCTCGTCACATCAGAGGGTCTCGCACAGCCCCGTGCCAAAAAATTTGGGAGGGCCGATTTCAGAGTCCGAGGCTCGACCCGCAGAAAGTGTTGTGCATACCGAAACAACACCATTTGCAGTCACTCCTACACGTCAGGATGTGACCATGGCGAAGCAAGCGGATGAACCGTCACCAGAAATTCCGGAGCACCAAATGGAGCTGCAACAGGACGTTTTGGAGGTTATTGGATCACGCCTCGAGTCAGAAACGTAAATCGGTGCAGCAATCCACACAGATGTAGCTCTCCGTTGGTCTAAAATCGTAAAAAAGGGCTCCCAGCAGACGAAGTCAAGACAATCCTCGAAAAATATCCAGCCTCGAAGAATTGCAGCTGTATCGCAGTTCCAAAATTGAACGCGGAAATTACTGCTGCAGTTCACGAAAGTACGTTAAAAAGAGACAAACGTATTGTTGAAAAGCAAGAACGGGTTGCGGCGTGTCTTGCAGCGTTGGGTGAGGCCTTGACAATGGCCCTTAAAATCGAGGGTCCAGAAAAGATAAAATTACTCGAAAAACTGAGTGATGGGAGTCGACTTCTCGCCTCAATTCATCGTGAAGAGTCTCTAGCAAGAAAAGGTCTTATCCTGTCTAACTTAAACTCGTCGTTAACGACAACATTGACAAACACAATGGTCGGCGAATGGCTATTCGGAACAGATTTGGACGAAAAATTGAAGATGGCAAAAAATTAAAAAAAAACATTGAACGTGCTCAAGCCATCAGCTAAACCGGCACAACAGTCTATCACCCAGAAAAACGCAAAAAACTGGAAGGGCCCGTCTCGACAAGCTTTGTACAAGAATCGATTCACGTTGTCAGGCGGGCGTCGACAGTACAACAACAAGCGCAACCGGGAAAACGGCAGCAGCAGCCAGTACAACAACGCAGATTTGAAGAAGTCATTGAATCCCCGAGGATCGTCCCGAATCCACAGGAAACGCCGTTAAGCGAGGCAACAAACGTAGGCAAACCAGCAGGCAGTTTATCCTTATTCGTGGGTGCTTGGTCAAAAGTGACCAATGATCCGGTAATTTTAGAATGGGTGCGAGGGTACAAAATACCATTTTCATCGTACCCATTTCAAGCTCGCCCTCCGGTAGAGCCCACATGGACCGATCAGGAGCACTGGTTAATTAGTAGTCAGATTAGAAAGCTAATCGCTAAAGGCGCAATTGAAAAATGTTCTAGTTCTAATGATCAATTTGTGTCAAATATCTTCTTAGTTCCGAAGCCAGATAAGACGTATCGTTTGATACTAAATTTTAAAAAACTTAACAAGTTCATTACCGCAGAACATTTCAAAATTGAAGACTGGAAAGTAGCAAAAAGATTGATAAGATCGCAAGATTTTATGGCTACATTAGATCTGAAAGATGCCTATTATCTCGTTCCATAGAAAAACAAAATAGAAAATTTTTGAGATTTTCTCATAAGGGCGAGTTATATGAGTTCACATGTTTACCTTTCGGGCTAAACGTTGCACCTCATGTTTTTACTAAACTATTGAAACCGGTAGCCGCATATTTAAGAAAGAGGGGCCTAGCTTCTGTTTTCTATCTTGATGACATTCTTATTATCGGTAGATCGTACGGGAGCTGCCTTTATAATATTCAAGAAACAGCGGCTCGGTTGCAAGAGCTCGGTTTTATTATTAACAAAGACAAAAGTCTCATGGTACCTACACAACATTGCAAATACTTGGGTTTGATTTTTGACTCCACCAAAATGATGATTGAATTACCAAAAGATAAAGTTAAAAGGACTCTCGAATTGCTGCATAAATTCGACAAATTAAAACATTGCACAATAAGAGAATTTGCAAGTCTAGTCGGTACCCTTGTTTCTCTGTGTCTAGCTATAAAGTACGGGATGATTTATGTGAGAGGTTTTGAAAAAGAAAGAACTTTGGCGCTCGAAGTCAGCGGCTTTAATTTCGATGCAAAGATGTACTTGTCAAATAACTTGACTGACGACTTTGCATGGTGGAAAAAGAATATTGTTTCCGCTTGGGCACCGATGATCGAGCCAGTTTTCGAGCTTCAAATTTTTTTCGACGCATCGCGTACAGGCTGTGAAATTGTTTGCAAAAATTCTAAAAATCACGGTTTTTGGAGCAAAAACGATTCATCGCTACACATAAACGAATTAGAGTTGAAAGCAGCTTTTTTCGGATTAAAATATTTTGCAAAAGATATACAACATAGTAACGTTTTATTACGCATAGATAATACGACCGCAATTGCATACATAAACCGAATGAGAGACAGTCAATACGAGAGACTCAGCACCCTGACCAAAGAAATTTGGCAGTGGTGTGAGAGAAGAGATATATGGATTTCAGCGTCGTATATCCGATCTTGTGAAAGCGTCGAAGCCGATCGAGAATCACGGAGATTACAACCCGAGACTGAATTTGAATTCTCCAATAAGGCATTTCTAATAATAGTAAAAGGCCTTGGCAAGCCAGAAATTGATTTATTCTCGTCATGGGCAAATAAAAAATGCAAAAATTATGTTTCGTGGCGTAGAGATCCTGAATCAATGGCAATCGATGCTTTCACGATCGAATGGAGCCGTTGATTTTTCTACGCGTTTCCTCCCTTTTCTGTTATTTTGAGAATGCTCAAAAAGATCGAGAGTGAAAAATCTTGCGGGATAATAGTCGTACCTTACTGGGAAGCCCAACCGTGGTTTCCCTTATTCCTATCTTTGCTTGATGCGGAACCAATTATTTTCAAGCCAAATGTTGAATTAATTCAATCTTCCTGCAGAAAGGCACATCCGTTGTGGCGCCACCTTACGCTGGTAGCCGCGAGATTATCCGGGAGGCGTTTATCAGGAGGGAAATTCCAGTGGAATCAGTGGATATTTCCATAGCATCCTTATCGGAATCGTCGCTTCGTCAGTATAACTCCGGTTTCAAAAAATGGTGGATCTTTTGTACTGCAAAGAAACTCGACCCGTTTAGCTTCTCCGAAAAGGACGTTTTATTGTTTCTCACGAAGGAATTCGAAAGAGGAGTTTCATATAGTTCACTAAATTGCTACAGATCCGCGATTTCGCTAATTAAAGGACCTGAGTTGGGAAAAAATGATAAAATGCAACGGTTTTTTAAGGGCGTAGCAAAGCTGAAACCGTCAGCTCCCAGATATGATTCGACCTGGGATCCTAAAATTGTCCTTAAATATTTATCGGCGTTTTATCCAAATGAAGAAATCAGTTTAGAAAATGTAACCTTAAAACTAGTGACCTTATTGGCACTTTCTACGGGACATCGAATACAGACTCTGTCTTTTATTGATACCAGAAATATTTATCAAGCAACTAAAGACGTTTTAGAAATAAAAATTCCCGATCCAATTAAAACCTCAGGTCCCGGGAAAAAACAACCTACTCTACGCTTACCGTTTTTTACTGAGGAAAAACCGATCTGTGTGGCCTCAGTGCTATTAACGTATATAGAAAAAACGAAAGATTTACGAGGTTCAGAGGTAAAACTGTTTATCTTTTTCAAAAAACCATACAAAGTCGTCGGCGCGCAGACCCTGAGCCGGTGGATAAAATTAGTGTTGACTAAAAGTGGCATCGATACAAACGTGTTTTCGGCGTACAGTACACGCCATGCGGCAACGTCAGCAGCAAAACGGCAGGGCGTAAATATTGACGTCATTAGAAAAACGGCCGGTTGGTCAAAAGAATCAGAGACATTTGCACGGTTTTACGATCGTTCTGTTCCCACGGAAAACTGCAAATTTGCAGAAGCTGTATTTAAGGTGTAGGAAAATTGTTAAGCCTTCGAATAAAAGATGATCGTTCATTACGAGGTTGTCTCTGTATTTCTATGGATATCGAGATGAAATAAAAAAAAAGAAGACAACAGCTGTAACATAAACATATCTGCCGTATCTGTCTTTAAACAAATACATCTATGATCTCGAGGAAGAAGCCTGAAATACAATAAATGATTAAACGAACCTTGGTGAGGTTCAATCATGATTGTATGATACCCCTCTTCCGAAGAGATCAATCCCTCCCGCCTTTTTATCTTTGATAAGTTGCCCAGGCGTTAAGTTACGGCAGTGACTTTAAAAAATGAAGGTTCAAGAGGGACGCGGGTCAGACTTGACGGACTTAGCAACGGTCGAGAGGCACGTCGTGTTTTTTTTCTCTAACTTTAAAATTTGTGACGATCGAGTGGGAAGTGGGGGGTACTACATCTATGATCTCTTCGGAAGAGGCGTATCATACAATCATGATTGAACCTCACCAAGGTTCGTTTAATCATTTATTGGTACCTACCCCTGGATAACTCACTTGTCACCATGTATAACCTATTGTGTAATGAAATGTTCACGTACCAAGTGCAAAAAAAAATTGCTAAAAGTTAGCAACTCGTTTATTCGGTTAATTGAATACTTGGAAGTATTGCAAAAGTACTACAAGCGATTGTTTATTACGTTCCAGCAAAGATGTCTCGTATGACGTGTTACCTGCTGGCATGCACGATGGCTCTAGCCACGGTGATGGGTATGGACCCGGGACCGGTAAGACAAAGAAACATACTAACATCAGCATATCGAACATTTGCCTGCTTGTGTAATATGCACTTCTTTCAAACAATTATATTTCAACTTTAAGGGCGCACCCCAATGGGGTATTGGGTACCAATGCCAGAACCGAGGCTACGATGGAGCTTGTATCGTAAGTGTCACAGAATTTTCACCGTTCCTCCGTCACATTTACATGGATCAATCAATTTCACGTGTCATTTGTGATATCCTTTTCACAGAGTCAGAACGAATTCAAGGGTGAGCTGACGTGTTTGAGTCTCGTATGTGCCGTGCGGGAAAGGGGCGGTCACTACCGCGCAGTGCCTACAGGACCAGTTAACGACGGTACACTATGTGGACTCAATAGAGTAAGTACGTTGCGTCAAACTGGCTTGGGGAATTATAATACTTTTGTCTTCAAACGATGTTTTACGGGGTCTTCTCACTTTAGACGCTAAAAAAGGCTATTTTCATGATTCTTTGATAGGTTTATATTATATATATTGATACAAAAGTTGTTACAGTTAATAAATATACTTTCGAAATACAGTAACTTTTGTATAAAATTTATTTAAGTAAATATTTATAGCCGAAAATGGTAGTTGAAAAAAATTCTTAAAAAAATGGTAGGTCCGCACTGTTGATCAAATTTCGGAGATGGATCATCAGAAACAACAAAAAAATTAAACGGTTTTAGATCCAGTGTATTAATGGCATATCATACGATTTTTCATATATGCAACAATAAAAAAATGGCGGACATTTATCGAAAAAACAGAAAAAAACGTGGTTTTCACTGTTTTTGGCAAAAAAATGTAAATATCAAAAATTTTGAAAATCCTTGATAGTCGCTATAGCTATAGATGTAAAGAATATGTGGTTGAAATTTCATAAGGATCGGTTCAGTAGTTTCGAAGATTTTATGAACAAGCCGTCGAAAATGTTGTTTCGAGGAAAACGCGTTTAAAGTTCATTTGGGTTACATAAATACATACAATTTAAAAAAAATTTATTTCGAATGTGTATTTATTATGTGTAACAACTTTTATATCAATATCTATAATATAAACCTAGCAAAAAAAAAAAAAAATCATGAAAATAGCCTGTTTATGTGTCTATAGTGAGAAGACCCCGTTGATCATATTTATAAGCTTTCAAAATTTGAGCTTTCTCGTGTAGACTTCGTAAACGAGTTATGATATCGATTGAATCTTTCAGGTTTGTAAAAGGGGAGTGTGTGTCCCCCAAACACCTACGGATATTTCGTTCCCAATAGGAAACGACCCCAGATTCCACTGCGAATCATTGCCGGTGGCGCGTATTTCCGGATATCCTCCAGGTTCTAACCCTGAAAGGAATCGTCCTGCGATAGAGATACCGTCGGTAAGCGGTGGAGAGCCCGTGCGATTGCAGATACCAAGCCCGTGGCCTATTCGTGCCTCGAGGCCGGCGGCATCGACCTCAACCCGTGGTCAGATCTCGGCGCCCGCCGCATCGAGACCGAGGGGACGTCCGCGCTTGACGCCCGCGGCATCGACCTCGACCGGTAGTCAGACCTCGGCGCCCGCCGCATCGAGACCGAGGGGACGTCCGCGCTTGACGCCCGCGGCATCGACCTCGACCGGTAGTCAGGGCTCGGCGCCCGCCGCATCGAGACCGAGGGGACGTCCGCGCTTGACGCCCGCGGCATCGACCTCGACCGGTAGTCAGGGCTCGGCGCCCGCCGCATCGACCTCGACCGGCGGTCAGCGCTCGGCGCCCGTGGCATCGACCTCAACGGGGACGCAGCCCTCGCGGTCCGCGCCATATCCCTATGAGAGACGCCACTAGGCAACTCATGATAACAGAAGCTATACTCGAAACAGCGTAACCCGTCAGCTCGAAATATCGTCCTTAACTTCGCGCTGACACGTCACAGGCGTGTATTGATACAATTGTCAAAAAACAACGGGGAGGAGATACAACTCCAACGCCAAATGCCTCGAGCTCTGTTAGTCATCGTCGTGCCCTTTATGTAAAACAAAGTATAATAAAATAACATATACAGTAGGGTCGCCTAAATTTCAGCTTTGTTTTTGTTTTCCTTTTTCTCAACATCCAATTATCTCTTTTAATGAAACTAAAAAATCGTCGCGAAATCTGCGAGCAGTCAAAAAATATTTAGAGGTCGCTCAAACGTCCAAAAATTCAAGCTTTCATTGAAAAATCGATTTGGTTTTTTTTCGTTCACTTCTCACCCATAAATTTTACGCTTTATAGGTTTCAAATGAAGCTCGCGAAAGCTCTAGCCGGCCAATGCATATTTAGTGATCGCTCAAGAGCTTTGAAATTTGCAATTGTCGCGATTTTTTTTCTCTTCTCGCTCGTAAATTTAACACTTTGTAAAATTTTGAAAACAATCAATGTTTTTTTCTTTCTTTAGAAACAGTTCTTTTTCAATTTACTTCATACTTCTAACCCGATAAAACGGGAAACCTACAATTTTGTTTATGGACAACAGCTAGATGAATTATTTTACCAGAACAAAGATTGGAATTCTTCGGTTAGTAGTGGGAGGTAACTTTGAAAAATCTGTTTCTACAGAAAAACGATTAAGGGGCTATACCAGTGTGAACGCTGAAAATTTGGGTGATTTTCGCGAATTTCTTGGAAGAAAATTATTCAATTAAATGTTTCGGAAAATTAGGAATATATTTGGCTATATTTGACCCATATTACATAATTTTTCATAGAAAAATATTGAGGTCCAAGCGACTTATGCGTTGCCTTCGGAGACGCCAAAAAAAAAAGTTCCTCCACTGCTGACAAGATTCCGGCCGATTGAGTAACTGAAATCGAAAAAGTAAAAAACGTCGTTAAACTGGAAGGTATTTCCTGTACAATGACGTATGATGTTCGAAAAATATCAAAATATAACCAAATGGCGTAGTTATGCAGAAAAAAGTCTGCTTTCTCGCCGATAAAATGGTCGTTCTTTTCAATGCCAAATCGACAATTTTCATCCAATCAAAAATATCCTACGTCATCGTAGAGAAAACATATTCAGCAGTATTCAGTTAAAATTTCAAGTCAGTCGGATAATTGCTCTTTGAGTTGCAATGTCAGCAAATTTGAAAAATCTTTTTTCGCGAAAAACGTGTTTAAAGATTTAACTATCGAATTTTTGCAAGATAAAGCGATATTGATATAAATGATAATGGTATTCTTAAAAGTATAAACCGTCGAAAAAGGGGAAAAAATCGATATTTTGAAAGTGTCACACTGGTATAGCCCTTTAATGTTTTGAAAATTCAGAAAGCGTCCAATTTATGAGTGAAATGAGTAAAAAAAATTGGCGAAAATTGGAAATTTCGAAGCTCTTGAGCGACCACTAAATATTCGTTAACCGGCTAGAGCTTTCGCGCGGTTAATTTAAAAATCATAATGCGCAAAATTCACGGGTAAGACGTAAACGAAAAAAAAATTGATTTATAAATGAAAATTTGAATTCTTGGGAGGCTTGAGCGATGTCTAAATATTTGTTGACTGCTCGCAGATTTCGCGACAATTTTTTTGTTCTCTAACGAAGATAATTGGACGGTAAGAAAAGGAACAAAAGTAGAGCTCAAATTTGGGCCGCCCTAATATACATTCAAAAACGCTATTCATACGTACCGATGTTTGGCGAAAGTTTCCGGCTGGAAATTTAATTATGGCGCTAATCACGCTCGGATCAGGTTGCTAGACTGCCGTTATATGGCGCTAGTATGGCAACCTTATCACGGCGTGAACAAAAATGTAACGCTGTTCCCGATAACGGCGGGATCTGGCAGCCTGATTACACCCAAATCTGGCAGCCTTATTGGGCCACTATCCTGGTGCCTCATGATGGCGTGTGTACGGCTGCCTGATCGGATGTAGGTATTAATACTACAGAAAATATACAGAACGAATAACATCAACCTTTTTTTGTTTATTGAATAATTAAAACCAACATACATCTGAAAAGTTTAACAAAACATATATTTCTGAACTTATTGACAGTCTTTGGTTGTTTGTTTTTTGTTCTTATTTTTGTTAATTGCTATTATTATTCTTATATTTATTATTTTTATATTATTGTCTATATATTTATTTAAAATATATATTTAAACGGCATATCCTTACACTTGTGGTAATTCTTTTTTTTGTCGTTCTGAGCGGCGACCGTCCCAGTCCTTCGCGTTGTTCAGCGCCTCGCCGACAGCTTGCCGACACATGTTTGTCACACGTTGTAGAAACGTATACTGTGCGATTTTCGTATATTTCGCCTTCTACGGCACAACGCTCACAACTAAAGTATCCATTGTGACTTTTAACAGATCTGATAAAGGAACGAGCAGGTCGATCGCACGTGAAATACTGTACACGGATTTGGAATAATTGTTCATTGATTATGATTCCATCGCGCAATACCAGTGACATCTCGTCAACAGACTTTTGTAAATATTGTTGTAGATCGTCAGGTTTTTCATTCCCCAAATAAATTGCCACAGGAAATGGCTTAAATACGTCCGGATAAAAAACACTTTGCAGAGAATGGGCCACAGTTGTTGATTACTTGATTCAAATAATGGCAGTCCATCAATATTAAATTGTAAATAGATAATCATTTCTTTGTGGATATCTGTATTCACGTACCTCTGAAGGTAATTCTTCATGCCATAGTACACAAAGTGGACATTGGTTTCACCATTTTCGTCAGTAAAATCGACTATTTCGTATGTAGCTGAATTTGTGTTCAAAAAAGTTTTCGCTGACTGAGGTAAATTACGTAGTAACCTCCGTCGGAAATTTTCAACAAACCGTCACCTTGAGTGTGTGGGATGTTGTTGTTGATGAACCATTATCGCAGTTCTTCATCTTCATCTCTGTTCCTACGTTGCGCATTTTCTTGACCAGGCTCTTCTTCTTCGCTGCCGTTAGAACCCTTTCCACTGACATGGAGATCTTCTTCGCTGGGGTTGACACTCTCTCCGCTGAAATGGGGATCTTCTTCGCTGCCATTAAAACCCTCTCTGCTGGCATGGAGATCTTCTTCGCTACCGTTCGAACCCTCTCCGCTGGCATGGAGATCTTCTTCGCTGGGGTTGACATTCTCTCCGCTGACACGGGGATCTTCTTCACTGCCATTAAAACCCTCTCCGCTGGCATGGAGATCTTCTTCGCTGGTGTTCGAATCCTCTCTGCTGGCATTAGGAAATTGTTTGCTGGTAGCTTTATCAAGACTTTCCTGATCTTGAATTTCAACATTCGGGTCTCTTTCTGTAAATATTCAAGTTTTTCGTAAACAAAACAACGTATATCATTCGCATTTTTCAAATTATATTTTATATTGATTTATACTGTTTTTTAATTTTTTAGAAATATTTTTTTATTCTTTTTTATTTTATTTTTATATTTTTTAATTATATTTTATATTGATATTATTCTTTACCCAAGTGTATAAAAATTCATAAATTTTGTAAAAATTGAAAAAAGCAAAGTTATACATACCTGGTATATACTTGTACCGATGATCGGGACTCGTCCACTTTTTTCTTCGAACGACATCTCCTAACACGCAGCCGTGTCAAATACCGCTTCTCCTCTTTGCGATTCATAACGTTTTCACTTTATGAATCCTTTTTACATTTCGTGAAAACTTTCATGTTTTAACCCAAACACGATGTGTAAATATCCAGCCGGGTATACAATGACACACGTGCAAGTGCAGTTTTTAAATGCAACACTAGCGCCACCGCTTTAGCGCTGGGCCTCCTAATAGAGCCATATTAGGGCACTGATAAGGCAAACCACATTATGGCCATTTTCACGTTTGCCGTAAGTTTGCCAAACCTGTGGCTGCCTGTTCACGGCAGGCTCACGGCCGAATCAAAATTCCCATAATACGGATAGCCACACAGCTCCCTCATTACGGCCCGATCATAAATCTGACTAGCCTGAACAAATTTCCAGCCGGGTTCTGCAATTTTTGGACGGAGCAGCTGTTGGGAGCGTTCTGGTGAGGAGAGCTGATAAAATGACCCAATTTTCAAGCGAGGAACCGATTAACGCCCTGCAAGATACGGCCAATTGGTACTGTCCCTCGCGCGCCGGTAAAGAGCCGGAACTGCATGTAGGGGGTGGTTGGGAGTTATGAGTCTTATGGCCTTAGGCCACTCTGGAAGCCAAAAAAATAAGCTTTTTGTGGATTTTTTTTTTCAGAAAAACTACAGAATAAATCAAGATTACACAAATGGGTGCTTATCATACATATCAGTGACTGTATACAATAATTTTTTTGAAGCGATTCATTTCAAAATGGCGGCTATGTAGCGTTTATTTAAAAACTGCATTTTTTAAGTTGGCCGGAAACATAACTCAGACAATTGTCAACCGATTCACTTGAAAGGTTGAACATACATTGAAAAATACATTGTCTATCGAAGTACGTAGGATTTTTTGATATTATTGCATAGTTAATTTGTTTTTAACAATTATCTGACGATTTATTAGACTAATTTTTGGAATGTGAAAAATTTGCCTAAAAAATCGCGAAACAATTGTTAATAACAAACAAACTATGCAATATAAACAAAAAAGATCCTACGTACTTCCATAGACACTGTATTTTTCAAGATATAATTAACATTTCAAGTAAATCGGTTGAAAATTGTCTAAGTTATGTTTCCGGCCAACTCAAAAAATGCAGTTTTGAGATAAATGCTGCACGGCCGCAATTTTGTAATCCATCGCTTCACAAAAATTATTGGATACAGTCACTGATATGTATGATGAACGCCTTTCTTTCCCGTGCGGAAATTGAACTAGGGCTTTGGTCGGGCCCATATAGAATTTCCCTAACTTTAATAGGGCCCTAATCGGGTATAGCTTCACATGGGTCCTTAGTGGCCGGTCACACTTTGCTACTGAGGGCCATTAAAGGCAGAATAATGAGGGCCTTCAAGGATGCCTGATCGACGCCTCATGTAAGCCATGGTGTGCCCATAAGTTATCCCTGTCAATGAATATGCTCACGTGTGTGTAAAAGTATGTGTTTTTGCGTATATGTGTCCGTTTATATAAAGTCACGATACACTGCCAAATTTTTTAAATTTATTTAAATAGGATCTATTTAAATGAGATTTTTCTCGTCTCATGGACTACTATGATCTTATTTGTTCCAAAGATATTTTTTTATTCGTTTCAGCTATTCTTTTTAAATATTAAATATATTCCAAATCGAATAAATAAAGATTCGATTCAAATAAATCTTTATTTGCTGTAAATCTAAGTGTACTACGTGCATAAAATATTTCTTAAATCCAAAATGAAATTAAACACTTAATTGAGAGTTTACCACAACGATTTTGTATCGTAATTCGTCATGCCCTGGCCTTTCGAAATGATTTTTTTCGATGAAAATATTTCACCTATATTGGTATTGAACCTAGTACCTACCTACTCATAGTTACGCACGCTGCCTCTATGCTACCGAGTGCTTGTAACATCTTCGTCGCAGATATGGCATAAGAGACCAAAATAATGCCTATAATTATTTGCTGTATCACATAAACAATATCAATTAGTTAATATCATTGTGATATTAACTATCACAACGCGAAATAATTTTTCATATGGAAAGTATACGGCGACAATAGTCACTATAAACATGTTTTAAAAAAACCGAATGGGATTGTTCAAACATACGCGCTGGCATCACTCCATGAGTGAATAAGGCAATAAGAATAATATTTAATTTTTTGAAGGATTTGTAAATGTAATATATAATAATTGTTAATGCCCTCACGTTTTTATCCGATTTTTACCTAATATCGAATAATTGAGTGTAGTAATTTAAATGCCACAAAAGATTTAGTCCAAGCTATGTATACTGGCCTGTTTCCCATAATGCCCAAACCTGGCCCTCTTGTGGCAATCCCGAGTTCGAGGGCTTATTTTTATGAGGGATGCCCTATCAATTTTCCGCACGGGTTGTAATCTAGATTTATTTTGTAGTTTTATCTGAAAAAATCGCCAAAAAGACTATTTTCTCGGCTTCTACAGTCAGGGCGTCGAAAGGAGTTGACGCAGGTCGGATATCGCCACCGAAATGTTATCAGAATTAATGCCGACCTCATCAATTCATCTTGCCCCTTCTTCTCGATACCACATCTTCTCCCACTATCTTTGCCTTTTTTTTCTTCCTGCTGTCTATCTTTCTCATCTGCTCTGTTTGGCTAGTGGAATAGAGCATTGAGTCTGCAATTTTGTTCTTGCTCGCTTCTGGTCATTTTCTCACCCCTTCCGATCCCCCGCCTCTAACGATCTACACACCCTCGTCTAGTTCTTTTTGCCTCCGCCCCACCCCCACTCCACCCCCACCACTCGACCCTTCACCCTCCGAGCAACCCTTTGTAGGGCCTCAATTTCCCTGACCGCAACTTTTGCTGCCAATGGAAAAGTCGATTGCCGATTGTCCGGACCTCAAAGTACCACGTTCGGGTCTTTCGGAGGGCAGTCGTTTTCCTCTTCGAACACGGTCCGTTTTCTTTGTACTCGTACAACCTCCCCCTTAGTCCCTGTTCACCGGCACCCTAGCGTTAATCTAGGGTGCCGGTGAACTCACCTTACACGCTAAAATAGGTTATCATCATGAATTTTTTCGACACGTTCATATTTTAGACTATTGATAAAAAAAATTGTAACACTTAATAAACATACTTTCGAAATACATTAAAATTTTTTAAAAATGTATTCATGTAACCCAAACAAACTTTAAAAGCGTTTTTTTTCTCGAAATAACGTTTTCCGACGGCGTGTTGATAAAATCTTCGAATCTACGAACCGATTCTTATGAAACTTTAACCACATACTCTTTACTACTATAGCCATAGCGCATATCAAGGATTTACAAAAAATATATATTTACTATTTTTTTGCCGAAAACGGTGAAGAAAAATGATTTTGTTTTGTTTTTCCGAAAAATGTCCGCCATTTAGTTATATTTGCATATATAAAGAAATCATATGATATGCGCTATATCCATTAACATACTGAATCTAAAACAGTTTGATTTTAGATTTATTTAACTCCTTAAGGGGTTACCCCCACTTGCGATTTTGAAAAAATCCATTTTTTTTATTGCATTTTTTTGTAGTATAAGTATCTGAGAATATGTCCTGAAAATTTCAAGTCGATCCGAACAAAATTAACTCAGATATGAGCGTTGAAAGAGAAGAATCCGTTGTGTAAACGACCGGCTAAGTGAAACTTTAAACGCGTTTTTCTCAAAATGGCATTTATGAAGTCGGTGACCAAGATTACTCGAACACTAATGAACCGATCTTCTTGAAATTTTGCAGGCTTATTTAATACATAAAAATGTAGTCTTTAATCGTTCGATTTTTCTTCGAAAAAAATGGCCGTTTTATAGCCAAAAAACGGCCGTTTTTTCGTTAAAATCGAACCAATAACTTTGACTGTCCGCCATTTTGTGAAAAATGAATATTTTTTAAAATCCTTCGATTAAAGACTAGTTCATACTTATATTTGACTAAATCCATCCGCATTTTTTTTTTCAGATGATCCACTTCGCCGCAATGTTGGTCACCGCAAACCGTGTATATAAAAACATCATTTCATTGACGGCCATTTGCCACTAAACAATGTAATATTTTTAAATAAAAAAATTACTTAAAGTTTTTCAAGATGTGTTCTTTGAGACGATATATTGATCGATTAAAAAAGTTTTGTAGTTTTCTTTGAAAAATTCATGAAAAAGGCCTTTTTGGCGCTACAAGTGGGGGTAACGCCTTAAAAGCGATTTTCTGCCGATAATAAAAATACGTGTCTCTTAGTTTTTAATACGCGTCCACATAAAAAAGTTTCGACAATATCGGAGGACACCAAAGTGATGTTCCTTGTTAGTGTCCTTGGCAAGGGCTTTTTTCATTACTTTTGTCCATCTGTCTGTACATCGGAGGACCACTTTTTTGTTCCGTAGCCTCATCAAGTGCGTTGATCAGAACTTCATTGACTTTTCTTGCGGTTTTTACCGAAACATTGGTACCTAATTTTTTCCCACAGTCACACCTGAATCTTCATTTGTCTTCTATGTCCCCCGAAACACCTGATTTTTGTAAATCACGTGGCGAACCTCTCGGCATGCCCGTGCCGTCGCCTCGCAGGCTACGCTCTCCACTATCTTAAAATTCTCGACATCGCAGTGCGACGTGGCCTGAAGGCTACGGCTATGCAATATTGTGTCGTCGGCTTTAGTGCGACGTTCCTCGCAGATGACGTTGCCACTGCATTGTTCTCCGCTGTAGTTCGACGGTTCTCGCAGGTATCGCTCTTCACTATCTGAGAATTCTCGATTATTGGAGCTCGACGTGGCTCGCAGGCAACGGCTCGGCGAAAATTTGCGCTCCGCTGTAGCGCGACGTTCCTTCCAGATGACGTTGCCACTATATTGTTCTTTATTCTAATGCTGCGGCGGTCCTCACAGGTATCGCTCCCTCCTGGATGAAAATTCTCGATTATCGCAATACAACGTTGTTCTGGGATACGGCGCGGCAATATTCTGTTTTCTGCCGTGGTGTGACGTTCCTCGTAGCTAACGCTCTCCACGAACAGAGTTCTCGATTATTGTAGTGCAACGCATCTAGCAGGTAAGCCTCGTAACTGCTTATGAAGCTGAAATAGAGAGTCTAGTAAAAGAGACGAAAAAATAACACTTTTAGCGTAGAATTAGAATTTTTGATTTAAGCCAGATACGGACAGGTAGATAATTAATAGTCGAATAAAAACATGTTTTAAAGATGGGTCGCGTGGAATAACAAAATACGTATAAAGTTATCTGATGTCCAATCCCCTATCTTTGAAAATAGCACACGCATCGACCCCGAATTTTCTAATCGTTTTTGTGTCGCTTTTTTCAAAGATAGCGGGTCGGATGTTAAATAACTTTATATGTATTTTATTATTCCAAACAACTTTTGTTTGAATCATTTTTTGACCGGGCTATTATTTATCGAGATACGGCGATTTTTAAGTTTTCAACCCCTATTTCTTAGGGTTGGGGCTAGTTGAGGGGAAACATTTCATTGGAGTTACTTTCAGTATGCAACCATCTGGATTCAGTTAAAAATTCGAATTCTACGCTAAAAGTGCTGGGTTTTCGTCTCCTTTACTGGACGGTTTCGGTTTCGGGATTGCCGATTTTCATTGTGAACATATTCGTTTTAACCAGTCGAGCTGAAAATCGTTTTTCTTGAACGACATGGTGAACGTTTGTTAGCTCCGCTGTTGCAAATATTTCTTTTTTTTTTCTGCACGATTTTCCAACCCTCTGCATCCCTTTTGTATTTTCTCTTGTTCCCTCGTCGGCAAGAATTATCCGGAAATTAACTCATATCGAAAAGCTGGAGAAACTTCTTGGGATATGTTTTGACTATATTAAAGTTTGCTTGAAAAAAATAATAGCCCATTAAGGTAGTATCTCTACAGAAGAGTTGAATTAAGAAATTGTTGAAATTTGACGTATATGTTATTTAATACATTATCCAAACATCCGTGCAATTTGAATAAGTTTGACCACCCCAAACCTGAGATATTTACATTTAAAGTTTTCTCGGTTTACACGTAACAAATGCGTTATGATGAGCAATCAGAGCATCATTAATTCTTCCGTCAAAACTAAAATTAAGAAATTGATGAAAAACGAGGATAAGCTAGAGTAAGATATCACGAATAATGTGAAAAAAATGAGAATGATTCACCATCTAATTTTCAAGATATAACCATAAGAAGCGCTCACAATTTTGGTGCAAAGCCTGGCAAAGCGTGAAAAAAAAACAATTGGGGCAAAGCCTGGACAGTCCCGGCAAAAAGTTTACTGGCAATGGCAGATCAAAAACACAATATAAAATATATTTTACGGCAATAAATGATATCCATCGTATTATCTGCTAGTACCAAGTCAATATTGCGTAGTTTTTAATGTTATTTATTACTAATTAAAGCAATTATCAATCTTTTAAACATGAACATGGTATGTAAACTTTTGGTTGAGATTTTTGCAGAGGAACTACCTTAAGGTGAAGTTAGTGGCCTCTAATACACTGAGAAAAAAAATCATTGATCCAATATCATTGCTGTTATTGAATGAAATTCTGTCGATTTAATTGTAAAATTGTTGATGTGAATAATCGGATTTATTAGTCCAAACAAAATGCTATTCACTTTAATAACATGACAAAATTAAAAGTTTTTAAAGACTAAAAAGGATTTAAAAAAAAGTTTTTTTTTTCATTCAAAAGATTTATTGTTAGCCGAGAACAATATATTATTGAACCTATCTAAAAAGTATCGCGAACAAATTATATATAGTTTTGATGCATTTTCTGCAACGAACAAAAAAAGCGTTTCAATTCATAACATGAATATTATTGATTCTAGTACACAAGAAAAATTGCATTTCCCTCGTTTGATTCAGATAAAATTTCTATTGAGTAAATGTGTTATTTTATTTTTTTCACCATATCCGATATTAATTTCCAAGTTTATTATTCGTTAAAATATGAATTTTTTATTTTTATTGAAAAATATTAAGCAAATGTCTGAATTGGTTAAAAAATCATGCGAAAATAACATTTGTTTCTTGCGTATTTGTTTGAAAAAATTCGACCAAATCATGGCCGGGGCCACCGAAATTATAGGTGTGGGGAAACCCGCAGTTCTCGGAGTAACCGCTAGAACGGCGGGGTAAAGTTAATTCGGCGAAAAAAAGGCATGGTTTTAAGATTTTTTTTGGCGTAACGAATAGTGTTCGTTTATTGAAAAATTTACATATAATAAAGTAACATTTGAACAACATTCTCCTAAATTTGCATTGCAAAATATTCAAAATTGAGCGAGTGAAAATTAAACCCCGGAGGCGCCTCGAAAAAAAGTTGGTTTGCGGTGTGCACCATAACTCGCAACAGAATCATTTGAAACAAAAAAATCAAAATGCATTTATTAAAGGAGATGTTTCTCGAGGTAATGACGGGAGGATTTTTTTTTTTTTCGATTTTTCGATTTTTCGTAGCACTTGGGAGCCAAAAACCCGATTTTCGCTAAAAAAAAATCGGCTAATTTGTTGTTGAAAAATTAGTAATTATTAAAAAGAAACAAAAAAGCTCTCGACAATACCTGGTGAATTATGTGAAGAAATACTGTGCAAAATTTCAAAGCGATTGGTCCAGTAGATTTTGAGTTATCGTGCACACGGACTTCAAATATGACAAGTCTCAGAAAAACGGTTTGAAAAACGCAGAAGAGAAGAGAACGGCATGGAGCAATAGACGCTCAAATACTCATAACTTCGTCAATTTTACTCCGATCGACTTGAAATTTTAACACAATATTCTTGATATATTATGCATTCACTTAAAACATTTTAAAAAAATGAAAAAAAAACTTTAATACTTTACCCCGCCCTAGAAGTCGCACGCGCGCTCTTTTCTCGTAAGCGTAGCGCGTACCGAAAATCTGCTTAACATAGTTCTGTAGGTACACGTATGAGCCAAAAGTTTCGGTCGAAGCGTACAGTAACATCCAATGCCTATACGATCCTGTTGGGTGTAAATTTTTGACAGAGCTTGTACCCTCTGTATGTCCCACACATTCGCACCTCATGCATAGAAAAGTCTCATACCCGTAGAGAGCGGCGCTGCAATCGTGGCAACAGCGCGATTTTCCTGCAGTCATAGCGTTGAGCTTCCTACAATCCGTCTTTCGCGAAATATTTTATATAAATAAAAAAAAGCGTGAAAATGTCAACCTAAATGCGATACAAAGGAAAGTTTACAAGAAAAAAGGCGCTTGCTAAAAGACTGAAAGTTGTGGCAGCCATGTGTCAGGCAAATGCGGCTAAACGCGCTGTTGTGAGAATAAATATAACCTCAATGATCAGCAACAAAAATTCGCTGTCGAAGGACCCCGGATCATGGAAATACAATATCTTGCCGACAGTTTAAAGTGCATTCGCTGTAACAAAGAGAAGTACATGCATAAATTTAACAAATTAAATTTGTGTGCAGAATAAATTTATTTCACGTTCGTCTCAGAATTACAAGTACTCGGAGAAAAAAATACACGCTTCGAATTGCCAGACCACGCGCCGATCAGCTGGATGAAGTGTACATTGTTGCCATTCCGTTACAGATGTTTGGGCCCGAGTTCGGGGTGGAATTAAACTACCACTATTCATGGTGTTGAAGTTTGCATCGTTGGAACGCAATGAAAATCTATTTTTATTTTTTCATTTCTTTACTTTTATTCCTATCCAAACTCTTCTTTTGCAGTTTTAGGTTATGGAACCTTAATAAGGATCTTCAAAAATATTTCACTCGTATTTGTTGCCTATATGTGCAAAATATTGGGCACTGCGAAAAAAATCGTTGCATTCCAACGATGCAATCTTCAATACCGTACTATTCATAAGTCGATATCTCCGAACCTAAACGGTCAAAGTTTGTCAATTTTTTTTCAAATCAATCCCACAATAGTACCGCGTACACGAGTGTTTTTATTTTGAAATCCTAAGATCCGTTTAGAACCTACATCGAGAAATACGAGCAAACTCCTATCGGTTTACATGTTAGATATAGGGATCGCGTACAAAAATACCCATATTCAATTGTAATTGTATCGTGAACTAAACAATGAGTCGAATTGAATTTTTGGGCATCAGTCCATGAAGGTCACATCTACACCATACTTAGATTTTGGCCCATTCCTAAGATTTTACCAAAACTACAGAACCACCTTAAACGCTGGAGCAACTCTAAAGAGTATCGCTTCTTGGCCTGTGACTAAGATCAAAGTGTAGTATCTGTTCTTATCAGTTTAATATCCGATGTTCCCTCCATGGATATTTCATTGGATATCTGATATTCTCTCCACTATTATCGTGGATAATCATTCTAATGCTCACTTTTTATTTAACATTTAAAACCATTTGATAAACCTACGTCCCATGGCATATTCGTTTCGATGCAGTAAAGAAATAATTAATTCTATTGATCATACCTTTGTACGCAATAAAAAAATGTTGGGGCAACCGCTTGATTATTTCATCAATACATCTACGGATTGTATATAGAATGATTTCAATAGAATATCATTTTGTTTGAAGGATAATGTAGATATTCAGAGAACAGAAGACCTTTTTAAAAAATAAATATAAAAATAATACGTTATTTAATTCAATCACATTTTCCAATATTTTATACTATTGGAACAATCTCATATATCGGTGGCACTCCGCAGCAGCAAATTTATTGAGATCAACCAATATATTTGTTTCATTCAATTGTTTTTTTCTCTGTAAAATAAACGGAGAGATAGAAAAAAAATACATGTAGCGAAACAAGCAGTAGATAGTGTGACTACGTGTTCGACCGAGAGGACGATACAACGAAAGACAATGATATCTTCGTGTGCAGAGTCCAAAAAAAAAAACTTCAAAATGTTTGGGTTTGTTTGTTTGGGTGATGGAATACTTGTAACTATTACAAAAGCGCTATATGCGGTTGTTTGTTCCTTTCCAGAAAAGATGGCTCGTGTGACGTGTTACCTGCTGGCATCCACGACGGTTCTAATCACCGTAGCGGGTATGGACCCGGTAAGACGAAAACTTCGAATGAAATACATTCGTAGTATTGTAAAAAAAGTGATCAAAGTTGTGCAAATAAAACTCGATTGATTGATACTTACATTCGTATACCAAATATTCACCTGCTTGCGTAATATATACATTCTTTGAAATGATGATATTTCAATTTTAAGTTAAACATCCAGTGGGGTATCGGGTTCCAATGCATAGAACGAGGTCCCTGGGACGGAGCTTGTGATGTAAGTGTCGCTTTAAGAGATTTGACATTTTGTGACATTTATATGGATCAGCCGCGTTTCACGTGCTATTTGTCATCTTGTTTGCACAGACGCAAAATAAACTTCCCAATGGTGAGCTGACGTGTTGGGCGCTCATGTGTGCCTCCAAACAGAACACTGGGTCGTACATCGCAGTGTATACGGGAGCTATGGATGACGGTACTCTATGTGGATACAATAAAGTAAGTACTTTGGGTTGCGCGACCTTGAGGAATTATTATTCGTTTATCTACAAACGATTATGTAAATAATTTTGTTTCACGTTAAGATCAGTTGATGTTAATTTAAAAAATATATTAGAGTGATTAAAAAAATCGACTTTTTTGTTATTTCCAAATTGCCCTATTCAGTAGTTGCAGTAAAAGGGGAATGAGACGCCTGTGAAAATATGAGCCTTTAATATATTCAGAGGTTCCTCATCGCGATTTTCTATCTCTCATGCCAATAACACGGAGAAAACTTTAAACGCTAGTTTATAATTTTATAACTCGCCAACGGGCAAACGTACAAGGCCCAAAAAATATTCTTGTCGGGAATTGAATACTCTATAAGACCGGTTTCTGATCGTGTTTGATATGTTTGATATTTTTTTTCTCCTCCTGATATTTTTTTTCTCCCTTCATAGTTATTCAAGGTTGAAGTTGAATTTATAGTAAATTTGAAGATTTTTTCACCTTTCCGGCAAAAGTATCAGAATTATCACAAAATGTCATAAAAGTTTTTTTGTAGATCATTTCATTAGATATAAAATCATGGCATTGCGTAATTTTTAAAATTTGATAGTTTAATAGTTAATGGCTTCCGAAATTTATTTCTTGGAGAAAAGTTATTTCGTTAAACTTAATTATTATATTAACTAAAAATATAAGTAAAATGACGCCACTTTTTATAACGTTACTTTTTAATTTTTACTGTTGATGAAATTTGTAAAACACATGACTATTTTTTTCGTTTTATTTATGATTTTTTTTGTAACGGTAATTTGTTTAATTTTTAATATACAAGTTATGAACAGATTTCGTAATAACTTATTCGTACTGTAAATAAACAATAAAAAGTAACTTTATAAAAATTGACGTCTTCTTATTTAGATTTTTGTTTATATAATAATTAATTTCCCAGAAATGATAACTTTTCTCTAAAAATGAATTTGTAAAACCATCAACTACTAAACTGTTGATGTTTTAAATATTTCTATCCCATGATTTCTAGAAAATGTAATGATCTACAAAAAAGGGCCTATAATATTTTGTGATAAGTCTGATAGTTTTACCGGAAAAGTGAACAAATCTTGAATTTTACTATAATTTCAACTTTGCCCTTGAATAACTTTTGACATAGCAGATTAAGGCCTTAGGCCACAGTGACGGGTATAAAATCATGTGCGAATTTAACAATTTTTTTTTTTTCGTATGAAAACGTGATTCACTCACAAAATTAATTACACATCTATTTAGTGTGAATATCAAGCTGTTAGAAAATATATATATATTTTTTTCAGTGTCCAAAATGGCCGACTACTAATATTTTCTTTTGTTATCTTTTTGTTTAGGCGCTCCGCAGCGTGACATTTAGAATCCACAATTTTTTTCTTGCAACAAAAAACAAAAATTCTCGTCGATTTACATTAGAATACCTAGAGAAGTACGTACGGAATTTAGAAAATATTGTTTACTCAAAAGTTCCAGGTATTTTAACTTAAAAAATGAATTTTCAGTGGAAAATGTCGTTATAACTGCTCATAAACTGCTGATAAAATGAAAAGTTTTCGATTAATCCGAAATTCCGTACGAACTTCTCTGCGAAAATCAATTAGGAACATAACTCTTAAATTTGAAGTAAATCCGTTTTGTGCATCGAAAAAAATATATATATATATTTTCTAACAGCTTGATATTCATAATAAATCGATGTGTAATTAATTTTATGAGTGAATCAATTTTTCATACGAACAAAATGGTTAAATTCGCACATGATTTTATACCCGTTACTGTGGCCTAAAGCCTTAATCATAAAATGATAAGAGGCCTTTTTTATAGAGCATCTAATTCACTATAAAAATATGTTCAGGGCATTGTTGTACGTTTACCGGTTGGCGAGTTATATAATTCAAATTATCAAACAAAGTATTCCTCGTTTTATTACCATAGAAAATAAAGAATTGCGATAAGGAACCTCTGAATCTTAATATTAAGAGGTCATATTTTAATATGGGTCTTAGTTCACCTTACTGCAAGTACTGAGTATGGCAATTTGAAGGAAAAAGACAGTTGATTCCTTCGAATCACCCTAGTGTCTATTTACATATCAGAACAACCAGGTTCGTGTCGAAAGTTTCAGCCTTCTTATTTCGACATCATACACGAGTTGGTACATCGCGTGAACTTTTCAGGTTTGCGAGGAGGGGTTGTGTGTTCCAAAAAATCTATCGGATATTGCGTTACCATTGGAACACAATCATTTGTTCGATTGCGATTCGCCAGTGCATTGGGCAACTATCGCATAGTCTTCAGGTTCATTCTTCGCAGAGGATCATCCGTCGCTGAAACGGCACTCGTTGAAGGAGGAACAGGTCTCGCATTCCAATCCATCGCCCTCCAAGTGGCGCAACTAAAAATCTCGGGAATGGAAGCTGTATTCAAGGCTTCCTGACGAATCAGCTCGAAACATTGAACTTAACTTTACACTGATACATCATAGGCTTGTATTGAAACAAGAGCGAAAAAAAAAACAATAAAAAAATCGTGCGATAAGCTGTCAAGAAACGCAATTTGCACATACCGATGCTCGACGAATGTTCCGTCATTCTACAACGTAAACGCCGTTGAAAGAGTTCTGGAAAGAAGGTTTCTCAATAGAAAGACCGACTTTCCAACAATAACTGATGAACCGACTAATCGTCCAGTAAGAGAGACGATACCCCAGCACTTTTCAGCGTAGAAAGTAACCCCAATAAAATGTTGACCCTCGCGACATTGACCTCGCGCCAACTCTAAGAAATAGGGGTTGAAAACTTAAAAATTGCCGTATCTCGATAATTAATAGCCCGATCAAATAATGTTTCAAACAAAAGTTGTTTGGAATAATAAAATACGTACAAAGTTTTCTGACGTCCAATCTCCTACAGTGTAAAAAGAAATCTGTATTGAAATTAATATAAAAGTGCAGGGCGTCGTGTTACAGATACCGTTTATGAATTTTAATATTGTCGTTTGAAAATCAATGCACTGCTTTTCGAATGTCTAATAATCGTTCAGTAATATCGCAACAGTAAGTACTGGAAAAATCATATACGTATTGCAAGGTATCTATTACACTAGTCACAGAAATTAAGGGATAAAAAAATTCCAAATTTTTGAGTGATTTTCAACAGGCTGTAACTCGAAAGAAAATGGTCGCACAGCGACAAAAAAAACAGCAAATTATAGCTCCAAGTGTCTAGTTTTCGGATCTGTCATTGAAAAATGTTTATCATGGACGGTTTCAGAGTAATCCTAAGACAACTACCGAAAAAAAATTCCAAATTTTTGCTTCTCTTCAAAAAGCTCTACGGGCGTCAAACATTTTTTTTTAATTCTCCCGCACTGTTTTTAGGAAATTTAATGCCCTTTAATTTGACGGTCTCAAAAAGTGTGTACGATGATTTGCTGCGGATATATCGTCAATCAAAGCAAACAAGTCCTTTTTAACTTTGACAATCAATAACTCGGGAAGTAATGATCGTACAGGGAAGAAAGGTAGGGTTTTGAAAACTGCAAAACATTCCCTATAAGACTCCAACAGTGGCTTTTGAAGAACATTTTTTTCGTAGTGATACTTTTGATTGAAAAAACGATTAAAATTCACCTATTTAAGGATATTTGAATAACTCGGTATAACTTTGGATATAATGGATGAACGAAGAATATCGTCGGTAATTTTTCAACCTTAAAGTGTCCCGGAAAAACCCTGAAAATTTCATAGCGCTGCAATTTTTTTTCTTAGGGCCCCGAAGCTTCAAATTTATCATTTTCGCCAAAAATCACCATTTTGAGCAATTTTTCGATTCTTATTCATTTTTCCAATACATTTTTTTTCGGTGATAATCTTCATTCGTTCGAACAAAAAGATTAATTATTTTAAAAATCTGGAAAAACATTTTTTTTTTCTTTTTTTTCATCCAATTAAAAAATGCGATCGTGAATCGAAAATGACTACTGTTTAAACGCTAACTGTGCATATACGAGTCAATGGTGTGAGAGTTACTCAAGATATCAATCTCGCCGTCTCAAGATATGTAGTTTCGAGATAATCGTGTCCATAGTTTCGGTACATTTTTTACACGATGTTGTAAAATATTGTCGTCTTACCGCTAGTCAGCGATTCTGGCACCGTACAAGTGTACTTCCTCGTCATCGAGATCGTGTTGGACATCCAATCTATCCAATCTGCGAGCAGTTCGGGCCTCTTTGAGTGTTCTTGTGATTTGATGTCCGCTTTCGTTTCACGCGAATCATCCTTAACTTTACACTAAAATCGGTGTAACTTCGTCAATTTTTAGAATTTCAGTGTCCGGTTGGTGTTAAAATATCCTTGAAAGTTCACCCTATAACAGTAGGATGCAAAAAAAAACGATTTTTGAAGTTTCCAAAGAGGGGCACTCCCTTAAACCGTGCTCGGGGGCGTCGAAAGGAGTTGACACAGGTCCATAAAATGTTTTGTGAATTAAGAAAACCGAATAAACTCGCGCCTCCTTCTCCATATTAAATCTTCCATTCTCTCTCTCTCCCTCTTTTGCTGGCTCCCAACTTGAGGGCATTATCAAATGTGACAACCTTCACGCGTGCATTGGCCCGTTAACTGCTTGATGAAGCTCATCATTAAGCCAGTCCGAGTGCGCTTACGATCTAGCCTTAATTACTTTGTAAATATTGTTAGTATTGTAACTATTACTTAATTTTTAGTGTATTTAGTAGAAATTTTGATGGAGCCCAAATCTCATAAGACAGCCTAAAAGGGCCCTACTAGGAAATGTAACGTTGTGTCACGTATGGGCCTGACCTGGTTGCCTGATGAGGCCCATACCAGGTAGCCTGATCAGAAAGAAATATTTAATTCAAATAAAACCTTTTTATATCCATTATGTTTTTTCCATGTCTCACCGCCTAAAATGATTTTATTTGTTTCAGCTATTCTTTTTTAATATTCAATATATTCAAATTGCATAAATAAAGATTCGATTCGAATAAATCTTTATTCACTTACAATATACACTGTAAATCCAAGTATCCTAAATGCATAAAATATTTCAGAAATTCTAAATGAAATGAACCGCTTAATTTAGGGTTCTACTACAATGATTTTGTATCATAATTCGTCATACCCTGGGCTGCTGAAATATTTTTGTTCGAAGAAAATATTTCGCCTATATGGGAATCGAACGTAGTATCTTCCTACCTGTCGCTACGCACGCTGCCCCTATGCTACTGAATGCTTGTAACATCTTGGTTGCAGATATGGTATATGAGATCAAATGAATTCCTATAATTATTTGTTGTATCACATTGAGTATCTCAATTAGTTAATATCATTGTGATCATTAAAGAGTTCTATCGAATAACATGCTATTGATTTTTCAAACTTAACCTTATATATATATATATATATATATATATATATATATATATATATATATATATATCCTCTCTCCGCCTTAAAGACCAGCCCAAATCTTTTAACACGCATCCGCGTTGGATAATGTTTGTTGTCATGACAGTCCATAACACCTTTTTTATAGAATCGAGGAACATATCGAAACTCCGAAGCTACGATGCTCTCAAATCAAAGTTTCCATGTTGAAAATAAGAGGTTATGTACATCTATCAACGGCTGAGGCAGTTATAGGGCAAGCCTAGTCATGGCCTTATTATGGAAAGCCTCAGTAGGGCCTTATCAGGGAAAGCCTCAGTAGGGCCCTATTATGGAAAGCCTTAGTAGGGCTTATAAGGACAAGCCTTGATAGGGACCTATCGGGATAAGCCTCCGTAAGGTCTTATCAAGGACGGCCTTAGTACGGCTATTTTAGTATTGCCTGATCTAGGTCCCAAATACTTCCGGCCCGATTGAGGCCGGATCAGGATGTCCGTACTAGGTGTTACCCGTATCACATCCCGATCGAGGCCTGATCTTGATCAGGCTAACCCTAAGATCCTGGATAGGATGTCCTGTACACAAATCCAAATCGCTCGTAAAATCAATGTTATATGGACTGTATATTTTTTACAAGCACGGTAATCTTAACCCCCTGACCACAACTTTTTCAGCCAATAGAAAAGTCGATAGCCGATTGCCTGGAACCCAAAGAGCCCCGTACCTTCGCAACCTTCCGTTGTCTCTCGCAGAGTTCGACCTCTTCGACCTCACGGAGACCATCTCGTATCTCAGTCGTGTTCCACCCCTAACACGTTCCGTTCTCTTTGTACTCGTACAATCTCCGCTCAGTCTCTCGGTCGATAAAAATTTCTAGCCCCGATCTCTCCCCTTATCGCGACGCACCGTTCATCTAATTCGCTCCTCAGAGTTCGAAGTATCGTGGCGATCGTCTCGGTGGGATCCTGATCGTTTCAGGCTCGCCCTCAAAGTGCCAGGGTTGAAAGCAACGTTTGACGCGATATCAAAAATGCCACCCGCTCCAAATAGAAAGGCAATTGCCAAGGGCCTAAGCAAGCGCAAACGTGTCTTTTCATTCGCACCCGCGCTGCTTCGTAACTTGTCCAATCGAAGGAGAAACATCATCTCTCATAAAAGTTCTCGGATGACACTCCGTGCAAAACGACTAAGCGTGCCGGATCGATACGAACGAATAGAACCTCAAGAGCATCGTGAATTTCTGTGTAATTGGCACAGTTATCATCATTATTGCACGCCTGTAATACGCGAGAGCCGCGTACATAACGTTCCAAATGACCGCTGTAATAGGCGTACATGTGTACGCGTCGCAACACGAATGCCTTGATGGTGGCCTCATAAAGACGCCATGCATCGGCAATCGCTGGATGAGTGGAAACTTCCGGTCGCCCACACGACATACAGAATCAGTATTAGAGGCCGAGCGACGACAAGCCGTAAGGCACACACGGCTGCGATACGAGCTCTCATCTCTCGCGTATATAACGCCATTAAACCTGTGTATTGCGTCCGTCAGTTTAGACGATGATTTAGTGGATGCATTGATTGGGTCGATCAGAGGCCATATCATCTCGTTTAAAGTGTTCCATCATCGGCCAACTCTACTATTTATAGACCACACGCCATACTAATATACGTATGCGGGTGTGTGTGTGTGTGTGTGTGTGAGACGAATTAATACGAATAGACCGATGTGTCGTGCTGTATAGTTCGGAGAGAGGCGAGGATGATCGAATCAATTTCGTTTAGATGCGCTACATCCACTAGAACGACTGCCATACGACGCAGCGTGCTATAAATGTAACACGTGACAAAACCTCCCCTCCCCCCCCCCCCCCCCATCCTCCACGCACGATCAACGGTTTTATCACGATCGCGGTTTAAATTCGCGATCGAGAAATCGCGCTGTGGAATGAGCAAAGGGGGGAGCTCCAAAGCTGGAATCGGCGACATCGTTTGGGAGTTTTGTCAACTTTATAATGGAACGGTTCTTTTCTTTTGATCCAATATAGGGTAAGGTGGTTAGGTGTAGGCGGGAGATGAGGGTACGCAGTTACGCCACTGACGAAACGGTTTGTTAATTCAAGCTAACTTTTGTTGTATTTTGACTGCCTAAGAGCGTGAGGGTTCGTGATTTTTAAAAATCCAGTGGGATAAATACGGAGAGGGCGGGTAAATTCGAAATTTTAGTTGCAATTTCTTGTTACTTTATTCGAAAACAACTATTAATTTCGTATGCAGGTTCATTGAGGTTATTGTTCAAAATGAAAGTAATATTGGATTTCATCATTGAATGGAAGTAACAGTCAATCAATGGAAGTAACCAACATGTTTGTTTGAAATGTGCAGGTCGTATAAGACTATGCGGTGCTTAGGGGAGGCAGGAGTATGCGCGTACTCTTATACGACTGTTGTTAAACTTTTTTTTTACAGGTATACAAAATATACACAGAAGTATATATTTATATATTTTTTATTCACATAGTATATATACAGTGTATGGTATATATATATATATATATATATAACATTTGGTATATATAGTATATATAGTATTTTGTATATATATTACGGTGGTTTAAAAAAAAAAAATTAATTTTTTTTTTCGCGTTGCCCATCGAAAAAGTCACTACGTTATGAAAAAGTAGTTCATACAAAATTTAAGAGGCCTAAACATTTTTTTAGGTAGTGCTCAACGACTTTTAATTATTTATTTTCGATGTTTCGTCAATTTTTTTTCCCCGCCAATAGACATCATATTAATATAATTTTCTCAAATTTTTTTATTTTTGATTTCATCAGTTTGATTTTTCTGTACATAATTTGTTTTCAATGCTGCCGACGCCAATTGTAATTATTGTATCTTTTTGAAATTGATGCAAGGTTGAGAAATTCTTACTCCGGTTTTGCTCCAAATATTAGGTATTCTGTCGATAACGTTTTGTGTACTCTCTCGAACAGAAAATTTAAGAGTATTATGCTGGTGAAAGAAAAGACTTAATGCTTCTCTATTCGTGGGTAATTTTCGTTCCACAAATTCTTCGATTTCCGACCCAATCACATAAATTTCGGCACTTTCACTATCGTCCAAACGCGCGATCATTTATTACATTTTTATTTTTACGTGTACTGTGACGTAGCTCAGTACAGTAACTACTGGATACAGTCAAATGAATCGCGAAATGACTTTGTTTTCTTACTGCAAAACAACATTTTATTCCAAAAAAACATGCATGCTTGTTAGACGTTCAGTGATGTAAACACCGTATTCTTGTTCATCACGTGGTTGATATAATTTTCACAACCGAATTACATATATTGATTCTTAATCTGCAAATACAAAGTGTTTATGGTAAAAAAATATTTCAATAAAAATTGTGTATTGTTACAGAAAACATTAAATCCAGACTTACATTGGACCACGCACTAACATTTTCTGCGTCGAGATAAAATAAAACTAATACTCCGATAATCATGAAAAAAAAAAAACATAAAAAAGGTGTTTGAGTACTAACTAAAAAATCGTTTGGAACCTTCAATTTTGCAAAACTTTCTTTTTCGTAACATACTTCAATTTTCCGTTGAAAAACAATATCGATATTTTTTAACCACCCTAATATATAGTATATCATTTTTTTACACTTATACAAAGTGTATAAAGTATACGAAAAACCAATATATGAGGACTCGATCGAGTGTTTGAAGTGTAGAGCTTGGTGCTATGGAAGTACGTAGGATTTTTTTTTCAAAAATCTTTCACTTTTCAAAAATTTGCCTAAAAAATCGTCAGATAATTGTTAATAACAAATGAACTATGCAATATAAAAAACAATCCTACGTACTTCCATAGACAACGTATTTTTCAAGATATATTCAACATTTCAAGTAAATCGGTTGAAAATTGTCTGAGTTACGTTTCCGGTCAACTTAAAAAATGCAGTTTTGAGATAAACGCTGTACAGCCGCTATTTCGAAATTAATCGCTCCAGAAAAATTATTGTATACAGTCACTGATATGTGTGACAAACACTCTTTTTTGTAATCTCGAATAATTTTGTGGTTGTTCTGAAAAAAAATTCTCAAAAAGCCTATTTTTCGGCCTCTTGAGTGGCCGTCATATTTTTTTTTTTTTAATTTCAAGCTAATGCAAACTTTCGAGAATATCTAAGTGTAGACAGCACCGCGGGGCCATGGGCAACACTCCGGCGGGTCTTCACACCCAACCGGAAGTAGCAAAATGGCTAGTGTGGAATATCAAAGTGACGGTGATACTCGTAAAATTCCGCCCGGGCATACGAAGCAACAGAAAATACGAATGCACTCGATAAAAGTAAAATAAGTAACCTAAGACGTATTCAATAGAAATAAAGCAACTTTTGTATCTATCTGACAATGAGACGTGCACGGGAACATTTTACACGCGCGCAGGGAACACGTTCGATATTATTTATACGCGATCACTCTTCCCGGGAATGTTTTGTTTTTCCCTCATTTTTCTCCACTTTTCGTTGATGCTACGGAGATCGATCAAAAAGTCATGCGCGCCCCTCGGCGTTGTTGCGAGCGTCAGAGGGCGCGCGCGTGTTTTATATAAGTTATAAGGCGAGAAAGCTCACGGTGAGCGACTCCCGTGAGGCTTTTTTTCATATCGGGAGATACCCCACCCCCGCTCCTCGCGAGTATATAGACGTCGCTTCAATATTTTCAAATTAGCGTGCCAATGATTTTTTTTTGTTCACCCTGCCGACCGAGCCCCGCTGAAACAAAGGGCGTTCTTTACCCTGGTCATATTTTCATCAATATCCTGACTCATCCTCCTTCATCCCCCTGTAACAGGAACGTAACCTCGGATAGCAATTCCCTTCCTACTTTCTTCCAACCTCTGCTCCTGCGCTCTCTCTCTCTCTCTCTCTCCCTCTCTCTCTATCTCGTTTGGTCCTCCTGCACCTCTCGTGTATAAAAGTTAATATTAGGATCTGTGTTTTTTCACACGGAAAATATTCGCTGATATCTCCGGCTCGTCCAAACGGAACATTCAACCGATGGTGATATCACCCTTTATCACCTTGTCGATCAACGTGGAGCATCGTTTCTCCATACTCGTCTCTCATCGCTCGCCTCCTCGTCATCTCGACAAACTTCAAAGGGCTTCTGCCCGTTGGAATGCACTCTCTCTCTCTCTCTCTCTCTCTCTCTCTCTCTCTCTCTCTCTCTCCCTCTCTTTCTTTGTTTTCTCCCCCCCATGAGTTTTCATAAACGATGCCCATTTCCCATGTAGGTTTCGCCAATCGAACCGTAACGGCCAATACTTGGACCAATGTTGGCGGGACGATGATCGATTTACCAATTGTACGCCAATGCTCGGCTGAGTATTGACTAGCCAACATTGGTTTGCCGATACGCGGCCAATGTTCGGCCAAACGTAGACTCTCTAATCATTGGCTTGTCGATACGAGGCCGATGTTTGGCGAAGTATAGACTGGCCAATCATTGGTTTGCCAATACGAGGCCAATGTTCGGCCAAGTATAGACTTGTTCATTATTGGTTTATCGATACGAGGCCGATGTTTGGCGAAGTGTAGACTCGCCAGTCATTGGTTTGCCGATACGCGGCCAATGTTCGACCAAACGTAGACTCGCTAATCATTGGCTTGTCGATACGAGGCCGATGTTTGGCGAAGTATAGACTCGCCAATCATGTTTTTGCCGATACGAGGCCAATGTTCGGCCGAGTAACGCATGATCGAACCGCAATTCGTATATCGACGATTCATTGTTTCGCGTTGAAGTCATTGAGAGACGAGATAAATACTTTTTACGAATCCATTGGACATTATTCTTAACAAATATACTACCAAATCAATGCACTCATTGTTGGCCGATTCTCGAACGAGCTCATACGCGATATTCTGCCGATTTTTATGAACCATCCTACACTGACAGAAAAATTCTATTAATATTAACTAACCGCGTCTATTTATTTATTTTTTATTTGAATTAACTAGATTTTTCGTGAAATCAAATTTTTCCTATTGCATTCCATTATTGGAATTATTCATTTTAAATATATTTATTTATTCTAATTAAACTTGAACTAATGAACTAATGGTCTGTCTTTATTGCAACGCACATATTAACGGGTTGTGGGGGTAGAGAAGGTGGAGAGAGAGGAATTATATATATAGGTTAGGTTTGAAAATTCTATAACATGTCATTCGATAACACTCTCTAATTATCACAATGATATTAACTAATTGATATAGTTTATGTGTTCGGTAGGACGAACAATTTAGAGGTGCCCAGGCACTATCGGTCGCTAGCGCGTGTATACAAACACACGCGTCGCGCGGCCGACCGTCCCTTTTGCATGTGTGTGTTGGGAAAGCATGAACGGGGTGGGGATAGAGCTGGCCGGGCCGCGGGAACCGGAACATTATTATTATCCCGTAAGTACGCGAACGAGCAGGAGCGGCACGTTCCGCAAGGTAAACTGGCGCAGCCCGGTTGTATACGGAAACAAGCGCAACGCTTGACACAAGTCGTCAGCCGACTTGTTTTATACATAGACCGGCACAGCCCGGTTGTATACGTAAACAAGCGCAACGCTTGACACAAGTCGTCAGCCGACTTGTTTTATACATAGACCGGCACAGCCCGGTTGTATACGTAAACAAGCGCAATGCTTATACGAGGTCGCCAGCGACTTCATTTACCACGATCATACCACAAGACATAATTTTACGCACAACGCATATATCCATATAATTTTCCCAACTGTGGATTTCACCTCCACAATAATTAATCGCGCGAAATGTATACGACATAACAAAGGGACTGTATATATTGTAAATTCACCTTTTACGAGGGGTTTTTTCTCTGAGGTTCACACCTTGGAGATTTTCCTCTCTGAGCCATAATTAAACGTAGAACGGCATGGCTCAAAACGTGCATTGATTTATTTCTTTCCTAACCCAGTAATCCTTGTTTCATAGCATCGGAACTCGTTTCAATCACAATAGTTTTGTTTGAGAATAAATACGCGGCCTCTTTTTCGTTAAAGAGGACGTGCCCCACAAAACATTATGTGATACAAATAATGATGAGAATCCATTTGGTATCTTATGCCATATCTGCGATTCAAATGTTACAAGCACTCGGTAGCATAGGGCAGCGTGTTTGGCTATGAGTAGGGAAGTTCAAGGTTCGAGCCCCATATGTGTGAAATATTTTCTTCGAACTAATCATTTCGAAAGACCAGGTAATGACGAATTACAATACAAAAATAATTATTTTTTTTTTCTTGGCAGTGCAGGACCAATTTTGGTGATCTATATTGGGTCACAATTATCCGCCAAGACTCGGTCGATAATCGGGCCAAGCTCGAGTGCCAATGATGGCAATCTTGAGGGGGCTTATTGTTAGCCGATTCTCGAATGAACTCCTACGCGATGCTCGGCCGATTCTCATAAGCCATTCTAGGGCCAATATTGATTGCGAATATTGGACCGCTCTTATCATCCAAGGCTCGGTCGATGATCGGGCCGAGCTCGAATGCCAATGTTGGCAAGCTTGGCGTCGAGCATCGGCCAATCATTGGCCACTACCGATCACCCTACATGGGTATCTAGCATTGAGGAGCCTCAAGTGGTTGAAGGCTTGAATGGAGTCAAAGGCCTTCCAGATAGGTCAAAATGGAACCAAATGCCTCCAAAATAGGCGGAAAATGTCGACTTCCGTAGGTCCGTCCTTCTCGACAACGAGGTGTTAACAGAGATTAATTTCAGAGAGGGATTGATCCTTCTCTGGAAGCCCAATTTAAAGGGTCAAAATGATGATTTTTTTTCCACCCGTTGGTTGGAATACATTTATTTTTTCCCAGTATGTTGTACACATGTTTGTGGGTACAATGTAATTTTTCCCAAAGAAAATCATTCAAAGTGTTCGTGGTGCTGCAGTTGGCGTTGTAGTCCTCCAGCGGCGAGGCCCGAAACGGTGGAATCTCTATCCGGCTCGGATGTAATCGGAAACGAAAATAAATAAAAAAATTCTTCAAATATATCCAACTGTCTATGGGTTCAAGATCCACTTTTTGAAATTTCTAAAAATACAAAAACGACATCTTCTCCAAAGAAAACCTCATTTTTTCACTTAAAAACATCATGCTGAAGTCATTGTTATTAACAAATGGTTCATCCAATTAAAAAATGCGATCGTAAACCGAAAATGATTACTGTTTGAACGCTAACTGTGCAAATTCAAGAATAGTGTGAAACTTACTCAAGATATCAATCCCGCCGTGTCAAGATGTGTAGTTTCGAGATAATCGCGGTAACCCCGACGCGCACTGTTCCCCTAAAATAGGTGTAACTTCGTCAATTTTTAGAATTTCAAGATCCGGTTGGTCTCAAAATGGTAACACGCTTTTTGACCCGACGACAAAATATCCTCGACAAAATATCCGCGAAGAAATATCCGACGACACAATATCCTCATGACAAAATATCCGCAAGGCAAAATATCTGCCGATATTATATACAGTTTAAAGTGTGCAGTCATGCTGTTGAAATTTATTCCATCATAAAAAGAAGGAAAATTATTAATATGTGACGGATATGTTTGGGTTCAATGAAGAAATTCTTATTATGTGCCCACCCCACTATCTCACACACCCCACAAAGGTCTTTTGCGCGCGACCCCGTTGATGTGATGGACGAGATTTAAGATTTTGTCTCGCGGATGTTTTGTCATGAGGATATTTTGTCTTTCGGACATTTTGTCATCGGATATTTCGTCGTCGGATTAGATGTCACGCAGCCCTCAAAATATTCTTGAAAGTTCACATTACAACAATATGCAAAAAAAAAACGATTTTTCGAAGTTTCCAGAAAGCGATACGCCTTTAAATATCGGACCGTGTGCCAACCTTGCAAATCGCTTGTCCTGGCGTTACGCTCCATTATTTCTTTTCACCCCGATCCCACGTGCAATTTACCGTGCAGCTCTTCTTCTTCACCGCAGCCTTTCCATGATTGTCGTTAGTACGTAATTTGTATATGGCTGGATCGTAAAGGCGCGGGATTCATTTGATGTCACCAGCGCGAAACTACAGTGAGAAACCTTATTACAAGTCTCGAATATACGTTTCGTCAAATATGCATAATTTGCAGCGCGTATGTGCGATAACGGAAGAGACAAATTTCACATCAAAGGGTGAAGCGTGTGTGTGTGTGTTCATAGGAGGTGGATACCAAAGAGGGGTGTTTTGCTCGTCTTTGCTCGACTCTGCAAACGGAAAGTATCCGACTCCGTGAGTATACAAAGTTTCGAACAGCCACGTGTGTGTGAGTATAATAACGAGAGGGTTTTTACCGTCGTTTGGAAGAACGCGAGTTAATGCCGGTGTATTTACCGATGTCTGACAAGCTGAAGGCCTCGAAGTGCAACGCATCAACGTGGAAGACCCCCGGAGTTGAGGCATTCTCGTCGCGAGTCGTACGAAGGAAAAGGGAAGAAAATGACGACGTTACTGGCGGGTATAAAGGAAGGACTGGTGGTCGAAGGGTGTTCTCTTTCGCACGGCGAATATCGATGCAATATTAATCCCGAAGGTGTGCAAAAACTCAAAGGATAATACAAGCGCTGCCTCGTTCTTGGTATAAACGTCGTTGTAACGACTTTGCCTCGGTCGAGGCGGCCAATACGCACGCAACTTCTCCATCTTTGCACGTACAAGCACAAGGCTAGGGAAGCTCCCGCGCGTTTATGTCCGCATGTGACTCGTGTGGCAGCACTCTACGGTATCTTTCACGACTCGTAATTGGGCTCGTTAACCCGTACGTTTCACTTTATTAATATTTCCTTCGTTACGTTCGCGTGGACGACTCACCGCGGATTTACACCTGTGCGAACTCACATCCTCACACTGAGAAAAAAAAATCATTGATCCAATATCATTGGTGTTGTTGAATGAAATTTCGTTGATTCAGTTGTAAGATTGTTGGTGTAAATAATCGGATTTATTAATTCAAACAAAACGCTATTGACTTTGATAACATGATAAAATTGAAAGTTTTTTTTTCATTCCGAAGATATATTGTTAGCCGAGAACAATATATTGTTGAAACTATCTAAAAAATTGTCACGAACAAATTATATGCTTTTGAATGCCGTTTCTGCAAACAACAAAAAAAGCGTTTCAATGTATAACATGAATATTGTTGATTCGAGTACACAAGAAAAATTGAATTTCGCTCGTTTAATTCAGATGAAATTTCTATTGCGTAAATATGTAATTTTATTTTTTCACCATATCCGATATTGATTTTCAAGTACATTATTCGTTAAAATATTAATATTTTATTTTGATTGAAAAATATTAAGCAAATGACTGAATTGGTTAAAAAATTAGGCGAAAACAAAATGGTTTTCTTGCGCATTTGGTTGAAAAAATTCGACCAAATCATGGCCGAGTGCCACCGAAATTATAAGTGTGAGGGAACACGTAGTTCTCGGAGTAACCGCTATAAGCCGCACGCGCGCTCGTTTCTCGTAGGCGCAGCGCGAACCGGAAATCTACTTAAGGGAGACTGTCCTCGGAGTGCCATATTTCAGGTGTTTACATTTTATTTTTTTTAAAGGAAACGAGTAAAGCTTTTTGAGTGCGGTTTTTTTCTTGCTTTTATTCATGATATACAGAACGTTCAAAAATTTTTTTTTTGAAAAAAAATCAAAATGGCGGCCGTTGCAGCTCCGCGAAAACAGGTCCGCAAATCGCGGGAGGTAAACGGCTGACATCACTGCCCCCTCTTTGTTGATCTGAAACACAAATTCAAAGCATATTATCAATCTGTGACCCTTTGGTCATGGAATGACCGACGGGTTTTTCGTTTAGTACAAATTTCGGAAAATGGGGGCAATTTAAAAAAATCGAATTTTCGCGTTTTTTTTTCGCATAAAAAGATAAATAATAAATGCAAAAATGTATCTATCGAAAAAACGATCCGTCATTCCGTGGAGACATATTTTCTGAGTATGCTCTCCAAATTTCAGATCGATATGTTAATTACAGGGGTCAGGAGAATGTCAGCCATTTTTAAAAACGCGTTTTCGAGAAAAACGCGTTTAAAGTTTTGTAATGTGTTTACACAAATATGTTTATAATTACCGCTAATCGGCAATGCCTGGTCCACAGAGGCAACCCTCCTCTTCTTCTAGCTGCTCATGTTGAGCCGCTAACATCTCCCGCTGCTCAATCCGGGACAAAGTCTCCCTTAAACGCCGGAGAAACTCTAAAGAGTATCGCTCCTTGGCCTGTGGCTAAGATCAAAGTATAGTATCTGTTGTTATCAGTTGAATATCTGACATTCTCTCCATGGATATTCCATTGGATATCTGATATTCTCTCCACTATTATCGTCGATGATCATTATAATGCTCACTTTTTATTTAAGATTTACAACAAATTGAAAAACTTACGTATCATGGAATATTCGTTTCGATGCAGTAAAGAAATAATTCATTCTATTGATTATATTTTTGTACGAAATTAAAAATGTTGCAGCAACCGCTTCATTATTTCATCCATACATCTACCGATTGTATATAGAATGATTTCAATAGAATGTAATTTTGTTTGAAGGATAATGTGGATATTCAGAGATCAGATGAGATTTTCAAATAAAATAATATGTTATTTGAATCAATCACATTTTCCAATATTTAATTGTATTCTAACAATCTCATATATCGGTGGCACTCCGCGGAGAGACATTTGAATCAACCAATATATTTTTTTTATTCGATTGGTTTTCTTTCTCAGTGCGGAAGATCAAAACTTCGAAAGAATTTCACCCGAAAGACCAAAACTCCGAAAATCTGAACGGGGCCGGGTTGAAATTCCGAACGTTGAATGATCAGAACGCTCAAAACTACGAAAATCTACTTCCCCGAAGGAACAAAGCTCCGGAAGAATTTTACACGAAAGACCAAAACTCCGAAATTCTGAACACCGTCAAAATAATTCAGCTATAGAAGTTTTAAAAGGTTCCAAATTTTCGAAAAAATCGACGAATTTTTTCAAGAATTTTTTATTTATTAAAAAGTGATTTTAAGTCAATTTTCAAATTTGTCTCGACAATGTTATACGTTCTACAGCATTTACAATCAACTGTGTAGACTTTTGATGGCATAATCTTGACGAACCTTGTAATTTCGGAACATTAAAATTCGGAATTTTAAACCGTCGGCGCATTCAAAGTTCGGAATTTCAACCCGGCCCACATGTCAGGATCATGCCAGCGAACGTCTACACAGTTGACTGTGAATGATGTAGAATGTATAACATTGTCTAGACAAATTTCAAAATTGACGCAAAATCACTTCTTAATCAAAAAAAAATTCTCGAAATAATTCGTCGCTTTATTGAGAATTTTGAAACTTTTAAAACATCCATAGCCCATTTATTTTGACGGTGTTCAGATTTTCGGAGTTTTGGTCCTTCGTGTAAAATTCTTTCGGAGTTTTTGTGTTCTGCCCATTCAAAGTTTGGATTTTCAACGCGGCCCCATCTTAAATTTCGGAACATTAAAATTCGGAATTTTAAACCGTCAAAGCATTCAAAGTTCGGAATTTCAACCCGGCCCCGAACTGTCATGTGCTTTTCACTTTTTTTCTAAATTGTTTCCCCTCCTCGTTGTCGCGTACTCAGCGAGCTCAGTTTTGTTTCACCATTTGCACCCTGCCTCTTTTGCTACAAAGTACGTGAAGAATTGCAAGGCCACTCTCGTGGAAATCTTGCAAAAAAAACAGCAATCACCGAAACCTATTCGTCGTTGTCCCATCAAGGGAAAAATGCATGTGCAATTTTTAAGGTTGTTACGGGGGTTTGCCGTCGAGGGTGAAGTACGAGGGGAGCGACCTATGCTTATGCACGGAGCCGATTGACTGTTTTCCAATTATTAGCTGTCAAATAATCGTCATATTAAACGTGTATTTTCGAACTATTTTTCTACATCCGTTTGTAAAAAAGGGCATTTTTGAACATTCGGTGATTACATTGAAGGTTTTCATTACTTTGTACAATTATTTTCTATAAGTTCTTCTTGCTCAATTAACGCTAAACGAATTGACAACGTCGTAAATCGCGTGGTCGCGAAGTGAGAGACATGTGCGCCCCGTTCGTAACCTCAATATCGGCTCAAGGAGCTGTCAAAAACGAATATCGGTCCGAGTAAAAAAAAATCCGCTGGAAAGAATAAGTGTGTAAAGTAAATGTCCCAATTATTGAACAGCTAAGGATCTGGGGGATTGAATTCGGTGAGAAAAAAATATAAAATCAAGAAAAAAACCATCGCTTTCATGTTCAAATGATACTTTGATATTTTTACTTTCGAAAAGTAACCCTTTAAATTATTTTTCAATGATTTCAAATGTAAAAAAAGAATAACGATGTGAAGCATCCAAATGTCCCAATTATTGAACACTGGAATTGCCTATGTCCCTAATATTGAACAGGCATGTCCCAGTTATTGAACACTCTCGAGAATTCTTTTTCCGTTCTGAAAATATTATTTTTGATACAATATTAAGAAATAAAAGCAAAATCAAACGCTTAAATAATCTTTTATTAAGCATGTAAAAATATAAAAATATATATTTAGTCTCTTTTGGCAGGTTTTTGGTTCATTCGCATTTGGTTTATTTTTGCTTTTCAACTCGAACTTTATTTTATTTTTATTTTCAGCTTCCTCGTTTTTATGTTCTGTTTTTATTTGATTTTGTCGCATCTTGGCTCCCTGAAATATCGGAGAGCAAAAAATATTAAACATTACATTCGTATTTTTAGGCTACATTTAGGTTATATTCTCTCTTTACTTTTATTTTTATGTTTATTGCACGAAAATACAAATAAAAAATATATTTGACGATCTTAGAGTTATTATTAAAAGAATGACGGTAAGTTTATTCAGGAACTTACAGTTTTTGTTTGAATAAATCCGATTCACACGATCTGTCACACGTTAACTGTCTCGATGTTTTGATGGGTTTAATGACGCCATCTTGGAGAATTCGAGTGTTCAATAATTGGGACACACTGCATTTTCTATGTCCCAATGATCGAACACCGTATTTTTTTAACAAATAACTAATTAAATTTTTTTTTAATTGTTATTTGTAAGTAATTTCCTGAGGAACCTGAAACGCCTTACTTTTTGAGATACGCCAGTTTTTGAATTTTTTATGCTCTTACGCATGAAGCGGCGCGTCTTAGCAAAAACGATAAGCAGTTACCACGAGACGTCAAATCGGGTCACCGTTGCTGATTAAATAATTTTGTTCTCTATTAATTAAAGCTTTTTTTGCACAGGTGAGGTAACATTTCGATAGCTAAAAGTTCCATATATGTAATGAAATTTTTATAAATAAGTAAATGCATGTAGCTGGATGAGAAATAATCAAAATACAAGAATGCGTTCAATAATTGGGACATTTACCTTACTAAAGCTGTCTATAATCTCGAAGAAATCAAAAACTTTAATAATTTTCCGATATTCTAAAAACAAATGACGAATTAAAAAAAAAACCGCGTTGTTTTGTATTTGTCTAGAAATGTCTAGAAATGTATAATTTCTGAACATAGTTATCAAATTAATATTAAGTACTTGTGACTAATTAAGAGAATCAGTCCCAATAATATTCATTGTTAATTATCCTGACCGAGTAGGTTGAGTTTCCCGGGCATAATTACCGAATGCCGATAAGATAGGTAGCATTTGTGCCGTCTACGACATTGCCATTATTGCACAGTCTAATATCTTGTCTGCTTGATTTTCGCACAAATTCGCTATCAAAAACAATAATTTTATAACGGTACTGTGAATCCTCATTTTCATGGAACCAAGGGTTAGTCCGATAATTAGTCGAACCGTGCCTATTTTATCAGCTCCGTGGTCAGATTCACTTAGCAGATATTAATGATGTACTGAAAAATGATCGGGAGTTTTCCATAAGCGTAATGCAATAAGCCCACGAAAGACGTCGAGTTGCCGATTTTTTTTCTAAAAAACCGTGCTGTGGATCGTATTCAAACTGCACAGGATTATCAGCAAAGAGGTTATAAAGGTCCAGAAAAAAATCAGCTCGGTGGTAACATGTTGACTTAACCCTATAACAACCTTGATTGCAATGGAGGATGAATTAGGGAGATGGCCAAAGCAATGGTAACAGGTAATTACAGTAATAATGCATACGAATAATAACAATAGGAACAATAGCAAAAATAATTAATAATAATAAGAGTGGTGATAAGAATAATGGCAATAATAATTCATAACAATAATAATAATAGTGCAAAGGAGGATGAATTCGGGAAGGGGTCAAAGGGTGAGAGCAGAGATGTTGAAAACACTAATGTTAATGCCTATGATAATTCACAATAATGATGACAATGGCGATAAGAATAATTACAATGATAATTCACAATAACAAAAACATTGGTAATGACAATAATAACAATTATAATTTATAATAGGACATTTATAACGATAATAAGAGTAACAATAAGAATAATTACAATAATAATTCATAATAACAATAACATTGGTAATAAGAATAATTATAATAATTACAAAAATAGTAATAAGCAATAATCGCAATAATAGTTCATAATAATAATACCAGTGGTAACAAGAATCATAATAGGACAACAAAGTACATTATAGTTACGAGAATTTTGAACAAAAAAAGATGTTCAACGTGAAATTCCAAAAGCGTGAATATGCGAGACGCTTAGTGGTTTTGAGAACGTTCGAGAAGTCCGCATTCGTTGCATAATCCCCTTTACGGACGTGAGCTTCGAGTCTTTGCCAAGGCTGGCTAGAACGTGGCCAGGTACCAATATGTGTGTACGTGTACATATGAATATATATATGCAGAAATATAGGCAAGAGAAAAAGATGATAATGTCGCGAAAGGATGCTTTCCCCCCTCCTCGCCCTCCTGGAGCCCCTCAGGAGTTCGAAGCTTCGCCAAAGGGACCGCAGAATCTCTGCGCCTCGTAAACCCTTATCCCGTCTCTGCTTCAGCAGCTTTCTGCTCTCTGGTCCTTTCTATGTGCCAGAACGTTCACGGAAAACTTTGTTACATTTTTGGTCAAGTCCAGGCACGAACCAAGAGAGAGAGAGAAAAAGAGGGAGAGAGAGAGAGAGAGAGAGAGAGAGAGAGAGAGAGAGAGAGAGAGAGAGAGAAAGCGAGTGGGCACGTTGTATGGCCACTGTACGAAGAGATACCAAAGTGGATCAAAGAGATGGATATATTCGGATAAAGGAACTAAGCGGACGTGTACAAGACATTCCAGGCCAAACGGGTGGACACAACTATGGCGACCCTCCTCATCTTGGGCCAGCCGCTTTTTTTTCCAACGTCATACTTATTGAAGAGAGATTTTCGAAAAAGAGACAGACCGAACGACATATTTTTCTTGTTTCGTTTTATTACTCCGATTCAACGAGACTTCAACACAAACGACACGGAGTCACAGTTGTGTATTTTTCTTCGTATTACACTATTTTACGAAAAACAGGTATTCTTGAGGCACATTGAATTCACCTTGCAGTAATCACATCTATTACCTTATGGCTAACAGCTTTGTCGTGGATACAATTGCTACTTGGCTGCGATAATTACGAAACGGCAGCGCGGAGGCAAGCGTCCGAAAGAGCTTTGGCAATTGAGATTCTGCTGATTTATTTTTTATTTTTAATCCACCAACGGATAAGCATATCGCTGGAAATACGTTTTCCATTCGCTCGCAAATCGTCAACGGGTTGAAGAAGAAAAAAAATAAGCACATCCAGGAAAAAGCAAAATATAATTAAAGCTGGACGAGCAATAAGGAAAACTCGGCAGGTCAAACGGCAGAATTTTCTCATGTACATATATTACTTATATACGTAAATAAATAAATACGCACACACACACGTGCGTGCGTGCTTGCGTGCGTGTGTGTTCGTGTACGTGTGTATTCGTGTGTGTGTGTGTGTGTGCGCGCACGCGTGTGTTTGAGAGTGGCTCTCCCTCTCTCTCTGTGTGTGTTTGTCGGTGGGTGTGTGTTTGAGAGTGGCTGTATGTGTGTATGTGTGTGTGTGTGTGTGTGTGTGTGTGTGTGCGTTGGTGGGCGCGCGCGCGCGCGCGCGTGTGTGTTAGAGAGTGTCTCTCCCTCTGTGTGTGTGTATGTGTGTGTGGGTCGGTGGGTGTGTGCGTGCGTGTGTGTGTGTGCGTGCGTGTGTGTGTGTGCGCGCGCGTGTGTTTGAGTCTCTCTCTCTCTCTCTCTCTCTCTCTCTCTCTCTCTCTCTCTCTCTCTCTCTCTCTCTCTCTCTCTCTCTCTCTCTCTCTCTCTCTCTCTCTCTCTCTCTCTCTCTCTCTCTCTCTCTCTCTCTCTCTCTCTCTCTCTCTCTCTCTCTCTCTCTCTCTCTCTCTCTCTCTGTGTATGTGTGTGTGTGTGCGTGCGTGTCGGTGTGTGTGTGTCGGTGTGTGTGTGTCGGTGTGTGTGTGTCGGTGTGTTGGTGTGTCGGTGTGTGTGTGTGTGTGTGTGTTCGTGCGTGCGTGCGTGTGTGTGTGTGTGTGTGTTCGCGCGCGCGCGCGCGTGTGTTTGAGAGTGGCTCTCCCTCTCTGTGTGTGTGTTTGTCGGTGGGTGTGTGTTTGAAAGTGGCTGTGTGTGTGTGTGTGTGTGTGTGTGTGTGTGTGTGTGTGTCAGTGGACGTGTGTGTGTGTGTGTGTGTGTGTGTGTGTGTGTGTGTGTGTGTGTGTGTGTGTGCCGGTGGGCACGCGCGCGTGTGTGTGTGTGCGCGCGTGTGTGTGTGTAGAGAGTGTCTCTCCCTCTGTGTGTGTGTATGTGTGTGTGGGTCGGTGGGTGTGTGCGTGCGTGTGTGTGTGTGCGCGCGTGTGTTTGAGTCTCTCTCTCTCTCTCTCTTTCTCTCTGTGTGTGTGTGTGTGTGTGTGTGTGTGTGCGTGCGTGTCGGTGTGTGTGTGTGTGTGTGTGTGTGTGTGTGTGTGTGTGTGTGTGTGTGTGTGTGTGTGTGTGTGCGTGTGTGTGTGTGTGTGTGTGCGTGCGTGCGTGCGTGTGTGTGTGTGTGTGTGTGTGTGCGCGTATGTGCGCGCGCGTACCAGTCATGGATTTCTTACAAACCGAATTATTTGTATTGCGCACTCAACTCGATTTTTTCCCTAAGCATTTCCTTTTTCTCTAATTTCCCTCTCAAAAATTCAACATGAGAGCACATGGCAGCAACGTGTGCATATATTTTTGAGTCGAGAACGTACAGGCGTAACAAAGGTGCCGACAGGGAATTAAGAACGATATTTTAACGCTCGACTTAATTGCATTAAATTATACAAGAGAGGGAGCGAGAACGAGTATAACGAGTTTTCTTCTCTCTGTCTATCTCTCTCTCTCTCGGTCTCTTGCACTTTTTCCGCATGTGAGGGTAAGAATGAAAAAAAAATGAACAACAACGCCTCCCAAAAGCAAAGGAAACGACAAGAGCACCTGCTCGTTCAACGAGGCAGATATTTTTTGTGCGCTTTCCTATTCGAAACGCTTTTGTGCTTTTCCCCCTGCGCTTACGAATGTTTCGCGAAAGTACAGCTCGTGATTTCGCGAAATAAAAAAAGCCGATATATCCAAAAACGGCCAGCAATTACAGGAATATCGACGCTCTTTTCTTTTTTTTTTGGTGGACTTTTACAGTGTTTGATTAGGAGTAAGCTTAATGTATATTAAAGTCGGACTACACGCTTAACGATCGTTATTTTCTTTTTTCGACGAATGGAGAACGGTGAAGACGTTCAATATTTATTTTATAAATTTATTATAGTACTGCTTTTTGCTTACTTTGAGAAAAACAAAAATTACGAGATACCAGGCTCGTGTAGAGTCGACGGATCAACGTTCGATTATCATTCGCAAATGATTATCTCTTTTTTTTTGTTGTTTTTCATTGCCCGTGTGAAAGAGGCAAATGGCGGAAACTCAAAGATTCAGGTGAACGAGCTTTTTGTGATTTTCCAACGAGAGTGGACCCTTGAAGTACTTGTCGCAAATCGAGCAGTAATAACGATGCCTGTTCTCGTGGCACTTGATGTGCTTCTTGAATAGATCCTTGCGAGCGAATGTACGATCGCACGAGGTGCACGGAAACTTGTCCGGATTCGTGTGGAAGTTGTTGTGACGCGTGAGATTGTCGAGCCTCGAGTAATTTTTCGTGCATATGTCGCAAGTGAATTTGCTTCTCTCCGAATGGCAACGCTGATGATAACGAAGATAACGCTTTTGGGCAAAAGTTTTGCCGCATGCGCAACACGCGACCTGATTCGAATCGTCTTTGCGCACGTTCAAGTGATCCGTGAGTTCGTCATCCTTGGAAAAATGTTTTTTGCAGTAGGGACAGGCGGGACCGGAAGTAGTCTGCTTGCTGCCACGCAAATTTTCGAGGAACGAAGAATCCGTCAGCATTTTGTAGAGAAAGGTCGTTTTCAGCTCACTTTGGGGCCTCGTTATTTCGACATTGGCACGATTGTCCTGAGTCGACAGATCGATCGCCTCGAGCTGATCGTCGCTCACCGCGGACTCGAGACTCGTACCCAGGCTAAAGCACGAGCTGTAACGCTCGTGCTTGCAACGGGAACGCGTTGGCATCGCCAGATCCAGAGCCTCGTCGATTCCTGGACCGGAATCCTGGAAATACTTGAATTAAAAAGAAATATTGAGAGGTTTTTTAAACTAAGAAATAATCATTCTACAATTATCAAACTTTAAGTATACTTTAAAGGGGAATATCGGTGTGAAAAAAAATCGATTTTTTTTTATCAAGTAGATAGTTTTGGCCTTTAAGAATATGCCTACAAATTTTCAAAACAATATTCGGTTTAGAAGTATTCGAAATTGGCGCCAAGCGTCGACGATCTCAGAGCCTTCTATACGGGCCTTTCTATACTTTAAATGCGTTTTTATCGAAACCATTTTTTTTTTACCTGGTTGACAGCATAAATCTGTCAAATATTGTCCAATCGACTTCATTCAAAAAGGATTCTCTTCAGAATACTTATCGCTATCGTCGCATCGTAGAGTTTTCTTTTAAATTGTTTACTTTTTTATTAACAATTTACGGCGAATTTGTTGTGTGAAATTCGATTTTTTCAAAAATGGCTGCCATTTTTTTTCTAATCAAAATTTTCAAATTTCCTACGATGCTGCGATAGCTATACTATTATAATTTAATAAACTTTTTGAATTTTTTATTTCACATGCTTGCTGTGGTGCTTATGCTGTCAACCGTCAGGGAGTCTTTTTTTTTGAGACGCCATTTTGCGACCGCTCCTCTGCTTAATAAAATGTACTAAAAATAAAATAAAAATTCCTTGTATGTTTCATTACTTCAATAATTGATATACAAAATTTTTAATAATTTGTTCGAGCCGTTTAAAAAAAAATCCCAAAAATACCTCATTTTTCAGCTTTCCACACTGATATTCTCCCTTAATTGTATATTTAAGTATAGAAAACATTTTTTTAAATTAATTCATATTCAAAATAACGGAGCTGTGGCAGAGTGTTACTGCATGGTCGCCGCGGGAGTTGCGAATCGGCGTGCAGTCTAGCTTCCCGTAGACTTTGATTTGCAAAAAAGTGCAATCATTTTTTCAGTTAGAACATGTATAGTTTCTATGTGACGGTAATTAAACTGAATAAAATGGAAATTTCAGAAAATGGCACGCATTTACAAAAAATAATCAACATTTCTGTAAAATGTGGATTCAAAACGTCGTTTTTTTTTCCATTTTTCAAAAACAATTCTCGTCAAGTAGAAGGTACCAATATTATCAATATTTCTACCAAGTTTCAACTCAATCGGCTTGATATTTTTTGAGTAATCCTGCACGCCAATTGCGATAATGCAGTTTTGAAAAAAAAAAAACGCGTTTGAAGTTCACGCCCGTTCCAAATCCGAACGGCAAGGCACAGCGTTGACGGGCTGTAACGTTTGAAGTTTTTCGAATTTCGATTTTAAACTTTAGGAAAATATTCTATATGTATAGTTCTATCGTTTAAATAAAACAAAAAGAAATCGATTTTTTATCGTTGTAAATGTATATACCGCCTTAAGGGATCATCACAGTGTGAAATTTTCAAAAAATCCATTTTATTTGCTTTATCCGATAGTATGGACGGTTATAAATATGCTGTTCCATTTTTCGGACGAAATTCGAATTATTTTGGTTGCTATAGCCTTTCGCATTTGACGCGTTTTTCTCGAAATGTCGTTTTTTGAAAACGGTGTATACACTCGAAAGAGGAGCTTTCAAGCTAGCCGTCTTAAATTTTGGCACAACGTTCTTTACGCCATTCTTTATCTTGCTATAGCAGCTTTTTTTCTAATCTTCATATTTTTTTAACGAAAAACTGTCGCAAAATTAGGCTAACTGCGATACTTTTTTTTCAAGCCACCGCGATATTGTCAATTGTGATTTTAAAAAACCTCCGTAGCAAGATGGCGGTTTTTAAACTGATCTTACGATCTTTTAACAAATTTTGTTTCAGATAATATTTACGGCCACAAACGTGTACACCGTGAGGATTCCTTTTTCGAAGACATTTTCAACCGTTAAAAAAATGTAAAAAAATTAAAATAAACGTTTAAAAATGTTTTTTCTGTTCTCCATGAGTACTTTGATTTGCCACAAAAAAATCAGACTGACGATCGTATTTTAACCATCGAAAAAAAAGTCGCGCAAATCAACTAGTTTCCGACTCGTTACACTGCGATGATCTTTTAATTACATACGATCACGAGTGTAATTTCATTTGACAATCTTTTCTTGTTCACGATATGAAATTGATGCGAATGTGATTTTTAAATGTTTATAAAAACTTGTTAATAATTGAGCATTGATTCGCTGCAAATCTTTCGTTACAATCAGGAATAACTGATGCTTGATTATAATTCAGGGTTTATTTTAATCAAGTGATCAAAAATCACAAGTAATCTGCAGAACTGTGCAGGCTATTTTTAGTACCATGTCAAAGTCATGTAAAAAGAGAAGAAACTTGGAATTCTCCAAATATCTCGCAAAATATGACTGGGGAACGTCGGAAAAATAGTTTGATAAGAATTTTATAACGCACCTTGCCATTTTCCATTTGTAGTGAAACCTCTCGACGTAAAAGTGACAAAAATTTGTATCATGCGGACAAGGATTTAAGAAAAAAGGCAACGGTTCCAACCCCCACCCCGATCGAGTTGAAATTTTGCACAAACCTTCCTTTTCGTACTTTAAGACAACGCCTAAAGCGATTTTGGCGACGCTCTATAGCTTTTCGGTTTGGGTTTGTTTGCGTTTGTTTGTTTGCACAAAACGGAGAGCGCGATAACATATATAGGTATGATCGGAGACGTAGTAGATATAGATATAGGCGGCGCGCGTTAAAAACAAACTCAAACATTTCATATCTCGAAAAATATTGCGAGTCGCCAAAAATCCCTTAAGGGGTTGTCTTGAAATATTAAAACGAAGGTACGTGCAAAATTGCAGCTCCATTGGCGGAGCGGGGGGGGTAGGGACTTAAAAACAAAAATTCTTCTCATCAAATTTGCATGTACAGCGTTTTTTCTATATTAAAAAAATTAATTGATCTTATTATTAATAAATGAAATTCCACATACATTTTTTAGAATTCTATCTCAAAAAATATATACATAGCAATGTACATAAAAATAATCCAGTCCAAATTGAAGGTTGCTCGATGTTAGTCCACCAATTTTCCCCCACCCTTCGATTTAACAATAATTTCTCAAAAATTGTCCAATACCTGATTTTTTTTCTGACCAGCACACACCGGAATTTCGCTAAATTGCGACGATGAAAATTGAGGAAAATTTTGTTCCGGCGTGCATAGATCGAGAAATAGCTGGTTCAATGGATAATCACAACAAGGACCGGACATACCTGGTGATCGGAGGCAACGCGTTCCATCGTTATTTCCAAATCGCCGTTCACGAATCTCAAGCAAGGTTCGCTCCTGGATATCTTGGCGTTGCAAGTAATCGATTCGTTCTTGTCGCTCGTTTCAACGTTCATGTCCACCCGATGTTGTCTCGGTGGTCTCTTAACTCGCATGATATTCCGAAGCAATTTGTCCCGCGAGACGATTAGGCTTTTTTTGCAAGCTCGCCAGTGGAAAGAAAAGTTTCGCGAGCAGAGCGCGACAAGCGAGAGGAAAAATGTGTGAAAATACGCGAAGTCTCGAGCGCGTGAGCGCGACCGGCTCGCAAGAGAGATCACTCGAACTGAAAATTTCGAGCACCTTGAAACGTCGATGATCGTGAAAAGTTTTGTCTTTCTCTTCATTTGTCGTCGTGTCGCGTCTCGCCTCTTTCCATGGAATAAACAGAGACCGCGGTGTGCGATTTACCGAGAATTAACTACGGCGTGATATTGAAAGGTCGAACGGGCTCGGAAAATGGCCTGGCCAAGTTTCCAAAGGGACACACAAAAGCTTGAAGCAGTTTGCAAACACGGGGACGTTACTCATCGCGACGGTTCAACGATACCGAGAAGCGAACGAGTCTCATTGAAATTATCGTAACCTTCGGCTTCAATTACACCTGTCTATTCATCCGTAAATTATACTCGTAAGGTGAAATTTTGACACAACGCAAGTTGCCGAATGATCGCGTGCGATGATTGTACGATTATTCGTGGGATTCGTCGATCAAGGACGCGTTCAAGGCCAAGGATTTATCAAATGTTGCCTCTTTGGGAATTTTCATTCAAATGAAGGTCACGCTTTTTCTGTTTTGATGCGCGCTTGTTGTTTTTTATTTTCTACGTTTCGTTGTATGCGCTGGTGGACTTTTTACAAACCCTTTCCTTGGTCCCATTTAGCCGAATGCCCGTGCACGAATTGGCGTAGGGATCCAATTGGATTCTCTTACTTGTCCCCACCTGCTGATTGGCAACCAATGGTCCATCGTATTGTTTTACTGAAAAGTCGACCTCGTACATTGGATTCTAATCGGAATTCCTCATTGGAATCCGAACGAATCCAGTATTATGCAACACTAATAATACTAATCCAATACTTGTACCAATTGAGCATTCCCTTACTTGTCCCCACCTGCTGATTGGCATCCAATGGTCCATCGCATTGCTTTACTGAAACGTCACCCTCGTACATTTGATTCTCATCGGAATGTCCCATTGGAATCCATACGAATCCAGTATAAACCAATACTAATAATACTAATCCAATACCAATACTAGTTGAGCATTAGTCGAATCCTCAGTTAGTATCATCCAATCCAAGTAAAATCCAATACTAATAATGACGATACTAACCAATAAAATCCAATACTAATACTATTACTAATTAATAAGTTATTACTAATAACGAATAATACTAATAATCCAATACTAATAATTCTAATAATCCAATACTAATCGAAATTCCCCATTGGAATCCATACGAATCCAGTATAATCCAATACTGATCCAGTGCGAAACCAGTCTGAATCCTAAAGGGTTTTCACGTCATCGAACAGAATCCGATACGATTTTTGATGGATCCCGTCACATTCTGTACGTTGAATCTTCTCAACGAAATACGTATACAAAATGATACAAATACAAAATATACAAAATGAGTGGATCCTAAAAAAAGTGGAAAACATTTCCAGACGAATTTAAAATAAAATGCTCACTTTTCCAAAATGTAATGTTTCCGATAACTGTTTACCGCAATTCAATTTAACACTTTCCGAATTTCAATTATGCCGAGATATTAAGAAATGTTTTAAGTGTATCTCTGATTAAAAAAAAAAAATCCGACCTGAGGGTTAATGGCAGATTGATGAATTGCTATCCGGGTCAAATTGACCGAGTGTGTCAAAATTGTGGCCAAATATAAGTGGGTCAGCGAAGGGTTAACAAAGTATATCTGAAAAATTGATTTTAATTCGATCACTGAAATCCATTGTCATTATCGTTCGTTATTTATTTTACTGTACTGTGTGAATGCTCACTTTCCCAAAATTTGAAGGTTCCGATAATGTTTTACAACGATTCAATTTTACTTTTTTGAATTTCAATTATGGCGAGGTATTAAGAAATGTCGAAAGTGTATCTCTGATTTTTTTAAATAAAAACTGCCCTGAGGGTTGTTAATGGCAGGTTGATGAAGTTCTATCCGGGTCAAATTGACCCAGTGTGTCAAAATCGTCGCCAAATATAAGTGTGTCAGCGAAGGGACAAAAAAGTATAACTCAAAAATCCATATTAATCGGATCATTGAAAATCCACCGTAACTATCGTTCATTATTTATTTTACTGCAATCATATGATATTAGCCCACACGTACACACTCACGAAGCGTGCAGGGTATGTTTCAAAATGCCGCGTTTTTCTCCTGATTTTTCACATATTTTCGATTCGAACGTGGTGACAATTCGCAAACGGCGTTCATCACCGAACAGTGCAGAATCAAATTGGATCCCAATGAAAACTCCCTATGGGCGGTGGCCCTAACAAACCCCTAGAGCTTGGACTATCGGAGCTTTTTCTATTACAGGTATTATTTCGATAACAAAAAGTTGTGATATCGAAATACAGGTATTTCGATATTTCCAATATTTCCATTAAAGATGGAAGTTATGAAAATAATAGTGTACAGCTAATTGTAAGTAAAACCACAGTATTTATTAAAAATCACTGTTTTTTTAAATTGAGATCTTAATTTATTAGACATTTCTAAACACACTCTGCTATGTTCTTAAATATATCCAACCCAAGATAAAATAAATAAACAAACAAAAATAGGAACATTTAAGCAAATCAAATGAGTAATAAACAAGCCAAATTAAAATTAGTCAATTTTATGCAAATCAGCGCAAATCAGTAGCTACGAGAATACAAAGAAATGCCACAGCTTGTGGCAAGTACGCAACAGCATGGTCACTTTAGTTAACGAGTTAATAATAACAATTACAATGATATTATTTTCAACTCTAATATCGAAATATCGGTATTATTTGAGTCACTTTAATTTACGAGTTAATAATAACAATTACAATGATATTTTTTGTACAACTCTGATATCGAAATATCGGTCCTATTCGAGTCCAATATCAGTTTTTCATTATCGGATTTTTCGATATTATCGAAAACCGGTATCCATGCTCTGCAAGCCCATATAGAGATGTGGATGCATCTTGGAGCTCCCCCCAAATTTGTCCACCACGAAAGGATATTTTTTGGTAAATCCAAAAAATTCCTAATGAGAATATTAAAAAAAAAATTTTAATTCAATCGACGTCAATCGGGAAACAGCGCTGAATCCACTTGGATTCCAATGTGAACTTCCTCAGTGCGGCGCCCCAATCGAATCCCTATAGGGATGTGATAAGATCTGAGGACTCCCCAACATTTTTCTGCCCGTGTACCAGCCCGGAATTAATTTTTTTTTCATTCCCACAAGAACTACCGACCAAATTTGAACATTCATCCAACGACGAATGTTTACATTTGGTTTTGCGAGCAGGAAATTTTGCTCGCATATCAGCGTAAAACTTCCTGCTCCGAAAACTAACCTAAATACAAAATGATCTCATATTTTTCAACGGCCCGAGCAGGTGGGACCCCGCGGTTTGCGAGGGTGGAAAACAGCGGCGAGTTTTGCGCGAGCAGGGGGGGGAGGATCTTAAGAGCCTCGAAGAGTAAACAGGGGCGAAGGGACGAACTAAAAAAAAATTCAATTGTCAAAGCGATGTTTGGGAAGATGTCACGGCCTATTCGCAGCTTCGTCGTTAATGTAACATGGGGAAAAAATCGTCGGGGTTGGAGAAGGGTTTTTATGTACAGGAAATGTGAGGGAGTGAGACAAGGAGAGAAACGGAAAATGTCGAGGGGTGGTTGAGGGTTAAGGGCGGGTGAACGAGAATTTTTTAATTGTAGTCCACCCGGTATAACCCGAGCACCGGTCGTCGGTATTGTCATACCGGGCGGCGCGCTTTTCTTTATTTCCCCAGTGGCTGGATGACGTTATACATTTCTTCTCTGCTTCTCGTCCTGTTTTCTTTCTTTCCTTCTCTTATTTTTTGTTTAATTTCATTTCTTCACCCTCCCGCTTCCACCACTTCGAACGATCTTCTTTCTTTCGTCCTTTTTTCTTTTCTTCCACGTATACGTACTTACATATATACACACACATATATATATATATACATATTTTTTTTCAACTACGGCAATGCCTCCGACTTCTTATTAGCAAAGCTAATTGGAAATACAAATGGTTATTCACGGTGAGGGAATGGCCGGGCAAGGTTTTGCGAGAGAAGAGAATCGAGGAAAAGGAAACTCGAGCAGCCACGACAGTATTTTGCAAGAGCGAGCGAGAGAGACGGAGCGTCTTTTGGGAGGCATGGAAAGGGAACGTACTTTTGCGTATTAAGCTTGTATTTACCCCGGATAATTAGGACTTTTTTCCCGGCCAATTTGGATGAATAATTGATTTCATTCGTCCTAGCTCTCGTACGGCGACCCTTCCAGCTTGATAGACGCCAGTCCAGCTCGAATCGACTGATTCGGACCGGCTCCCTCCCCAGCCCGCAAAATTTTTTGCACACGTGCCATCGAATAAACTTCAAAAAGAAACATAATATGGAAAGTCAAACATAGGCTATTTTTGTTTAAAGTTGGAACAAAAAGGTCGTTGATATATCGAACCTTTGGAGCCACCACTTCATTTTTGTCAAGGTCACAGTTTTTGCGTTCTCAAGGTCATCAATGGTTTTTCAAATGGGAACATGTTTTTTTTTATTCAGAAGTTGTAGCTGATAGTCAGAAGAATCCAACGACCTGTGATATTATGACCTTGAAATTATTTTTCATGAAAAATTCATTTTTGTCAAGGTCATAGTTTTTGCTTTCTCAAGGTCATCAATGGTTTTTCAAATGGGAACATGTTTTTTTTTAACAAGAATTTGTAGCTGATATTCAGACGAATCCAACGACCTGTGATATGACCTTGAAATGATTATTCATGAAAAATTCATTTTTGTCAAGATCATAGTTTTTGCATTCTCAAGGTCATCAATAGTTTTTCAAATGGGAACATGTTTTTTTTTAAATTAAGAAGTTGTAGCTGATATTCAGACGAATCCAACGATCTGTGATATTACGATCTTGAAATGATTTTTCACCAAAATATACGTGTCAAAACGGGAAATCGTGATGGTATTGACAATAAGAATATCAGCACAATGTAATTTGATTTTTTGTGCAGAAAATTTGTGTAACAAATGTTCGAAGTGATGGCCATTAACCTCGACACAATTTTGAATACGTCGGATGAATGATTCTCTCGACCTTCGAATAGTTTTTGGTGTGATGGCGGCGCAGGTTGTCCAACGGATAACGGACCAATGGTTTTTCAAATGGGAACACGTTTTTGTTATTATTAAGACGTTGTAGCTGATATTCAGACTCCAACGACCTATGATATCATTTCAAGGTCATGATATCCTAGGTTGTTGGATTCGTCTGAATATCAGCTACAACGTCTTAATAAAACAAAACAAGTTCTCGTTTGAAAAACCATTGATGACCTTGAGAAAGCAAAAACTATGACCTTGACAAAAATGAAATTTTCACCACTGCACCAGCCTTTTGAAATCAATCAAATTATCCCTGACATTTTTTTCGTCCCTCTAAAGGCAACGGAGATATTTGGGGTGGTCACGTTAAATGGTTCACCCTGTCTAATCGGAAGGTGAAGACCACGGAGCCACTTGAGGTGGAACGCCCCATATAGGCAGGTATAGCCGTTCGGGCTGTTCATCCGTTCGCTCTTTTTTCCACGGGCTCTCTTCGAATGACAATCGTCCGTGAAAAAAATGAGAATCTTTGGAATTAAATATTCAGAGGAAGGGGTGGGTCGCTCCCTCGTCTCGTCTCGGGAAGTTCCTCGTGGCAGGTCCCGCTCGGGGGTCGCTTGCGACTTGAAAAATCTCGCGGGGCATGAAAATCTTGTATGCTCAGTCGCGAAAATTTTCCCGCTGCTGCGTAATCGTCTTCGGTGTTACGAGTGATAAAAATTTGTCATCGCTATCAATCGCTGTCTCGCGAGAGATAGAACTTTTGCGAAAAGAGAATATTCGTTCTTGTTATCCTTCGCGATATCGTCGGGATCCTCAAATATCGTCACAGCCAATTTCAACGAGTTGAAATAAGAACTTTTCGCGAAGGATCACTGACATTTGGGAACGGTGGGCTGCTTAAGGGAATCGTAGGGGTTTCAGCGTGAAAAAAAACTCTTTTTTGCGATTTTTTTTCATCTATATGGATAGAGTAAATTTATTGAAACCTTTTGTATATTGTTAAGTGTCGTTTCAAGAACATTCCGTTAAATTTGTACGCGAAAATATCCACAAACAAGCCGGTGACAAAGCTTTTCCGAGAACGCCTTTGAAATAACACGATTTGCGGTGTTCACTGTATCTCAGCTAGAAATTATATGAAATCAAGTACCATTAAAATTTAGTCAAAGTATCATCAAATCCTCCCCCCAACGGTTTTTCATGATTTTTTTTTTCATTTCTAAATTTTTGGTGGTCATGGAAAGTGAAAAGTGCTATTTTTCACGAAAAATTCCACCATTTTGGGGATGGGAAACCCCCTCAATGTAAAAAAAATCTCAAACTAACCGTTGGGGGGAGGTATTTTATATGTAGAAAGTGTGTACCAAGTTTAAATAAATCGGTCATGTAGTTTTCAAATGGCAGTCAACACGGACTTTGAAAATGTGGTTTCGGGAAAAAACGCGGCACCGGCTTGTTTGTCGATATTGTCGATATTGTCGCGTACAAATTTCATGGAATGTTCTTTAAATGACACTTAACAATGTACAAAAGGTTTCAATAAATTTACTCTATTCATATAGAAGAAAAAAATTCGCAAGAAAGTGTTTTTTTTCACGCTGAAACCCCTACCCTCCCCTTAACCCAAACTAACCTGAAAATTCCTAGGCTCATTCTAATCTGACGTTCTTTTAAGCCATCTTCTTTTTTTATCAAACAACTCAAGGGGCTGCATCTATCTAGGGCCCAAAAAAATTCCAAATTCCGATATTTTGCCGGGAAACTTTTGGTGAAAAAAAATCGCTTTTTTAAAGACAAAGGTAGATATATCTCTAAAATACCTCTAAAAAAATGACTATAAAATACAGAAAAACAACAAAAACACGGCCGCTCGCAGAAGATGGATTTTTTTTTCCTAACTTTTGGCGGTGGACACTCTGTAGCTTAAACGGTCGATTTGAAATCTAAAAACCAAACGGCTTATTCAAGTTAATAACGAACACGAGTCGTTGACGATTGTCTATTAAAAAAAAAATTATTTAAAACTCTGTAGCGCCGAACTGAAACTCGAGTATACAAAATCTATGAAAAAAGTCATAATTTTTACGTAACTATAAAAAGGGAGTTTTTTTTCTGAAAAAAAAGATCGTCAGCGATCTTCAAATGTTTGTCATCGTATCTCCTGTACATTTGGAAACAATCCATCGAGTGGCTCTCGAGATATCGTGTCCACCGACTTTGAAAACAGTGTTTCGAGAAAAACACGTTTAAAGTTTAAAGTACAGGGCTGCTAAGACTCGCCCGGCCGACTGTTGAAAGCTACAGCCCATTCAACTTTAGGAATAGTACAATGAAATTTTCAGGAAATATAGCTAAAAGGCGATACTATCAAATAAAAATATTTTTGGAAAATGCAATTTTTTACCCACCGAGGTCTTTCTACCTAGGTCCTTTAACCTAAACCGACCTATAAAAACGTTGGGAGGCGTACGCAAATTACGTAACGCCAAATTCCCCAATTCTTTACCCCCTCCCCCTACGTACCAGGACCGTAACGCCTGGCCGGACAGCCCCCCCCCCCACCCCCCTCTATTCCGTTACGAAATGGGTGTTTTGTCGTCAATAATTGTGATTTTTTTTCATAGACATAACTAATTATGAAAGGATCGGGTTTATACTCATTTTATTAAGTATATATTTATCTAGATTTACACCAATCTTTATGAAATTTTTTTAAAAATTAACCGAGGCATATGCTTTGATTTGACGACGAAAAAAAATTATTTTTATTGTTCCATCGATATCTTTATGAAAGATTATTTGAAAATAAAAAGTCAATAATTTATCGATATCTATACAAATACAGCTATCGCCATGTGTAGCCATTTTCTTAGTTCGGGTTTTTTACAAAACGCCGGCAGTTTCGACATTGTTTTTTTCTATTTTCAAGGCCCTTTTTTATATACAAGCAGTCTTCAAAAATAGTAATTATCAAAATTTGAAAAATCGGCTACGTATAATCTTAGTCACTGCGATGACCAAAATGTTAAAAAAAAAATGAATGTCGGTTGATAATTTTTTGAGTATTCACTGGGACGAGGTCGAAAAAAGTAGTTTCGAGAAAAACGCGTTCAAAGTTTTCGTTCCGTTTTTATTGATATAAAGGTATGTTTTTTTTTGTTATAGAATATTGATACTTACATTGAAGTATCTAGTCGCAAGCGAGATGACGGTTCTTCATCTTCATTATATTTCACAAAATAATAAGAGCCTTCACTTAAGGGGTACGGCCACAGTAGAATTTTCAAAAAATCGATTTTTTTTGCCAAAACGGTGCTTTATCACCATAAGAATAAGTCACTGTTCGATTTATAGCGAGAACATTTATTTTCACCGAATTTGAGCATATAACGTAAGCCCACCTCTGGCACGGCCATACAGTACCTAAAACTTTAAACGCGTTTTTCTCGAAACAGCTTTTTTCCAATTGGCGTGACAAATAACTCCAACAATTTTCACTTGATTTACTTCAAATTTAAAACTTATGTTCCTAATTGCATTTCGCAGAAAAGTACGTACGGAATTTCTGATTAATCGAAAACTTATCATTTTATGAGCAGTTTTAGACGAAATTTTTCACTGAAAATTCATTCAAATACCTACAGGTCAATTCAAATATCTGCAAATTTTGAATAAAACGATATTTTTTTAATTCCGTACGCACTCCTCTAGGTATGCTAATGTAGATTGACGAGAATTTTTGTTTTTTGTTCTACGTAAAAAATGGTGGATGCAAAATGCCACGCCGCGGAGCGCCTAAAAAAAAGATAACAAAAGAAAATATTGGTAGACGGCCATTTTGTACATCGAAAAAAATATATACATATATTTTCTAACAGCTTGATATTCATACTAAAGAGATGTGTTACTAATTTTATAAGTGAATCACTTTTCCATATGAAAAAAAAATTGTTAAATTTGCACATGATTTTATACCTTTTACTGTGGTCTAACCCCTTAATCTATTGTGAACGATGCCAAACCTGTAGGGACTGAAGGCACTAACCGGTCGCGCTACTTGTTCTCATTAAAGTGACTGTAACTCCGTCAATTTTCGGACTTGTGAACACAAATGTTGCCAACATATTTTTGAATATATGTACTTTCAAGAACTATAAAAATAAAAAATAAATGTTTTTTTTTCAATTTTGCTTGGGGAAACTGAAAAAGGGGGAAAGCTTCTGTGCAAGTTTTTGCACAGTGACTTTCCCCCTTAACTGACATTTCGTATGAAAAGCTGTCAACTTTCCGCTGTAAAATTGCTCTCGAATTTTTAACGGGTTACCCCCACTTGTAGCGCAAAAAAAGGCCTTTTTCATGAATTTTTTTAAAGAAAACTACAAAACTTTTTTAATCGATCAATATACCATATTAAAGAACACATCTTGAAGAACTTTCAGTATTTTTTTTATTGCAAAATATTACATTGTTTAGTGGCAAATGGCCGTCAATGAAACAATGTTTTTATATACACGGTTTGCGGTGACCAACATTGCGGCGAAGTGGATCATCTGAAAAAAAATGCGGATGGATTTAGTCAAATATAAGTGTAAACTAGTCTTTAATCGAAGGATTTTAAAAAATATTCATTTTTCACAAAATGGCGGACAGTCAAAGTTAATGGTTCGATTTTAACGAAAAAAACGGCCGTTTTTTGGCTATAAAACGGCCATGTTTTTCGAAAAAAAAATCGAACGATTAAAGACTACATTTTTATGTATTAAATAAGCCTGCAAAATTTCAAGAAGATCGGTTCATTAGTGTTCGAGTAATCTTGGTCACCGACTTCAGAAATGCCATTTTGAGAAAAACGCGTTTAAAGTTTCAATTAGCCGGTCGTTTACACAACGGATTCTTCTCTTTCAACGCTCATATCTCAGTCAATTTTGTTCGGATCGACTTGAAATTTTCAGGACATATTCTCAGATACTTATACTTCAAAAAAATGCAATAAAAAAATAATCGATTTTTTCAAAATCGCAAGTGGGGGTAACCCCTTAATTCAAAACTTGAACACGCCGAAATTTTGCTATTTCTGGCAGTTCTAAAATCGTGACGTAACGTTTTCAGTATTTTTCAGTATCTATCAACGTGGTCATCAATTTTGTACCAAGGGAGAGAGCAAAGATTTTTTTTCTTTTTCAAAAGAATACGTCTCGAATAAAGTAGAGGTGATGTACAGCGCGTTCGTTTTTCACTGGTCTCGATCCACGTTCCTTAGGTCCGATAGGAGCCCGCGGAGAAAAAAGTTTCTGGCGACGGGACGTTTCGATGTGAGCCCAGGGCATCGTACTATCGGTAATAATACGATCGCCCTGGGAATTGCATCTACATACATATACTCATAGGCGTACCCAAGGTGATGTCTGCAGGTACTTTGATACTCGCAGTCTGGCAAGAAAAATCTCAGTCTCGTGAACCGAGATCATAAAAATTGATCCTACGCGATACTTTCCTATACAGGATGCCCCCTCCGTCAGAGTCCAAAGCGTGAAAAATATTCTTACCCCATACAAGGGAGTAGCCTAAGTTAATCGGAATGAAAAATATGCTCGTATACCTCGTCGTTTTTCAAGAGCTTGCGAGCTTTTTGACAAATCGACGTTGTTTTCGTGAAGTTCCTGGGGAGATATCGGATCAAAAATATAAATACTTGAATAGCCCTGTCTGAAAAAAATATGAGAATATTTGTATGAAGGACATTCCAAGGATCGTCCTCGGATGTACTGTTGGCCGACATTTCATAAATACAACGGGTAAAAATATCATTTTTCCATACAATGGAAGAATTAATTCTGGACACTTAATTTTTTTTTAATTACGCATTTATTGGTCATTTTGAGGTTATAATCACGTTTTTTTATTCGTATCAATGTAGGATTATTGAGACAAATATTAAGGCAGGATGCCACCGTCAAGGGTAAAAAAATATCGATTTTTTTTCTCAAGGAATACATATGCGAGAATATGTGAAAAAAATGTCAAGTTGAAATATTAAAAGTTGACCACGCCACACATTATTTAGGGAGACCTGGTGCGCAATGATTTACGTGTACTAAAACTTTCAATCGCGTTTTTCTCCAAACGACTTTTCTCGGCCAGGCCGGAATCACAACTCTAGCTATAAGTGCCCGATTATCGATAATAATTAAAAAATCTGTATTTGCAGTAGCTATCGTTGTACGTAGCCGTTTTGATTTTTATTTTTTTTGAACCCTCGAATATAAGTAAACATTTCGCCAAAATTGCACTTTTTTAACACCCGCCATTTATTGATAACAAAAAAAGTAGATTGCAAAAAACGGCGACTTACAACGAGAACTACATTTACATAGATTATAGAACTTTTTCATGTTTATATTTCAGACCAACGCAAGATCGCCGGAGCTGAACTCCGACCGTCCATCCACCAGAGTCGGTTCGCTTTCCCGATATATATATATATATATATATATATATATATATATATATATATATATATATATATATATATATATACACATATTGCGTATATCTTGCAACTGTCGATGGGTCAGATCGTATCCTACTATATGCTGGAACTTAAGTTTAGTAAAAGTTCCACGGTTGTCGAGATTAAAATCATCTGCTTTCGGTTTTTCGCATGACATTTCTACAAATGATAACTTTTTTACCCGGTTAAAAAAAAATACTCTCGGTTTTGTTTTATCTAGAAAACTTTTCTTTTTGGAAACTTCATGAAAAAAGATCTTATGCCTATTAAGAATTTCCATACAAACCAATTCAAACATCTAACTTTAATAGCCTGTGGTATAAGAAAAAATGTACTACGCATATCGTGACATTTACTTTAAAAAGTTGCTTAGTTGCTGTCGCTTCATATCATTCGTAGAAACGGTATACGAAAAACCAAAAACAGATTATTTTTTTCAATAAAATAACATACAGGCCGAAATCTCGAAAATCGTGGGACGTTTAATAAACTGAAATTCCAGCATATAGTTGGACATAATCTGACCTATCGACAGCACGAGTTGCAGGGTTATCCATTCATAACAGGACACCCTGTATATATATATATATATATATATATATATATATATATATATATATATATATATATATATATATATATATATATATATATATATATATATATAATATGATGTACACTTTATAATAAATAGATTCGGTACCCATATGCAATCTTATACCCCCGTTGAGATTTCTGCGGAAATCGATTACGCCCCGCGGGCTCGGAGTGAAACTTCTCACGGGTGAATCCTCGACTGGCCCGAGATGCCCGTAACTTATCCAGATAAGGGGTTGTAAAACGATGCTGTAGCTATCTGCCAATACGGTTAGTTTCCCCCCCCTCTCTCTCTCTTTCTCTCTCTCTCTCTCTCTCTCTCTCTCTCTCTCTCTCTCTCTCTCTCTCTCTCTCTCTCTCTCTCTCTCTCTCTCAGTGTTGCTTGCTTTCCCTCTTTCGGAAACGACGCTTTTGGCCCATCAATGTGAAACGCTGCCCTTTCTCACTCCGATATAGGGGCAATTCACCAAGAATTGATGCCATTTGAATACTGTCCCGGGTATGCACCAGATAGATATATACCCTATTCGAGAAACGGGCAACTCCCTCGTCCTGTATATTCCAATCTCTCGCAATCTCTCGTTCGCCCCGAACGTCGCCCAATCCTGGATACATTTCTGCTTCCAAGATAGAGATCTCTGCGTCAGGGATTTTTTGTCCATTAGCCGCACCAGAACACAGCGACATCAAAAACAGGGGTATCAAACGTCCTTTTGTTTTTCCTCCGCACTTTCGATCAGTGTTATTATTTGAGATATTCAATTGTTTAATTATTGTTATTATTTCATATATTGAATTCCCTTGTCAAAAGACGCGCTCAAAATAATATTATAATAATAACGTAACAAAATAACAAAATAGTAATAATATATCAAGTATGCAATGGTAATAGCATATAATAATAAGTGCAATATAATAATAATTAAGTGGATAATAATAAATATACCTAATATATTTAATTATCTAATTATTGCTATGATTTAATATATTAAATTTCCTTGTCAGATGCACTCAAAATAATCAAGTTGTTAAAAAATCCATAATGTCAGCAAACTTTTGCGTTTTTTAAAAATAAACCCTGAACTGCTAAGAACAATTTGAGCCATAGTACGAATTGACAAACGAAAAAGTCACCAAGTTACAGTTATTTTTCGGCAGGAAAGTTGCTTATCCGTGTTTATAACTCGCACGGTTTAGCTCACGCAGCTGTCCTGCGTTATCTCGAAACAACATTTTTTGAACTGGTACTATCGAAATATCGTAAACTATCGGTCCGATTGCTTCAAAATGTTTACACAATTCTTGTAGATACATCATCTAAAATGTCACGTAGGATTTTTGCGATAACTCGATTGGTTTTTGTTTTATTATTGTTTTTGCTCGAAAAATTTCGGTGAAAGATACAATTTTTTTTCTTCGGCTCGCCATAATTTTTTTAACGGTCGAAAAAAAAAACCGCTACACCACATTATAGCGACACTACTCACGAATGAGCTGATTTTTCTTTTCTGATGTGACATGACCGGGTAACAGCTGAGACAACGACCGCGCGTATCGTGCGGAGGGCCTCCGCGGCAATGTGCATAACGGCGCCATTTTTCAATATTTCGAACGGAAATTTATTAACGTTATTCTTAAAGCCCTTTCTGACGTTGTGTAAAAAAATAAAAATATTCCGGCCCATACTTCCGAATTTATTATTATTTTTTTTAATATACCCATTTTTCGATCGGCCAGGGTGGCCCGACGACTTAAACATGTACGATTTAGGGATGTTGATCCGTCAATGGCGCTTCTTAGCTCATGTATAAAGCTTTTTCACCCCTCATCTTATCCTACTCCCTCTGTCTCTTCTTCTATTTCTCCCTTTCACTCGCGCAGACTTTCAGCATCGAGACTTCTTTACGCTGCGATTCGCATCAGCGACATCCCGGCAGACGACGACCATTCGCACTCTTCTTCGTTCTCATCCTCGTTCCTCCTCAAGCTTTTGCTCCTATTGACGTCAACCCTCCCCCCCCCCCGCCTCTTCCGGATGTATCGCGAAATCTATAGCGTCGGAGTAAGAGGGGGAGAGAGAGAGAGAGAGAGAGAGAGAGAGAGAGAGAGAGAGAGAGAGAGAGAGAGAGAGAGAGAGAGAGAGAGAGAGAGACAGAGAGAGAGAGAGAATCATAGCAGCGAGGGTGTTGTGAAACTGGAGGGATACCCTCTCGCTCACGACGCCGCAACCTTGTGCAAGGGTGCACAACCTTCCCCTAGCGTCACATTTCACTACAGACTAATAACTTCTGAATATTCATTTCGTGTTTCTCCTTCTTGCTTTTCGCTCGCCATTTCTGTAAGCAACTCTAATGCGACTCCCACAACTGTAAGTATATATATTGTCGTAGTCTCTATCAATCGCATACGCGATGTTTTGCTCCTCGCAAATAAAACATTCAAGTTCGTTCGAAATAATTTAAATGATTCTGCTTTCTCTCTCTCTCTCTCTCTCTCTCTCTCTCTCTCTCTCTCTCTCTCTCTCTCTCCCCTCTCTCACCCTCTCCCTCTTTCTCCTCTCTCTTTCCTATTGCCGACACTCCAACCCATTCTCGAAACACTTTTTTTACCCCTCCATCACGAAACAGTGAACCGCCAACGTTTTCTCTTCCGCTCGATTCGCTAACGATTTGGCAAGATCAATCCTGATCGCCCCGACGATCGGTAAAATTTTCATTAATGGACAAAACGCATGACCCGAGGTAGATCGCGTGTGAACGAAGCCTAAAGCGCCTACCGGATATGCCTGCTTTCGTCGGGAGTCGCTCCTTCGATGTGAGAAAAACAGAGTAGCCGTACCGCGGGCCAAAAGGACCAAGCGGGGCTGCTGGCGGAAAAGAGAAGCGGACAATTTGCACCAGTATGAAAGCGAATGATGGAAGAAGCAAGACGGTCGTCATGGCAACTGTGAATTAAGTAATCAATGAATTATTATTGACATTGATGTCTTGGGTCTCTCTATCCCTCTCACCCCCTTGGCCAGCTTCGCCAGGCTCCTACACTCGTCTCCTCGCCGTTCGCACCCTACTCGACACTCCGTCTCCATCGCACGAGCGATATTTCAAGACTCATAAAGCCCCGACACCCAAAGCGAGCCTGATTAATACATCAGCACTGGATTTTATCGAATATATATGTGTGTGTATATATATATATATATATATATATATATATATACACATACACATAAACGTATGTAAATATGTATTTATATATATGTACATGTATTTATATGTACAGAACGGGAATGAGAGAAGCATTTGTTCATATTATTTTTCGGAAATAACTTTTCGAAAATGAGGTAAATATTTTTACAGATTACAGTACTACCTCCCTAAGAGAGCCCTCCCTAAGAGAGAATTTCCCCGCCGTTCCGCTTGAGCGCATTTTATGGCTTCCCCCACCTAGCTCGAGCTGTCCAGTGTACCCGAGGCCTCCCGAGTTTGTCGCGGACACCTCCATAAGAGATCGCGAGCGATTTCAGAAAATCGCACGTCGCACGATTGTCAAATGGATAATATTCCTTTGTATAATAATATATACGTTTAAGCCGTAAAGTCGGAGAAAAAAACATGCACCATAATTAAATTTCAAGTAGTAATTTAATGCAAGTAAAATATATTTTTGATTCAGCCATCCCGTTTTATCTAAAAATGAAATATTTATACATATATATACATTGTATATTTCAACTTGAAGTATATACACAAGATAAATTGTTAGTTACATTTTTTTTGTACACTGTACAGTAGAATCTCAATTATCCGAACGATGACTTAGTTTATCCGAACTCTCAATTATCCGAACGTTGGCGCGAAAGATACATTGTTGCTCGCTGCCACCGCCGTGAGCAACAATGAGCAACCCAATGCAATCTCTCCTTCCCAAACGACTGCGAGACTTAGCCGCTCAAAAACGCGTTACAGCCGTTCGTCAATTAAAAATGGACGATTTTATTTTTAAAAAATATAAAAAAAGCATTCAACTTTTTTCAGGTATTTCAAATACATTATATATATATATATATATATATCAACGTTAACATATATGTCAAATTATAATATATATGTATGTACTGTTTTTATATAAAAAGGTGTTGTTTATGATCTCGTCCCAAAAAACCCACGTTTCGATTATCCGAACTTTTGATTATCCGAACTAGTCTCGGTCCCAATTGGTTCGGATAATCGAGGTTCTACTGTATATGTTCGAGGTTCTACTGTATATGTTCGAGTTTCGATAACGAATATACTACGTATATTTTTGCGAACAATAAGATAATTCAACAATTATTGAAAGTTTTACAAATGTTTCCTTCATATGTGTTATAATAGTGCAACAACAAAATATACCAAACAGCAGAATAAAAAAAACGCGAAGAAAAAGAAAGATTTACACATCAATATTCAATGAGATATACTTACGCATGAAACGACGAAACGCCAGTACACTTTCCGCAACTTGTTTACAGTTTTCTCAACACTTTCGTTCGCGCTCTCTCATAGAGGTCGAGTGGAGAAACACATACACGCTACCACATGCGCGATTTTCGAGCGCGCTAACCTAGCGGTGGGGGAAGGCTTCGGCGACGAATTTCTCGAGAATTACTTCCCCTAACCGCCCTAGACCGCTCTCTTAGGGAGGTAGTACTGTATTTCACCCGTAGTTCATTTATCAAGCATCAATACTTCATGTTAGTAGTAATAAAAACAATTTGTGTTAACGGAAATTCCTAGGAAATTCACAGAAGTAACCCAGGTTGGCAAATACTTTTTTTGTATATATATACATACACATGCATATACATACATACACATATACACATACATACATATACATACACATATACACATACATAGATATACATACACATACACATACATATATATAAATACACATACACTTATGTAAATATGCATTTATATATATGTACATATATTTATATGTACAGAACGGGAATGAGAGAAGCATTTGTTCATATTATTTTTCCGAAATAACTTTTCGAAAATGAGGTAAATATTTTTACAGATTATTTCACCCGTAGTTCATTTATCAAACGTCAATACTTCATGTTAGTAGTAATAAAAACAATTTGTGTTAACGGAAATTCCTAGGAAATTCACAGAAGTAACCCAGGTGGGCAAATATTTTTTTTGTATATATATATATATATATATATATATATATATAATTATTTCAACCTTTCTATCTTTAAAAAATATCCCTATATTTATAGTACTAATATATGTTTTTTAAAGATCATTTTAAGGAACATGACTTCGATATAACAAAAACTCGATATAACGAACTTCCCTAGATTTGTTATACCGAAGTTTGACTGTACACGTATGTGCATTAGTAGAATTAATTCTGGACACGTTTAATAGAAATTAGTTCTTTTTCCATATTTACGCACAAAGTGCATATCCTCCTACGCCGGATTGTTATATGGAACCTGTGAATACCTGTAAACGGTTGCGGGTTTTTACGCGTTACCCTTCCCGGTTGAGATGTTTCCTACCACTCCCTACCCGCACTTCGCTAATCTAACCTGACTTCCGTTTCGCGCAGAGCCGTCTTAAGCTAAGCTATACCGCATTTGCCGAGGATACGGGGAAACTGTGGAAAACCCGTACCGGTATGGACAGCCCCATATTCTTTGGATTCTCTGATGCACAGACGTTTTACTCGAGTATCTACACGCAGGCCACAGAAGCATTGGCCTTCCGCTCAATGGTCTTGAAGTGAATACATAATATACTATATGTATTTATAATATAAATATATACGTATTACGAAATGGACCGGTATCCTCTCCACATTCTACCCTCAGAGATTGTTCTTCTTTCCAATAATAGCAGTGACGTCATTATTCTAAAAAATTGTATTGGAATACCGAAAAGACCAATAAATTCGTCATAGTGATGACGAATTCGCAGATGTACGAGGGTGAGAGTATCGTACAAAATGAGTTACGACACGGTTACCGAGAGAGTGAGAGAGAAAGCGAGCGAGCGGGCGTAGGGGTGGGGGCGGGAGTACCGGAGGGTGTCGTAGTGAAGTAGAATGAACCCGAGAGTATTATAGATGAGAGGGAAAAGGAGACGCTCAGTTACTAACACACGAATTCACGATGTAATAATAAATGTGGTGCGCGAGGTAGCTCCGGTGTACTCGGAGGTCAACAAAACCAACGTGCATCCTTTGGTCCAGTAACACGCGGAATTATATTTCCAGGTTTGTTATTATTCTTTGCGGATTACGAGCGAGAGGGCTAGTACCAGTTCTTCCGGTAGAATATATATATATATATATATATATATATATATATATAAACATGTATACGCTATTTGTATATACATAGAAGGGTTGCAACAGAGCTTGGCGTTCTTTGTACGAAAATCGGAAGAGCACATCCTACACGGGGCTCGCGGTGTTCGTTGTATAGTCGTAGAAGGAGAAAACGAATTAAAATTTTACAACGACAACTGACAATCGCGAATTTAGCCCCTTCAACCCCCCCTTCGGCCCTCGCGGCCCTCCGCATTCGGACCTTGCCGCGTTCTTTCTCGGTTGCCTAACCCGGGGGGGAGGGGGGGGGGCGGATAACATGCGTCGCACCGGTACAGAGCGAACCGCACAAACCGCGGCATCAACGCCAGAAAAGCAGCAGCAGCCTCCGGCGACCCTCCATTGTCTCTTCGTGGTGACCTCTCTTTTTTTTCTCTACCGCCCCACCGCCACCCCCCGGCCCGTTCTTCCCGGTTAGGAAGCGTGCGATAATAAATATAGAGAAAATGAAAAATTATTAAAAACTTCCTTTTTAGCCTTGGTAATCCTCGCCGCCCCCAGAGACGCCGCATTAAAAACCACCCCCTCGCTCCTTCCCCGTTCTCTTACCCCAGCGAGACTTCCCCTCCCATCGCCACCCCTCTCACACTCGCTCTCTCTCTCTTCTATCCTGTCCAAACACCAGAGAATCGCGCCTCTCCTTGCTTCCTACGCGACCTCCGCTACACCCCCCAACCTTCCGCCCCTTCGCGAGTTCTAGGGGTGCGCGTCCGGACACGCGAATTATTTATACACGCGAGTTTCTCTCTCTCTCTCTCTCTTTCTCTCTCTCTCTCCCTCTCTCCCTCTGTCTCTCTCTCTCTCCCTCTCTCCCTCTGTCTCTCTCTCCCCCTCCCTCCCTCATTCTTGCTCTCTCTCTCTGTCCCTCTGACGACATTACCACAGTGTTAGTATTAAATCATAATGAACGAGCTTGCGCCCGCTACACTGTACGCGTGGAGAGAGAAAGAGGCAGGGAGGGTGAGGGATGCCCGAGATACACATAATCTCGGCGCGCGCGAGCTCCCAGCTCCGACCCTTTCCACGTCGTTCGACATCATGCGGATCCCGAGTCTTTGCGATTTTTTTGCCATCTCAAGAGAGACTAAGAGAGAGAGAGTGGGAGAGAGAGAGAGGGAGAGAGAGAGAGAGAGGGAGGGAGAGAGAGGGGAGAGAGTGAGAGAGGTATTGAATACATCCAGCCAATGAAAAGTCGTACTAACGTGTAACCCGGAAAAGCTTCGCGAAATTATAGCCCGAACTAGGAACCCCCTGATCGCGAGATCCCCACGAAACATCCCCGGGACATTCGGAGAGTAAAAAAAGTTAGTATTCGAAAACTAATCACCCGAAACAGTAAGGTGGTGTGATCAGCGTTAGAAAGCAATACCCTCGTTATGCTCTCGATTTGTTGTGATGAAATAGTGATATTGCCAACAATGTTACTAATTACATTACCAGCAATATCTCGACTTATTTTTCGACAATTATGTGTTCTGCATGTATGTATATACTAGCCATATAACTGTTGAAAAGTGGCTAGTAATATTGCTAGTGACACGGCTAGTAATGTTACTAGTAGCATTACTAGCAATATTACTGGTAAACTAATTCCTGTTCGTAGCTCCGCAATATCAGTGCCGAGAAGTAATCAGCTTACTCGTAACTATTACACTATTACGTTACTAGTAACTAGTGATGTTACTAGTAACATTACTAGTGCTTTAGCAGCAATATTACTAGTAAGCTAATTACGTTGCGACGATTTTATGTCTAGCGTGTATATATATATGCTGGACATATAATTGTCGAAATATATCTAGTACTATTGCTAGTAGCGTTACTAGTAAGCTAAGCTTTTCTAGCGATCATACTAGTAAGCTAAGCATTAATAGCAGTAGAACTAGTATACTGCGGCAGAAATTTTACTAATTAGTTTCCGACAATTATATTGCTGCAAGCAATGTTACTAGTTAATATTAATGCTACTAGTTACTAGTAATGTTACATTTCTAGTAACTAGTTATGTTACTAGTTACTAGTAATACTACTAGTAAGCTAAGGGAGTAACTATTCTGCAACTGGTGAATAGGCGTCGAGGTTAGGCTCCGCTTAGTCGTACATCAGCTGGTGTATCAACTAGCAAGCGGAAGGCCAATACTTCTGAGACGTTGATGTAGATACTCGAGTAAAACGCTGTGCACTAGAGAATCAGAAGCATCTTGGTCTGTCTATACCAGTACGGGTTCTCCACAGTTTCCCCGTACCCTCGGCGAATGCGGTATAGCGTAGCTTAAGATTTAGCTAGAACAGAATTTAGGCTGGATTAGCGAAGTGAGCGTAGGGGGTGATAGGAATGGGTTTCAACCGCGAAGGGGAGTGTGTGAAAACCCGCAATGGTTTACATTGGAAGTCAGGGAACAAAATAAAATATAAATGTCGAAAAGTAACACAATTGTTACTTCCTTCATTTGCTAGTAACATTAATACTAATAGATATGTATGTATACACACACACGCACATACACATACACGCATGTTCATAGATCGTAAGTGCCTTATTGGCTACTTACTCCCTAGTTACAATTTTGGAAACAACAAATTCGGAAATCATGCTCCGAAGTCATGTAATTTGTCTACGACGAACGAGTGATTCTTTGAAGAACGCAAAAGACCCCATTTTTTAAAATTCTCATACAGTATTAAAATGATACACATTTTTCCTGAAAGTAGGAGGGTGGGGGCTGGTCGTTGGATAATGGTAACGACAATTGGATGATGACGATAGGAAGGATAGGATGATTGGGCGGGGAGGAGGGGGGTTATCGCACAAATCAATGACGTAATATATGAAAGGCCCGAAAAAACCTCCCGTAATATATGGAGGCCCGAAAGAACGGCCAAATTCCGATTTTTTCTGGGAAACGGTTGGTGAAAAAGAAACGCATGTGTTTAAACACAACCGTACATTTATTGATGGTCTTTAAAAGAAGTAACAAAAAAATACAGAAAACAACAATAACATGGCCATCGGCAGGTGATGAAATTGTTTTTCGCGAGGTTTGGCTGTGGACACTCTGCAGCTTAAACGGTTCATCCGAAATCTAAAGACCAAACGGGTTATTCAAGTTAATAATAAATACGAGTCACCGACGATTGCCGATTTACAAAATCATATTTTTTAACAATTTGATGATGCATTGAAACTCGAGCATATAAAATATATGAAAAAAGGCGTCATTTTTACGTAACTATTAGAAAGCGACGATCGATTTTTGAAAATTGACATCGTCAACGACCTTTATATGTTTCTCATCGTATCTTCCGTAAATTTTGAATTAATCCAATGAATGGTTCTCGAGATATTGTGTCCACGGACTTTGAAGTATGGTGCTGCTACCGCTCGCCCGGCTGACTGTTACAAACTGTAGCACATTCAATTTTAGGAATATTTCAATAAACATTTCACGGAGTATAGCCTAAAAGTGTTAGTATCAAAAAAAATATTTTTGGGAATGCATTATTTTACTCACCTACG